>OZ024904.1:11710182-11977021 GCA_964017125.1 Flabesymbios commensalis
CAGCGATCATATGAAAACATCTAGCTAAAAGTGACAACAGTTTAAAGTTTAGCAGGAGTTCACACGTAATGTCGCCTGTCATACCCATACCTTTCAGTTTCAACGCTATTGATCTATCTCTCGCTAATTTAAATATTCACCCTCATGAAGTATCTCGCTACCATTAGGTGACACACTGTTTGTGTTACATTCTCAATTCATCAAATAACTCAATTTGCGATGTATGTCTATTTTTCATTAATAAGTTGCATAATTTCATATATTTTCTATTCTAATCCCTTTTCAGCTTTAATTGGATGAAAAAAGGAAACAAACAATGCAGCAATTTTGCAGGCGGATCCCCCCCCCCCTTATTTTCGCAAAATGCTACACGAAGATACTTGATCCACCACTGAAAAAGGGTGATCATTATAGGTTTATCATTATTAGGCTTATTACTATAGGCTTATTATTATGTAAAAATGTTATTTGTTCCACTGATGTATTGGCGCCTGAGGAGCGCACGATAATTAGGAAACGGATAGTATTCTTCTCATCACCATGGAGACGACTGAGTGTGTCCAGGGTACTACTTCTTGTTCGCTGAGCATCCCCCCTCCTACAGAGCAGATTATTGACATGCTGATGTCGTGTGGCTTCCTTGATTTCCGTGATCAGATTATGAAATAATGAATTTGCCAACGCTCCCATCAAACCCCAGATGTGCAGCCTCTACTGGTTTAATGTTGGGCCAGTGTAGCAAACGGTGGACCAGCATTTACCCTATTAAACCTTACAGCGCGGGGATCGACTTTAGACGTCAGAATCTGAAGTCTACAGACGTCAGATTCTGACTTTAGACGTCAGATCGACTTTAGACGTCAGAATCTGACGTCTACAGACGTCAGATTCTGACTTTAGACGTCAGATCGACTTTAGACGTCAGAATCTGACGTCTACAGACGTCAGATTCTGACGTCTAAAGTCGATCACAGCACTGTAAGAATACAAATATTTATAATGGCCGTAGACCCATAACATAGGTATTCAAATGAAGCGGAAATAGATAACTAAGACATTTATGATGATTTCAAATTTATAAAACGCTTTGGTCGCCATGGTTTATACAAAAATAATTCAGCACTTTAAGAGTTAAGTACCAGGTATTTATTTTTTATTTCTCAAATTCACTATGACGTGGAGCCTCTACTGGTTTAATGTTCGGCCAGTGTAGCAGACAGCTGACCAGCATTTAAACCCTTAACTACCAGGTATTTATTCTTTTTTATTATTCTATTTTTTCTTCACCTTAAGGTGTGAATTGCTGTCGCAATTCCCACCTTAAGGTGAATAAAAAAAAACTGTTTTTCTGAATAATTATAATCCAAATGAAATCTCAGAGCGACCTTATTATGACGGATTATCCGATTTTTTGTTCAATGAATCTTATTCAAAATATACCATGCCAAGCTAAGTTGCTTAATATAGCACACTAGTCGTACTGTACTCGTTGGAATCGAAATCGTCCGTAAAAATGAATCTAGTTGAAAATTAGGGCTGTTTGTTAAAGGAAATATTTTTCAGTGCATATACGCGTTACTAGCACACAAAAGGTTACTATTTGTCACATTTAGGCACCACTTGACAATTTGTGTTGAATACAATTTATTAAAAAGCAAATTACATCACAGCTTCTCAGATTTGTCTGGAGATGTTATACTGAGTATTTTGCACGGGAGTTGACTCAAAATGAGCAGAAATACCTGGATATATGCGCAACTAGCGTGTAAAGAGTTGAAGTGCCCATCAGGCAGAGGATCAACTAGAGATGATTAGTAGACAGGCATCCGGTACGAGGGATGCCGTCACATCATCAACTTGGAAAAAAACATTCTAGCCCTTACAAATAGAATAATTTTTTAATTAACCAGAGAGGTTTTTTTCAATTTGAAATCATCATGTCTTAGTTAGCTTATGGCCGCATACCCATAACACAAGTATTCAAATGAAGCTGAAATAGCTATCAGAGACATTCATGATGATTTAAAATTGAGAAAAAACATTTAGTCTCCATTGTTCATACAAAAATATTTCAGCGTTTTAGGAGCCGAAGGGTTAAAGAATCCTGCATAATCATCTAATTATGTGATATCGCCACGAGAAGTCAAAAATAGGGGGCTACATATTATTGCATAATCATCTCTCCATAATCATCTCTCCATAATCATCTCTCCATGGCAATTGGGGCAGGGGCCCTGGTGCAGTGGTTAAAGCTGCATGCTTGGAAAAGTCGGAAATCGCGGGTTCGAGCCCCGTTCTGGCCTTCATGTTTCAAAAAAAAAAAAGTTTTCTCCGCTCACTTATAAAGATACGATATTGTGTGGAGCCTCCGTGACTGAGCGGTAGCCTGCTCGGCCTCAGACCGTCAGGGATCGAATTTTGAATTATGTGTCAGGAGGGCAGTGTCATCTCACCATCTTCAGGAGGTTATCTTGGCCCACTTTAGCCTATATGTACACAGGTGGCCTAAAATTCATTTCATTTTTTACATGGCCACGTTTTTTATCATTATTCGCTAAAAAGGTGCAATTTCAATTTAATTTCAGACCAAAAATTTGCAAATATTGATGTTTAAAAACTCATTCCATTCCCAACAATAGTGATTTAATGAGTTAAAAAAAAAATTAGAAACGTCTATTATCGTACTTAGCACATTAAGAGTTAAGTGAGTAAAATACATATGACAAACATTTCACCATGGCAGCCAATAAATAATTATTGCGTCAGTGTTTGATCAATGATTTGTATTTTACCTTATAATTACATATTTACATCATATTGGAATAATGCCTTGATTATTCCAGTGTATGATTTAAACGCCAGTTGTTATCTAGGTTAATTTATCATTTGAATATATTTATCCTCACATTTTTCATGAATTTGTTGATCTCAGCGTACATTGTTTACCAGCATACAGAACACAGCTTTTGCTCTGCTGTCTATCTCTGACGCTAACCCATGTGGCTGCGTCACCTCGGACTACCTATAGGTAGGGATCATTTAAAATGTCAGAACGACCTCAGTGAATGCAAGAACTATATATAGATAAAGTTTTTGGTGAATGAGATGATCTGAGAATAGACCTCGTGACCTTTGGTGACTTTCGTTCAGTAAAACTACACCCATAATTAGATCAGTAGACAGTCTATTTTTATTTGGTGCCATTATACAGCGGCCACCTGTGAATAGCCATTATCGTATCAGGTTGCACATCGCCTATAATTCTAAAATAGCTGCCACACCAAGGACGGTGCCCCTGGTGCAGTGGTTCAAGCCGTCCGCTTGGAAAATCGGAGATCGCGAGTTCGAACCCCACTCTGGTCTTCAAGTTTCAAAGAAACAAAATGTTTCTTTCCTGCTCACTTGTAAAGATTCAATATTGTGTGGTGCCTTCGTGACAGAGAGTAGCATGCTCTGCCTCAGACCGCTAGGGCTCGCATTTCGAATCCTGTGTCTGCAGGGCAGTGTCATCTCACCATCCTCAGTAAGTTCTCCTGGTTTAGCCTATATGTGTACAAATGTCGCCTAAGCCCATATTCATGTCATTTTTTGCCACACCAAAAACTGTGTCGGGATGCGCAGAGCGGCGACATTCTGCGACAATAACGAATAGTTACTTTGTCCTATATTTCTTATATACATGTATGTACACCAGTAGCGGATCTACCCCCTAGCAAGTTACCATTAGAATATGGTAATGTGATACGTCTAAAATGCTGTATCGTTTAGGTTCAATGATTGAAAATGATATTTACGCCGGAATACAATATAATCCTATGAGCAGTCAGAGGGTTGAATTATATAATAGATAGATATATTTCAGCAATGGACGGTGCATACATATAAACATCGTGTTGACGAAGACATGCAAATAGTGACACAAAAATATAATTAAAAAAGGTCAATTTAGATCATGAATAATAGTACAATGATAGTATTAAATGATAGCGAACACACAAAAGTAAACGTTAATTCGATGTTAGTTCAATGGTGGCCGCCGTCTACGACGTCGGCCCAACATCAAACCACCATTTTGTAAACATGTCGTTGCTGCTGTGTACATGTATTAGTGGCTAATGAGACATGGGATCCGATTGCAGGCGGTAACAGGGCTCAGAATTGGCAGACAGAGACTTTTTGCCAATGCTGGTTTAATGTTGGGCCGGCGCCACAGGCGTTGGGCCAACGTTAAACCAGAAATGGCTCAACGTTTGGTGTGAGGAAGGCTTCAGGTGAAACCAATTGCACAGCCTGTCATCCACTGACGAGGCTGAAAAATGGCGACACGAGACGCTGTATCACGTGACGAGGCTGACCAATAGCGACATGAGACGCAGGAACACGTGACGAGGCTGACCAATTGCGAAAAACTGAAAAATAGCGACTCGAGACGAAGTATCACGTTATTAAACTGACAAATAGGAGAAAGATACAGGATACCACATAAATTCAGTCAATTAGACGATTTGTGCAGAAGGGGACGTGGCGCAATGGGGAGACTGCCTGCCTCGCCAGTCATGCGAACGTTCCGCGTTCAATTTCTGCTGATTATGTGTGTCGTTTTCAGAGAAATATCCATGTTTCTCCCTTCCAAATGCGACTAGGCGATCACGTTAATGGCGGCCTCATCGAGACCAGTGTATCAACGTTAATTTCGCACAGAGCCCCGCGCTGCGGTCCTCACACATTTGTGCACATCGTTTGTCAACCACGAGTGCGTGCGCACTGGTGCAATGGTTAATGCTGCCTGACTGTCGCGCTGGAGCTGTGATTGAGCTCGTTTACTCACTCACTCACTCACTCACTCACTCACTCACTCACTCACTCACTCACTCACTCACTCACTCACTCACTCACTCACTCACTCACTCACTCGTCCAATCCCTCAGACACTCACTACTTGATTGATTAATTAAATAATTGATTGATTGATTGATTGATTGATTGATTGATTGATTGATTGATTGATTGATTGATTGATTGATTGATTGATTGATTGATTGATTGATCAGTCGATTGATAGATGATTGATTGATTGATTGATTGATTGATTGATTGATTGATTGATTGATTGATTGATTGATTGATTGATTGATTGATTGATTGATTGATTGATTGATTGATTGATTGATTGATTGATTATGAACACTCTGGCCCTGATACAATAATATTCTCATCTACACAGTACAACCATGTATGGTCTTATGGTAGTGCTAAAGTTGTTCTGATGTAATGCCCCTCCATACTACTGCATTACAAATGGCCGCTCTCACCAATGAGCTACGACCCCATACCCTGTGTAATCTTATTAGCAGACATGTACAGCCTTTAGATATAATGACTGACTCACTGACTTATACATTAGTGCTGTAGTCCAAGTCATTACGTGACTACGTGCATAGAATATACTGAATATATAAGTGTCTGTATTTTGTGGACCAATATATATATATATATATATATATATATATATATATACATATATATATATATATATATATATATATATATATATAAATTAGCTAAATGACGGGATAGTATAGATTAGTGGCGCCACCTACACCCTCGGAAGTCCTTTCTAAATGTGACTAAGTTATGTTGTTTTAAAAAGACGCCCAGACCCCATACTTTGGTATAAACAAAAGAAATAGCCAATACTAGGTGTTTCTATATATAAATGTGTGCATTTTATATAATAACCAAGTATACAGTCTGAAACAAAAGCTTAAAACGTCTTTGTTGTGTTTGATTCTATCACTTCTCCTTCAATGAATTAGGCCTATTCGACTGGGCTCTTTTGGTGCAAAATAATTATACCACACTCATCTGCGTAATGGAGAAAATGTGCTGCACCAAGCTGCACAAACCGAATATGATTTTTCAGGGGGTGAAAAAAAAATCACATGGGTAAATAAATACCCTGAAACTGTAATGGTGACATACAAATTCCTTCATCCACCACCCCTTGAATATTTGCAAGCATTTTTTTGCAATAAAAGTTCATATTTATTAATTATTCGATTCGGTTGTTTTCAACCTTTAGTGGATTGGGAGACTTCCTTGCATTTATAATATAATTGAACACCTATAGTCTCAGATTAAATGACAAGGCTGAAAAAAAATCATTCAAATCCTATTTGCTGGTATATGATCTCCCCCCCCCCCCCCTTTGTTTAACACGGGCTGCCCATGTGAGTTTCCATCTGTTGCAGATGAAACCAATGGCAGACGAAGTGCTGACTTTTTCCATGTCACAATAGTGATTTCTATGTCTCACTAATTTTCTACACCACATAATGTAGATATTTCGGCTTTAACATCTTGAAAATCAATAGATAAACCTCAAATATATATCATCTCGTACAACAATAAATATTGCATCTAAATCAGCATTTCAATGAGGTTTTAGTTTTGGTTTAAATCAAGAATATTTAAACCACCTATAATTGTCATTACAAATTACACAAACTATCGTGGATAAAATCTGCCAATCTTCTAAAAGGTTGAAAACAACCAATTCGAATAAATGCGGATAAAATAATGTTTTTTATACCCAGCATTCACTTCTTTTATTTTTTAAATCATGTTTAAATATTCATGGGGTGAATAAATTTGTGTTCTACCACGAAGATTCATTTATATACCTCCCCTCCCCCCCCCCAAAAAAAAAAATAATAAACCCTCAAAGCGCTTAAATACTTTTGTATAAACTATAGGGACCAAAAGGTTTCTTTCAATAGGAAATAATCATAAATGTCTTAGTTAGCTCTTTCTGATTCTTTTGAATACCTATAATATGGGTCCACGGCCATTATCAATATGTTACTCTTTCAGTGCGGGGATCGACCTTAGACATCAGAATCTGACGTCTACAGACGTCAGATTCTGACGACTAAAGTCGATCCCCGCGCTGTAAGGGTAAAGGGTGAACACTGGCTAAACGATTTAAACTGGCCGGATAAAACTCCCGAATTCGATGCCCTGGACAACCAGAATTGATCAATCACTTATCTCCTAACAGAAATATCCAGTTTTTTTAACATATACGTGCCAGACAAAGCTTGGAGACAGCGAAGACCGAAAGGTTAAAAATACATCAGAGACATCACATGATGAAAGACGTGGTACATCTATAGCGAGGAGGACATAGGAACACACGAAATGTCAAGCTAAATGGGGAAACGGCGAGATTATAAGGTGACCCTAATGAAATGATCAATGATGAGACAGAACTGCTAGGGAAAGTACTATTTATATTGTCTTAAAAGCCAAAATAAAATGTGGCATTATCACGAGTTTGTTTCATCATATGATTCGCTATTACTCTCAGTCAGTTAACAAGAAAAAGTACGTTCTAAATTAACCCCTACAGCGCGGAGATCGACTTTAGACGTCAGAATATGACGTCAGTAGACGTCAGATTCTGACGTCTAAAGTCGATCCCCGTACTAAAAAAAGTAAAATATTTATAATGCACCGTAGACACATAACATATGTATGCAAATAAAGCGGAAATAGCTAACTAGGACATTTATGATGAAATCAAATTTAAAAAAAAACCTGTTCTCTCTCCATGATTTATACAAACATCGTTCAGCGCTGCAATGGTTAAAGGGTATGTATATAATATATGTTAAAATGCGGGAGGAAAGTATGTATTTAGTAAATTACTCTCACGTGGCAAACAAAACGTGATCAGAGTTAGGCTAATCCCAAAATAAATAGTTTTGTCACGTTTATCATTTATTTTAGGCTACCACGTTTACCCGAATAGACAAATGCAATCATTTATGACTTTGAATAAGCGGTGGAATTATTATAACACACAGGACAAAGTCATGAGAGTCCAGGTGTGCAGCCAGCCATGCGGTTTCTAACTTGGAACATTGGTGGTGTGAGTACACCTGGTGGAATCTGTCCGGCAATAAGTATATACTTGGATATCTTCATCTGTTCTCTACTTATTTGCCTAGAGTAAGTTTTTATATAGGCGTATAATGGATGGTCACGTTTTTGAAACATGTTCATGACCACTCTAATATTATTTCAATTCTTAAAGTAATTAATCGATTAATGATATATCATAGAGATAGAATAAACAAGATTTTAATAATCAGATAATAATAAATACTTTATTTTTTATGATTCAGTGCAGATTTTGTCCAAATTTGGTCTTCTGTACTGTGACATGGTAATACTGCTATATCTGTACCTTGCATTTGACAAACATGCCATTCCAAAAATCATTTATGCTGTATTTTAATATAACCATTATACACGGGAAAATGTTTATATGCCGTTAATTTAATATTATTTTTATTATTAGACATTTTTTTGCCTTTTTTAATAGGTGTAACGCATGTTACAATTTTCTGTCAAAGTATACAGTTATGTTTTCTATTTTATTGCAAGGAGACAATGTGTATTGTAAATCAATGAAATATCGTGATGCCTTGCCTATAGTGTTATGAACCTTATTTGCAGGACATCTAATGTTACTTGTCTTTAAATGTGCATTAAAAGACGATTTTCACCAAGCAGGTTTACATTCTGTCGAAGTTTTATGTAACGTGCGTTACCTCTCCATGTCTGTTTAGCAGCAAAACAGCGTCACTCTCGAATTAATTGTTCCAATCTGTTCATCGTGTCTTTTAGTTGATCGTGTCACATGCAGTGCATTGTGGTGCGTTTTGTGTGTAAGTGATGGAGTGGTGAGCAAATTCTGTCAAACAAATATACATATGTAACGTGTGTTATGATGTAACGATCGTTATCATGAAGACGATCTTTCTGTGTGATAGTGTGTCATGGAATAGAATTATATTTATAGTTATGTTGATTTTGAAGAATTATTTAACATGGAAACGCTTATATATTCGTTTGTGAGAGATAATACACCCAATTTGAAAGTTTTTACCACGTGTGTCAAAACGCATGTTACATGGACTAGATTTATATTATAACGCACGTTACTTGGATTTCGTCCATGTAATATGCGTTATAATCATCATGACATAGTGTATAACGCACGTTACATTTACCATGTCCACGTAACATGCGTGAGTTATGTCAATGTAACGTGAGTTATGTTTCAATAAAAATTGATTTTTAGCGTGAAATCCGCATTCTTTGATAGTCAAAAATTGACATATTATCCCCAACATTCATCATAAACATGCAATACATCAGCTGACAATTTAAAAATTCGGGATAGCAATATATTCTACAAAACGCATAGAGTTTGTGAGTGATGAGAGGTCATCTCAAAAAATATCAGAAATATCTTTTTCGTTTAATTTTAATTTCATATCGCTATAGATGTGTGGAAAACAATATTCATAGTTAATATTTGCAATATTTCAAAAACGACAAAGTACATGATATATATATATATTTGCATTTTATTCATGTCAAGGTAACGAGCGTTACAAGTTTATGTAACGTGTGTTATGCATTTTTTCGAATTTAAATTTGAATTTACAAAATAAACAAAAATCAAACTATCTTGTAGCTTTCTGAAATGATGGGCGAAACAATAAAGAGTTTTGTTTAAAAAAATAGACGAAAACAATGAGTTGTAAATTTTGAGTATCATGTCACACTTTTATACGCCTATATAAAGACTTACTATATATATATACATAGATTGGATATAATTTGTGTTATAAGTATATACTTAGATATCTATTATGTTCTCTTCTTATTTGGTATATTATACTCAGATTGAGTATAATTTGTATGATGAGTATAATATATATAATTAAATATCTAAATACGTTTTCTACATATTTGGTATACTGTAGATCTGGTGATATTTGCGAAGTTTCTAATTTCGCGAATTTCAGCAATTCAGCAATTCGCGTAAATTTAAACACGCAAAAAATTACCATATCTCCAGTATACTTAGATTAAGTATAATCGGTGTGCTGCCTAGAAAGCCCCCAGCCCTGTCATTTACCTTCGCGAATCGACACAAGATCATTTTATTTACCCATAGCAATTCCAGCTTCAAATGACGAAAAATACTAACAAACAATTCAGCAGCACACGGGTTAATGTTTTTTATGATACATACTCAGTTCATTAGATGACGCTATTTCGGAGATGTTTATTTTACATAAATGGATATTTATGTCGCATGACATATTTTGAGTAAAATTCATCTAATCAGAGATAGTATAATCCATCACAATTAGGTTGTCTTGAGATATTATGAAATAAAATGAATGGGGTTTTAGCCCTTACAACGCTGATATATTCTTGTAAAAACCATGAAGACCAACGGGTTTTTTTCAATTTGGAATCATCATAAATGTCTTCGTTAGCTCTTTCCGATTCATTTTAATACCTGTGTTATAGGTATACGGTCATTAAAAATATTATTACTCTTACAGTGCGGGGATAGAATTTAGTCGTCTGAATCTGACGTCTACAGACGTCAGATTCTGACGACTAAAGTCTATCCCCGCTCTGTAAGGGTTATACCACCTTTGTGCACATGTAGGCTAAGATGGGCCAGGAGAACCTCCTGAGGATGGTGAGATGAATTAGATGACACTGCCCTTCAGACACAGAAATCAAAATTAGAGCCATGGCGGTTTGTGACCGAGCGCGCTACCTCTCGGTAACAGAGGCTCCCCGCAATAATACATCTTTACGAGTGAGAGGAGAAGATACATTTTGTTTCTTTGAAGATATTGGGCCGCCGTTGTATAAATGTTTGATAAATGTTTCGTGTTTACTGGTGAACTGGACCCGTATTATCGTACAAGTTACGATATATCGTAGGCTTCTGATTGGTCAAGATGGCCATCTCGACCAATCAGAAGCCTACGATATATCGTAACTTGTACGAGAATACGGGCCCTGTGGGCTGAAGGGTTTTGGCCGAATATCAGATTATAAACCGTTTATCACTACTTTATATACTGTGCAAATTTATACTGCCGTGCAAAGCCAAAGAGCAGTATCTGATTAGTTATTGAGTGAGCAGATACTGTACTTTGCCTTTAAAAAGCAGTATATATGCTTGTATCATGCAATGCTTATCCATGTGAACCAGCCATATGGATGTCGTCTCATATCTATGTAGCATAAAACCAAATACATGGCGAGTTCCATATTTATTTTCATATTGTCGTTTTTAATCTATTGTACTAGCAGGTAGATGCAAAAATAGGCAGGACTTCGATAAATTTAACAGAACCCACTATTTGATGTTTATTTTTTACCATCTTGAGCTTTTAAAGTGCACTTTAGCAATGTATGTTTGACAACTTATCAGTTATTGGAATGAAATGAGTGATTATTTTTTGCAAATGATTGATCTGAAATTAAACAAATATGAGTTCAACTAGCTGTAACGATTTCATGTTTCGTGTATGTTCAACAAATATTATAAGGTAATCACTTAAACCATATCAACCCTTACAGCACGGGGGTCGTTTTTAGTCGTCAGAATCTAACGTCTGACGTCTAAAGTTGATCCCCGCACTGTAAGAGTAAAACTATTTATAGTCCGTAGACCCATAACATAGGTATTCAAATGAAGCGGAAACAGCTGACTAAGATGGTGATTTCAAATTGAAAAACTTGTTTGTCTCCATGGTTTATACAAAAATAATCCAGTGTTTTAAAGGTCAATGCGCTGTAATATTTTTATATAAACAATGAAGACCAAAGCACTTTTTTTCACATTTAAAATCATCATAAATGTTTTAGTCAGCTTGTTCTGCTTCATTTGAATACATACATGTATGTTATGGCTCAATGGCCAGATAAATATTTTACTCTTCCAGTGCGGGAATCGACTTCAGACGTCACAATCTGACGTCTATACTAGATGTCAGATTCTGACGGCTAAAGTCGATCCCCGCGCTGTAACAGTCAAGCTAGCTATGAAGATTTCATGCTCGGTGTCTATTCAACAAGGGACCATTACTGTTACCAGTTACTGTAATGTAATCACTTTATAGAACTGTGCGCAATACAATCAAATGGAAGGTATAAAAAGGCATCAATAGTACGAATAACTATCAGGGTATGGGAAGATATACTAGTAAATGTTTTTTCCAATATTGATGTATTTCAATAATAACGAAAAATTCTCATTCTATAAAGTGAGACAATAGATTAAGTAACTACGTTACTAGTAATTATGAGATGTTCACATTCTATCAAGTGAGACACTAATTTGAGTAATTATGAAATGTTCACATTCTATGAAGCGGGACAATAAATAAGTAATTATAAGATTTTCACATGAGGTCAAGTTACACAAACATTAAGTAATTATGAAATGCTTACATTCTATCAAGTGTGACATAATTGAGTAATTGTGAAATGTTTTATTCTAGCAACTATACAATAAAAGAATGATTACATTTAATAAAACAGCAAACCGTCATGAATAAACTCTTTATAAATAAGTAATTATTAGATTTTCACATTAGGTAAAGTTACACAAACATTAAGTAATTATAAAATGCTTACATTCTATCAAGTGTGACATTAATTAAGTAATTATGAAATGTTTACATTCTATCAACTATACAATAAAAGTATGATTACATTTGATAAAACAGCAAACAGTCATAAATAAACTCTTGATTTATTTAGTATCTATTCAAACATATTATTTACTTCATTTACTTCTTATTTGTTTCTAAATACAATTTATTTACTCATACATATTTAAAAAAGGTAAACATTATTAACAGTTCTACGTCATGTTATCGAATTCAAATATGATGGTCATGTATGTGCAACAATAAATAACATTCAATTAGAAAAATTGAGCAATATTTCACATTACACGGCACTAAGTGGAATAGGTTTGCGCGTTTCATTGAGCGTAAACTGATATTCGAACATAAAATTTAAAAGACCATTATAATCCAGCACACATATTGGACAACCCTTGTTAAATGTGCATAAATAGATATCGTGAATGAGGGCATAACCTTATGACCGGTCAGATTATGCGTCTTCTTGATGTTGATGCAAAAGTTAGTTTTGTGATTAATCAACTCATTCATGTTTCTTTTTTTTTACATTCTTGTAACCCTTCAACCACCGGTCTCGATTATAATCGTGTTTTTCATTTTTTATAAGCACATTAAATAGCAGCTTTGGAACATGTTAAAAAACATGACATTGATCAACAACAATTCAAAATCGTTGACCTCCATTCTGCCAATCTTAATAATTTTCACTCCCTTAAAGTTGTGGAACGCGTCAGCGAGACACAACTTCCAGTGAGTGAAAAGTGAGTAAGTAATATGAAAATCCCGATTGAATAATTTGACGGTCAAATGGTTAAAGCAGGCATTGCTGACACATGCACCAGTTTTAAACGAATTCAATATTCATCTCCTGAAAAACTGTTATCATTCACAACATTGTCGCTGCCTTATTTAAGATGAACATCTAAGTTAGATAAATTGCAGTCAAATTTGTGTTGAAGAAATGAAAGGGTTAGGCAATTTGCATCTGGGTGATACATATTTAAGGCATGTGATTGGTCAATACTGTGCCGGTCTTTTGCATTCGTGAGACCTAGATGCGAGTCCTGTGATTGGTCAGTACTGGTTCTGTATCCTGTAATTGGTGATCGCTTTTAGTGTCCTACATCTGAATGCCTATTCAAAATTAACAATCTGGCTTACATTTCAACTGTCATTTCCAGAGTTATTCTGATCGTTTCACTTCCACGATCTCCGTTAAAGGTCATTGAGTACAAAATATCAGACGTCTTAAATTATTTTAAAAACGCTGGCAGTGTCGTTCACGCTATACATTTCACTGTGTGGCCCTGCGCCAAATTAACGTCGATACACTGGTATCAAACCTAACTCGACGAGGCCGCCATTAACGTGATCGCCTAGTCACAAAGAGAAATAAGGATATATCTCTGATATATCTCAGCGGGGTTCGAGCCCGGGACGCATGAATGACTGGCGAGGCAGTCAGATGCTCTGACAATGCACAACGTCCCCTTCCCCATACATACATCAAGTGTTTTTGTATGCGACCATATGGATGGCCAACGGGCTTACATGTCTAGCTATTTTGGCTCAAGCGAAAATAGGCACAGTTTAGCATGTGCTAAATATGTATATTATCTATTATATGTAGTGAGAAAAAGTACTGTTATACGCAGGTTACTAAAACATCCCAATTCCATATTTTAATACAGATCGAGTCCAAAAAATCTAGCTAAATAGGCAGATGCTTGATATGGTCAGCTGAAATAATGATAGTGGGCTAGAAAAGCTAAAATAGTCAAAATACTCAATACAATGAGACTTGGCTTACGAGAACAGTAAATTATGACATTACAATTAGCGAAAATGATTGTTGAGTTTCTAACATGGTCCAATATATATCTTTAGCCCTTGCTAAACTGTGCAGAGTTTAGCTCTAGCTAAATATTAGCAAGACATGTGAGCCCGTTAGCCACCGAATAGCACGACCAACACACTGTAACTGATTACTTTTCAAGTAAGTAGTTACTGTTTTTTTATTATTTTGCAGTTCATGTCAAAGATAAACAGCAGTAAAGGCTTGTAGTGACTTTTGTGACATTGTGACTACTTCTTCCGAAGAAGGCCTACTTGAGCAAACATTTCCTCTCTGACTGTCTGTCATGTTTTGTGGACCAGCCACATGTTACACTCTCTGAGGATCCGTGCAATGTGACTTCTAGTGACATTAGTGATAAACAGTTTAGTTGATTCATCTCATATGTCTGTTGCTTGACTTTTCCAGTGGAATGTGACTTCTAGTGACTTTTGTGATCAGTAGTTGATTCATCACACGTGTCTGTTCCTTGACTTTTTCAGTGAAACGTGATTCCCGTCGTTCGTTTGGGATTTTTAGTGACGTTTGTGATTACATTTAATCCGTCGAGTCAATTCGCGTGTCTACAGGTCAACTTCTTGAGTGAAATGTGACTCCGGATGTCTCGTTGTGATCAGGTGTTGATCTAGTAGCTCATCTCTACTCCTCCACAGCTTGACATGTTCACTTCTGAGTTAGGGTTTCCAGCCACAGCTTGATATGTTCACTTCTCTGTCAGAGATGCCAGCCACATTTTGCTGGCCATGCCGCCCACCGCCACCAGGTGGTGCCCTCCTACGGGGGCGCCCACCGTGGTCACCGCCTGGACTGAGCGACCAAGGTTCAGCTCTCCCACCACCTGTAACAGAAATCAAGGTTTGTAATTATGTCAATGACAAAATCCAAGGACATTAAAGTACAACAACACAAACGTCAAGGACCAATTTAAATAGCCAACGCAACATTAAAGGTGATCTATCACCCCTTACATAGTATGAATAAATTTGTGACAAATAAATTAAAGTTGCCACAAGATTGGGCACAAGTGTTTCCTTATATGGGGTGATTGGCTATCATGTCAATCACCCCATATAAGGACATAATTATTCATACCATATAAGGGGTGATAGATCACCTTTAATATGAGTACATAATGATTGTATAGTGTCACAGCAAAGCTACTTTGCTATGACACTATACAATAAATTTCAGGCCTGTCATTTTTTTAAGGAGGGGGTCGAAGTGGTCGCACGACCCCCCCCCCCCCCCCATGACCACAGCTTAAAATTTACCCCAGCAACATGCCCCAGAATCCCCCAATTTGCACCATTTTGCGGCTGAAAATATTAAAAAACTAACCTGCGACGTATCAGAAGTGATTATTTTGCCACAAAAAATATCAATTTAAACAGTATTTTACAGGTGGTATAATTTATTTATTACTAAAATACCCCAGGAATCCAAAATTCGACTCCCCTTTCAAACATTCCTAGGCACGGGGCCCTAAAATAATACATGGATAATAATATGGATCGCTAATTTCAGTATATTTCAATATATGGATTATTTATAAAAAAAGATACTTTCAAGTGCGACTTTAACCCCTACAGCGCGGGGATCGACTTTAGATATCAGAATCTGACGTCTACAGACGTCAGATTTTGACGTCTGAAGTCGATCCCCGGTATTCAAATTAATCGGAAAGAGCTGAAAGCTTTAGAATCAACAAGACTCGCTTGTCACACTATTATAGTCAGATTCATATTAACCATGGTGATTTTTTTTGCTGACGTATCACTCAATTATGTCACTAACGGTATTTGCTAGTGATGCGGCGACTACCCTGAAAATTTCATCGGAAAATATGGTAAAGTTTTAAAGTTAGTCTACTTAACATGCATATGTAGTAAATAAAAAAAAATCACCCTCCATATACCAGTATACCCATTGACTTCGTCTCAGAATTCAATCACATGTCAAATAGTCTAACTTTTAAAATAATTTCTAAAACAGAGCGACATTTTCAGGGTAGTCGCCGCATGACGAGTCAAAATATCAGGGAAATATGTGTGCAAAATATAAGGAAATTTGATTCAGAATTGAATGAGGAATCCGTGCAATTACATGATGTCAGTGTTTCAGCATAGGCCAAATTGAAGCAATACAAATACTACACAAACTGCCATCAAATCGGACCGTTTGCCGGGGAGGAAATCTGCAGTTAACGCGGCCTGAGTGTGGCAGTGCGTGATAAGGCCTTCAGGGTGCGTGTGGTTCACGCCAATAAGCGACCTTTATGACCTTCAAATTGATCCAGTAGCCACAGGAATGTCACGATACAGTGGATCAGCGCTGGTACAATGCTGGGCCACCGTCTCTGACGATGGGCCGGCATTGTACCAGCGTTGAGTCGATGTTCAGATAGCGGGATATTGACATCCGCGTGTGGGAGGATGAATATAGAATTACAAAACTGCAAGTCCGAAACGGATTCCGTGATTCCGTCTCCTGACCGGAAGTAGAAAAGATGGATGCGAGGGAAGAGTGGCCACAGACATCTGTCACACGATCGTCAGTTTAACTCGGGTTTGACCCCTTTAGGCCACTGTGTTTTATTTTTCTGGCAACATTCTAATGCGCGCGGTGGGCAGAAAAAAACACATTTTTTTGGTAATGCGCAGCCTATATCTAATGCGCGCGCTCATCGAAAACAGAGAAAAAAAACATAGTGGCTTTAATGGGACTACCCCACCACCACGTCCAGTCATGGTTGTCAGGTGCAGTTAAAATTATTTACTCTAACAATAGTTTAACAATAAAAATACTACTATCCTGTCGATGCACCAGGCAAGCATTCTGCCCTGAGCGACATTTATGTGTGGAGAATGCCAGGCAAGTTGATTCTTTCTGATTCTGAGCTGCGCCCAATATAATAGCCTGACCCAAAATAGAAACAATTACACACTCGACAATAGCCCGCCGCCATTATTGAACTTGAAGTTATTGCACCCACAAGGTCAAATTATTGACGGAAAATGCGAAAAATCGACTATTTTTTCAGCCATTATTGAACTTGTCCGAAAACTGGTCATTTGTAACATGCATAACAAATTTGGGAAGGATACATGATCAAGTTATCATGCCCACAAGTAAATGTTAACGCCGACGCCAACGACGACGGCGCCGAACTTCAATTGCAATAGCCCACCTTTTTTAATTAAAATTAAATGGCGGGCTAAAAATGGATCTGGAGTAGGAGAACAGAGATGCCACCTCCAGAAAATAAAAATAAGTAATTCTTCAGCAGAAAAATTGTAATTCGACAATATACTTTTGACAATAAAAAACATAATTCTTGAGCCGGAAAATTGTCATTTGGCAACATACATTTGACAACAAACATAGTCAGTTGGTGAACATTACCATATCTTTTTATATTGTGTTCCACATGTTTGGATGCACGTCATTATGCTAAATTAATTGCTGGAAACTGTGTTGATATATATTGGGAGATAATTTAAGCAGTCTGTTTCAGCGTGAAGCACCAAGTATAGTAGGCCTTACAAGGCTTGCTATTGCTGCACATTGAGCCAGGCGTGCTCTTTTCATACAGTATAGCTACGTTCGCGTCCGCACGAATAAGAAAACGAATAGGAACGGCAAAAATCACTCCTTTATGTTATTTTCGTGTGGGTGTTCAAATGCAAATAAATTTTAAAGTTTTTAAAATAAATTACGAAATATTTTAAAAAAAATTTTTTTAATTAATTAATTTTAAAGTAATAAAAAAATAATAAAATATGAATAATTTTCAACCATTTGTAGTTGTGGATCGCTGTGGAGGGGGATTAAATATGTTTGTATAAGACCAGAAATCTGCAGTTTGTGCTGATTCTGCAGAGGCTACGTTTTTTTCACGACGGTGTTGCCGGATAGAAAAAAATAGACTTCTACATAAATTAGCTGAATCAGCTACTTAACCCGCTTTTCGTCTGACATTGATCTTATGGTCTGGCCTCCAAATAAAGATGTCTAGAAAAGTGTGTTTCCAGGATGTACTTTAGCTGACCATGTCATTTGACACATCACACCCACCCTCGTCCGCTACTGGTCTCACGTGAGACACCCCCGCAGGTCTGCCGCGTGACACTCCCCCCCCCCCCTCCCTCGTACGTCTCACGCGACGACATGAGCTGTGCCGGATCTACATGATCCAGAGGGGGAGGGGGGTCAAGGGGTCACGATTCAGAAACGAAATTGCTGCAATTTATATATACGGTTCCTGTTTCAAACCAAATAAAAGCCCTCTCAAATTGAACAACCTATTGCACAGTAGATGTTTAAAGCGACACAATCAGGCTAAAATCATAAAAATCAGTATTTTTATTTTGGCTTAGACTAGAATTACGGAAGTCTTCTAAATTTGGGGTTGCTGTGGCAATTATTTTGGACATGCATGTCCGAAATTAAATTTCGTCTTTGTTTCTCACAACTGGTAAATGCAAAACACAAAACGTAAAATACTAACGCGATTCTATTCTATAGACATATTCACATCAAATAATTCAATTTGGAAGATTTCCATTTTTCACAAATATAATTTTTTTCGTCATTCAAAGCTGGAAATTGCATCACCAATTCCAGCTTTAACCTTTTCAAGCCTGAAATTACCACTGTAATCTCCATCCACTACAAGCCGCGAATTGCTGTCCCGATTCGCGACTTATAGTGGATAAAGATGATTTGATGTGGTCTAAAAGTTGTCATGTATTGGTAAACCAGTTTCATCGAAATTTTCGTTCTAAAACCCTTTGTTGTAGGAAAATTAAGTTTGTTTTCAGGGATGTAAAATGATGCTTTAATGCATCGTCAGAGCTTAAAGGGGTAATTAAATGAAGGCACAATATAAACAAACAAGAACAAAAAGCAGTAACTGTTAAGTTGAGAAGTGAGTAGTTACTGCTATTTGCCTCTGAAATACACCGACAATCATCAGTTTTAACTCTTAGAACGCTGAAATAAATAATTGCAATTTTCACCCACTTGAAGTTGTGTCTCT
Organism: Flabesymbios commensalis; assembly: GCA_964017125.1. Taxonomy (NCBI): domain Eukaryota; kingdom Metazoa; phylum Annelida; class Polychaeta; order Terebellida; family Flabelligeridae; genus Flabesymbios; species Flabesymbios commensalis. Next base: position 11,729,621 of record OZ024904.1, read on the forward strand.
ATCGCGTTCCAAAACTTCAATTGGTTGAAAATTACTAATCTTTGTTTAATTTGAGACCAAACATTTCTAAATCTTGATGTTTAAACACTCATTTCGTTCCCAATAACTGCGATTTGAAAGGCTAATGAACGGATTAAAAACGACTTTAGTTGCGCTTAGTGGATTAAAGGTTAACCCTTCTGCTGCTAATTGTTTATCTCTATTTCTCATTCATTTGAAACTGGAATTGCTGACGCAATTTCCAGTTTCAAGTGACGAATAATATACAATCATTTACACGTATAGAAGAGACATATCGCAAATTAAGTTATTACAAGAACTCAGCATCTCACAAAAACAATGTTATCTTTTTCAGTGATAATTCATTCATGACGAAACATACTTTAATATCGTCCATATACTGGCCTGCTAGGCCCGTACATAGACGGTTTCAAGTATGTTTTATATCAATAAAAGTATCACTAAATTTGATCAAATAGTTTTTGGTAGATGTTTAGTTAATCCAATACTTCAATATTGGAGATGTCTATTGTTTATAAATAATATTATTTTTCATCCATTTGAATCTGCAATAGCAATTACAGCTTCAAATTAATGAAAATAGAAACAAACAATTCAGCAGAACAAGGGTTTGAACCTACACCTCAAAAGTAAGCAAAACACAACTGATCACTTGAAAAGTGAACGTGAAAAGTAAGCCTTTGACATACCCTATAAAGACAAACAACAGTCAAAGTCAGCAGTTATAGCTGTTTGTCAGCTTTGGTCACTGTGTGGCGTGTTGTTATTGAAAATTGTGTATAAGGTAATAAGAAAAGAGACACACACCACCCGAAGGGGTGTTTGTCCTTCTACTCTTAGTCAACAAGAGGACTTAAGTCCTATATATTCGTCACCTGATTATTACACTAATCTATCTGCAATGCGTTATAGTTGCAGATAGAATAGGGTAATACACAGTGACCTTGAATAATTTCAGACGTTAAGTTTTAAAGTTTTCGCGCCCACAAAAAAATTTGGAGTTGACTTTTGGCGGTCATTTTGAATTTTGGTAGCATCTTTCAAAAATCACTTGCACATCCACATGTTGCTGGGAATGCAATGGTTCGTGGCGGCCATTTTGAATTTCAGTGAAACCTTGAAAATGTCACCTGCACATCTCCATATGGTGGGGGATGTGAAAGTAAAATGTGAATAATTTCTGACTTTAAGTTTTCAAGTTTTTGCGCCCACAAATTTTTTTGGAGTTGACCTCTGGCGGCCATTTTGAATTTTGGTAGCATCTTTAAAAATCACTTGCACATCCCCATGTTGGTAGGAATGTCATGTTAAAATTTCAAAAATATCACCGGTAGTTTTTGTGTTTTTGCGCCCACAAAAAACCTGACGCCGGACGCTGGCGCAACTAAAATCCCCCTTCCCCTACGGGCGGGGGATAAAAACAAACAACAGTAAATGCTCACTTGTAATTGGAGCAGCTACTGCTGTTTGCATTTGTCTGGCAATATCACAATAAGAAAAGAGGCCTCAATCACTCTGGGGTCCCATTCTACTCCCAGTCAAAGACAAACAGCAGTAGCTGCTTACTTGTAAAGTAAGCAGCTACAGCTGTTTGCCTTTGTCTCGCATTACGAGGTCCACATCACTTGTGGTTGTCATTCTACTGTCAATCAAAGACAAACAGCAGTAACTGCTTACTTGTAAAGTAAGCAGTTACAGCTGTTTGCCTTTGTCTCGCAATACGCGGGCCACATCACTTGGGGTTGTCATTCTATTCTCAGTCAAAGACAAACAGCAGTAACTGCTTACTTTTAAAGTGAGCAGTTACTGCTGTTTGCCTTAGTCTCGCAATAAGAGGCCCACATCACTCGGGGTTGTCATTCTACTCTCAGTCCACCCTGTAGACTCACGTCAGATCACCCGATCTGACAGACAGAAATACATGACATTTACACGCTATTTTTCATGTGTAAACTTATTCTCCCACTTTACAGGGTCATCTGTCATTGACACCTTAAGGGTCATCACAAAAGGTCATCATGTTCCCGAACACTGTTTGTATTGGTGGGCGATTGAGTGGGTGGTTGATACTCCTTTCGTATTTAATTGAAGCTTTGCGATTTTATAATTGCACTTTTTTTCTTTCTTTCTGATTTTCTGACAAAAGTGAAAACGTACCGAATATAATGATAAGCTAATTAGTGCTTTGTTATTCCATATCTGACCACCAGATGGCACTCAGCATAATAAATCAAGACCCGTTTCAATACATAGACTTTATTTTTAAATAGACGCTAGAGTGACTGCACAATTTGTCAAATGTGACGCGCCTATGATTGTGCTACAAACATGGCGCTATATAAATACATATTTATTATTATCAGTCATTCGTGACCCAAATCCAGTAGCGCTCCGACGGGGAGGGATGGGGGTCATATTTCACAAATATAATTAATTTTAACGCAATTGAGATTAGCGATAGATATGTTAAACTTCAATCGTGTGAAAATGATTCAAATTCTGCGATTCAAGGTTGAAATTACACTGCCCTGGAACAGGCTTAACATAGTGCTCTGTGTAGGTTGAAATCAGGTTTGGTTTCAAATATTCAGGTAATGCCAGGCCATTCCATCCCACACTATTCGACCATCAGATTTCAATCGGCATCCGTGAAAACACAAGACATCCAACCTATGTTGGATCAATGCTGGTCCATCGTCGTAGGCCCGTCATTACAAAGCTGATCTTTGCCCTTGCCCTTCTAAACCCATGGTTTTTAACCCTTTCAGTGCGGGGGCCAACTTTAAGACGCCAGATTCTGACGTCTATGGACGTCAGATTCTGACGTCAAAAGTCGAGCCCGCATTGAATGAGTAATATATTTATAATGGTCATAGACCCATAACATAGGTATCCAAATGAAGCGGAAAGAGCAAACCAAGACTTTTATGGTGATTTCAAATTGAAAAAAAAACGTTTTTGTTCCCTTGGTTCACATTAAAATATTTCGGCGCTTTAAGGTTTAAAATGCTACATTGAAAAAAAAGTTGAATTTGTGCAATATTTTGTTGTAACTAGGTTATTAAACTAGGCCTACAATAACTTTTTTTGAGAAGGTTAATTTTTAAAACCTTTTAATTAAAAACTGTAAGTGGTGTTATCAATTCCAGCTTCAAATGAATGAAAAATAGTAAGAATCAATTCAGCAGCACAAGGGTTATATTGCTAAGTTAATCTATTTAAATTTTCAACCACTGGAGGTTGTGTCTCGCTACCGCGATCCACAACCTCAAGTAGTTGAAAATTACTAATATTTGTTTAATTTGAGACCAAACATTTGCAATTATTGATGTTTAAACACACATTTCGTTCCCAATAACAATGATTTAATCTGCTAATAAAACCGATTATAAACGACTATTGTCGTGACTAGCAGACAATAATCGAGTCGTATTCATGCAGGATATGACTGGGGTGGAATAAGTGCAAGCACGCGTCAACACGTCGGTGACATGTAGTTATCTTGTATCACCCCACACCCCTTTCCCCCCTAACCTCCAGAACACAACTATGATCGTTTTAATCTGTTCTATGAACAGCATATTTAGAATGAAATGAGTGTTTAAACACCCGGATTGGCAATTTTTTTTATCTCAAATTAAACAAGTATGAGTATTTTCCACCAACTTGTAGTAGTGTGTCGCGTTAGCAAGACACAAACTCCAATAGGGCGGAAATTTGAATAAGATAAAAGGTTAACCTGATTAAAAGTAGATTTAGATGTCATGTATATATACAAAATAACGTATGTGTTTTTTTTCAAACTAACCTTCTTATCGTACGCATATATATATATATATATATATATAGAAATAACAATTATGTAGTGAAAAAATGCATGCAATAAAAACTATCTCTGTCTGTCTAGTAAAATAATGAAAAGCCTCTTATCCTTACTTGTATTTCAACGTAATCTACTCGCAAATAAAATTGCAATATGATATTTATCAAATATCACAGTGTCTTTGTACATTTATGTGTCTGTAAAAGTGTAGTAAATATGCCTGCCACAGGGTTTAAAACGTCTCGTAAGAAACCTAAAATCGACTTTATCTTTTCACTTAGCACAAGCCACAGCTGCGGGCAGATTTTTTAGCTTTATCTATTTGTGAATCTAATCAATGTAATCGATTTTCAGTCGCCTGCACCGAGTCTAGATATCGATTAGTTTAATCTGACATATTTATCAAATCTTTGCCATTCTTCTTTTTCAACCCTTTGGGTACAACAGCTGTTTTTTAACACTTTGAGCTCTGAACTACTATATCTTAATTTAATGTCACTGTAAATTGCGTGTCGCTACCGCGATCCACAATTTCAAGTGATTTTGGATTAGTGAAATTGAAGTCACACTCAGTGTCATCAACTTCAGACATAATTCACATTTAAAAAGGTCTAACAAAATGCTAAGAAAGACGCGGAAAAACTGCTATATTCGACACCAGTGCTGTGAGCGCTAGGGTTTAAAACGAGTATGACATGAACATTGGCGAACACAAACATGGTTCAAATTAAATAAAATGCCACTGGGGTGTCGTGGGGGATGCTCAGTCAATGAAGGAATTTTAGATATTTCAATTTTTCACACAAAAAAATATGTTTCTGCTTTTAAAAAAAATGCCCCAGTTCTCCCAGCAATTGAACGAAAAGTCAACAGAATAGTCAATGATATAGTTTAGGATATATCGTCTCCTTGGATATGAAAGTGTGTATCTGCCACTTTACAAAGTGGCAGATACACACTTTCATATCCAAGGGGACGATATACGGAAACAGATTGTCCACATTGCTTTATCCGTGGTGATATTTGAAGAATATTTTTAATAACAAATGAAATGGCTGTGAGGAAGTTCAACAGTTAATTGATTTTCTTTGTATTGCTGAGGAAACTACACGCAATTTCCGATTACATGCTAAGATTAGATAAATCCTCGGCACGTGTGACATTGTAGGTTTTCTAGAAAAAAAGAGATCTTTTGGAATAAGCTGATTAGATTATTTCTCGAAGTTTCAAATGGTAAAAACAATTACTAGTATAAATGTGTTCTTGTTGATCCGCACGATTTGTAAGAAAAAACTGGCATGCCTCAAAAGTAAAATGTTATCTGATTATGCGACAATCAATATTTGTTTTCGATTTGTGGCAAAATTAATCCAGCTCATATGCTGACACATGACGTTCACAGCAAACACAAGACGTTGACCCAATGTTGGTTTAATGTTGGACACTGGGCCGACATTAAACCGACATTGGATCAACGTCTTGTGTTTACTGGATTGTTGTTTGGCAGATTATTTGGTCGATAATAAATATCAATAAATATCTTTTTATTGCACTGACACGAATATTTTTTATTTGCGGGTTATAATGGTAGGCTTCAAACACCAGTGCGTTTCATTTTATTACCTCCGTCAGGGGGTTATGTTTTGGTCTTGTTGGTCAAGGTGTATGTCTGTCCCCCTGATTACTCGAAAAGTAATGAGCGGATTTGCATCAAACTGTTACTCTCACCAGAATGTGTTTTAAATTTCACCACTTTTTACCCGATTACATTTTTGGGATGATCTGGATTACGATGTGGATGGAGGATCCGCATAACAATCGAATCATATACTGTATGTATTGATAGAAAAATACATGTGATCTAACTGTATAGAAGACTATTTTTATTATGCCATGGTCTCATAACTGTTGTGTATTACTCCTAGACCTATACATTGAATGAATGAATGAATGAATGAATGAATGAATGAATGAATGAATGAATGAATGAATGAATGAATGAATGAATGAATGAATGAATGGAAAAATGCATGAATGAATGAATGAATTAATGAATTAATGAAAGAATGAATTAATGAATGAATGATTGAAATAGGTTGAATCTATGACGTCATAACTGATCAACTACAATGACGTTTTACTATGGACTCACCACCCGAAATGCCAGTCCCTTTGAAACACATGTATAAGGGCAATATTCTGAGGGACGATTTCATCACATTTATCCCAACCTACACCCCAATGTGACACACCAGAATCTCCTAAATATTATTGCGCCCATTCCCAGAAAATACACAAATCCTTCTCACCCCGTATGTCCATCTGAAAATCTCATAAGAATAATATCTTATATCACACATAACAAAAGCAGTGTGTGCTTACAATTGATCAACAGAATTACAACATTCCTGTATTTATTTTATATTCAGCAGAAGCGGAAACAACTATTTAAAGTAGGCCCTAGTAATTTGTGTACAGACTCTCCAATCAGTAGGCACCCCCCCCCCCTTTGGATTTCGGCTTATTTAGGTTTGTGAGACCATATTATATATACACCCTCTGTATACCTGTCATGCAATTACTCTCTATAACATGGTGTCATGCGTGGTACTTTCTCTAACATGGTGTCCTGCTTTCTAATGAGCCGTCAACAAGCGCATATGACGAAGAGAAATTCACAGATTTCGCATATTTACATATGCTAAAACTGTGCAATTTTTTTATTAGATATTTCATGAAAGTGTCGTGCTTTCTAACCATCATTGTCCTGCTTTCTAACAATAAAATGAGCAAGTATGTCCTGCTTTCGAAGCGATCTACTCAGTACAACAATATCACGATATAACTATTGCAGTTAAGTATTGACAATTTGAAAAAGGTTGTAAATCATCATTACATGTATAATAATACTCCAACAAATGATACACACGCGGGGCGGCAACCAGTATTGTGCAAAATACATACAAATTAAACTAAATATCACTGGGGTGTAAATTAAACCGACTGGATCGTTGAGCACATGATGTAGACCCACCCGCATGCGCATCATAACCAACGTCCTAAGGAAAGGAGTCCGTCAAAAGTAAATATTATGAGTCATTGAAGCTAAACCACTTAGTCTACATGAACTTTCACTCATAACTGTTAAGAGAGTGGGGCTCGGTGGCACACTGAAAATTTCAAATTTGATTAGGCTTAGTCTAGATCTTTAAATATATTATTAATTTCATAAAGAGCCTGTCCGGGATTTTATTTTTAAAATACTCCACCTCCCCCCCCGGCGATTGAATGGTTGCCCTCTAGAAATGTCTGATCTGTGGAACGCAGTGACGTCACCGGAATGACTAATCGGTGAAAACAATGTTATGTAAGACCCCCCTCCCGATACTTCATTGTATTAGCGAGCTCAGTGAAAACATCAGAGGTCAAGGTTATTGAGTTTCACAGAATAGGCCTATACTACAGTAGATAGGCCCTCTATGTATACTTCGCTAGGGGTTGCGAGTGTGTGATATTTATAGATTATAGACTCCAGCGTAAGGAACACATGTAGCCGAAACTAGCACACCCTCTGACACCAGAAATTCAGCCATTACTGTCTCAATACTGGGCCAACATCTCGATAGCTGGCACAACATTGAAGTTGTCCCGGCTTTGACTTGCAATCGTTAACAACTATAACTCGTTATAACGAGATAACAAATATTTTTGTCATGTGATATATTTGGCCAAATAACAAAAACACAAATTGGCCAAGAACTTATTTTTTTAAATCTGCAATTTAATAAAGTTAAGTAGACTATTCTAAAATGTATCTAATAACAGTTTACTTATCCAGTAGAACACATTACTATTCTATAAAGCCAAAAGTCAGTATCTGCTCACTTTACAAGTAAGCAGATGCGTGATTTAATGTTGCCTCTCTTTGTAGCTCGTGATCATATACTATGGCGCCGCCATGTTGTAAACCATCCTAATGGTGTCAGTCTCTGCTGTCCCCTTTGAATGATTAATATAGATAGTAAAAATACTCGCCAATTATTACTTATTTGCCATATCAACTGTACCACTTTGCTATTTAGAAAGCAGGACACTTGCTCTTAGAAAGCATGACATATCTCAAATGGAATTGTTAGACAGCAGGACCATTTTATCTAATGCTTTGCTGGATATCGTAGATTTGGAGGATATATTTGAGTAGGTGGGATATCGATTTTATGTATTCGACAACAATGTATATTCAGACCATTTTTTGGCGCGGCAGGCTTATCCATGTTGAAATAAAATCAACAAAACTGTCAATTTGCATGCCAATATCTAGTGAGCAGGCGTCTATTTCACCTTAGAAACACAGCAAATCGATTCCAATTCATACATGTGTTTGCAAGGTGGTACAACAGCTATTCATAAAATATCTAATAAAACAATTGAACACTTTTAGCATATGTAAATAAGCGAAAACTGTGAATTACTGGTCGTCATATGCGCTTAGAAAGCAGGACACCATGTTAGAGAGAGTATCACGCATGACACCATGTTAGAGAGAGTATCTGCATGACAGGTCTACAGAGGGTGATATACCCACTTAAACACTGTTAAAGTATGAATGCTATACTAGTAGTACTGCTATAGGTTTTAAGATTTTTACGATCATTTCAGCAGAGGCAAATTTAAATTGGTGAAAGATTGAAATAAAAATTAGATGATTTGTCATGTAATGATTTGTCGTGTAAACATGGTAAACGGTTAATTGCTGCTGATTAGATGGTTAAACTGGATACATATCCGAAGTAAATTAGATATGTGAGTATGTGTCGTGAAGGGTAACTGTGCCTAATAAGCGGCATATTGCAGGCTTCACCTGATGTTGGAGTGGACATTACTATATTAGCACGTCACATACAGAGCAATGGACCGGCTAAATATAGAAGAGAAACCCGACAACAACAACAATTACCTGGACAAATACGGCGCTGAAATGAGAAAAACAGACGTGCGCGGAGAAACAAGGCCGGGCGTGGCACTGGTCAGGTGGGACTACCAGGCAAAGACGTACAGCAGTAACTGATCACTTGTAAAGTGGGCAGCTACTGTTGTTTGTCTTTGTAGCGCATGGCAAATGAGTGATCCCATGCAAAGACAAACAGCAGTAACTGCTCAAACCTGACAGTGCGGGGATCGACTTTAGACGTCAGAATCTGACGTCTGTAGACGTCGTATTCTGACGACTAAAGTCAATCCCCGCACTGTAAGAAGAAAAATATTTCTAATGACCGTAGACCCATAACATACCGTAGGTATTCAAATGAATCGGAAAGAGCTAACGAAGACATTTATGATGATTTCAAATTGAAATAACCCTTTGGCCTCCAAGGTTTTCATAAAAAAATCAGCGCTTTAAGGGGTAAACAGCAGTAACTGCCCACTTTTCAAAAAGCAGTTACTTTTGTTTCTCTTTTGTACAATAGACAAAGAGAAACAGCAGTAGCTGCTCAGTTCACAAGTAAGCAGTTACTGATGTTTGCCTTTGTACAATAGACAGAGACAAACAGCAGTAACTTCTTACTTTAACCCTTTAAGCCCTCATGATCCATTAAAGCAACATTCTACATCCCTGAAAACAGACTTAATTTTCCTACAACCAAGCGTTTTAGAATGAAAATTTCCATGAAACTGATTTTCCAATACATGGTAATTTTCTTTAATTTTTAAACCACATCAAATCATTTTCATCCACTACAAGTCAAGAATTGCGACAGCGATTCGCGGCTTGTAGTGGATGAAAATGACAATGGAAAATCCAGGCTTCAAATGGTTATAAGTAGTCAGTTACTGCTGTTTGCCTTTGTACAATAGACAAAGACAAACAACAGTACCTGTTTACTTTTCAAGTAAGCAGTTACTGCTGTTTGTCTTTGTACAATAGACAACGACAAACAGCAGTATCTGCTTACTTTGAAAGGAAGCAGTTACTGTTGTTTGTCTTGGCACTGATATAACCCCGGGCCACAATTATTTTAGTAAGTATGTAGCGCATGTTTTCTCCGTCAATTCCACATCGATTTCCTTGAAATTTTGCACATGTCATTTTGAAGTAAAATCCTAACACCGGTAACAATTTCTATTTTTATATCGAATATTCAAAAGTTAGACTATTTGATATGTAATAAAATTCCATAATTACTGTAATGGGTTTATAGAAGGAAGGCATAATTGTAATTTACATGTCAAGTGACCAAGTTTTGAAATAACGTATATAGGCCTAATCTTACGAAATTTTCAAATATGATGTTTACAACATTTCATGAAAATCTGTTGATAATAATTGACGGAGAAATCACCGAAAAATATGCGCTAGTGGTTAGTTCGGTCCTAAGGTGTAACAAGGTGGCAACTCAGAAAGCAGGACACGTTGCCAGGGCTGTTATGGTTGCCAGGTTAGCTGTGGTTGCCAGGTGTTACACCTGGTCATGTCGTCTGCTGACCTTGGCAGCCATTGTGTGACCTCTGTGTGACCTAGTTTATATCGTCTAGACATAGCGTCTGAAAACGTATGCTATGTAATAGGTATGTAAAGCTTAAAACGACGAATTTTCTAATATAAACCATGGAGACCAGAGAGTTTCTTTCAATTTGAAGTCATCTTAAATGTCTTAGTTAGCTCTTTCCGCTTCATTTGAATAACCATATTACGGGTTTACGGCCATTTTAAATATTCTTACTCCTACAATGCGGATGTCGACTTTAGACGTCAGAACATGACGTCTACAGACGTCAGATTCTGACGTCTAAAGTCGATTCTCGCACTGAGAGGTTTACTGACCCTGCCACTGAACGATATTTCCGGAGACAACAAAAGAGCCCATTATATAAGACACAGTGAGATTGATGCAACAGTCATTGAAATCCCCCTGGTGCTACTGTAGACGTGAGATTCGGACGTCTAAAGACGGTTCGCGCGCTGAAAGAATTAAAACAAACTATATTGACCGTGGAGTCGTAGACGTATAAAAGCCGAAAAAGCTAACTAAAACATTTAAGATGATTTCAATTTAAAAAAGACCTTTGGTCTCCATGGTTTATAACTCAACGTTGTAAGGGTTAAAACGCCAATTTGGAAGAACAGTTTTAACAATATATGGCAAATTTACTATTTTTCACCCACATTAAGTCATCTTTAGGATGGATTAACCCTTTCAATCCTGAATTTACCATTGTCATCTTTATCCATTACAAGCCGGCGAATTGCTGCCGCAATTCTCGACTTGTAATGGATAAATATGACTTGACGTGAGTGACAATTTTTAGAAAATTGCCATGTTTTGGTAAAAGTTTCATTTATATTTTCCTTTTAAAACCCCTCGGTTTTAGAAAAATTAAATCTGTTTTCAGGTATGTAAAATGATGCTTTAATGCATCGTGAGGGCTTAAAGGGTTAATAAGCTTCATTCACTACAGGTCGCGAATTGTGACGCGGCTTGTAGAGGATTTTATTGGTAAATTCAAAACTTGAAAAGGTTAAAATTAATGGATTATATTGTGAAGGAGTAACAGCAATCCAGAGACGTTTAATTAGTAAACCGAAAGTGTAAAATACAGCTGTTAGACAGAAAACCCCAGATGATTTATCATCGGTTGAGGTGCTCTGAGGCCTGAATGTCAGCTGACCCCTACAATCACCTCTGGCCGAGCCGTCAGACAGCTGATCACCTTCATTTGACATTGGTCCAAGTGCCGAGGGCCACCAAATGCTGGTAGTCTGCGGTTATTGGCAGCCGCCCCTGACATTGTCTGTGTTAATGTACAAGGTCACGACGTGTGTCACCACTGGTCATCACCTCTAATAACTAGAGGTCATTAGAGGTCATTCACAACTGACGTATACAGGATAACCTTGTGGATAGTGTTCGCTTTATTTTAGAAATGTTTAGATTTAACATATGAAAATATGTGAAGCCCAGTATCGTGGTCCGGCGCGATATTAACGTCGATACACCGGTTTCAACTTTAACCCTTACAGCGCGGGGATCGACTTTAGTCGTCAGAATCTGACGTCCATGGACGTCATATTCTGACGACTCAAGTCGATCCCCGCGCTGTTAGAGTAAAAATATTTCTAATGGCCGTAGACCCATAACATAGGTAATGAAATGAATCGGAAAGAGCTAACTAAGACAGTTATGATGATTTCAAATCGAAAAAACCCTTTGGTTTCCATGATTTCCCCCAAAAAAGGGTTAACTCGACGTGATCGACTAGTCACATTGATGAGGGAGAAACAAGGATATTTCTCTGAAAAACCTACTCAGGATCAGCGGGGCTCGAACCCGGCTCGCATGCATCACTGGCAAAGCAGGCAGGCGCTCTACCAAACCGCCACGTCCCCTTCTCTATGTGAAAATATATGTTTGTAATTATCTAATCTTTCTTAAATTGTACTTTTTATAAAAATATTACACTCACATGGTATTACATGTACTTAACTTGTTTATTGCATGTACGTAAGCCCTATAATAAGTCACCGTATAAACTGTATTGCACGTTACACCACAAGAACGGAACATCCATGTATGTATGTCATGGTCATAATTAACCTAATTAGCGTGCCATGAGAGCCAGCAAAATTATTCTCCACGATACGAATGGATGTGATGATTGTCACGCCACACGCCAAAAGGCATTTAGAGCGAACATATGGGAAGCGACGGGTTATCCACTACACATTGAAAATATTAAAGCTTGCAAGCAAATTAGTGACGCAATAAAGAAAGTTAATCGTTTTCATAGTCTGTTTTTTTCTAAATATATCCACAACTTTACATCTCGATGTGACCTGGGCTTTAGTAACAATAAGGAGCAAGTTTACATTTATTCTAGAAAACGTCTAAGTTTTTTTGGATGACAATGCAAAAATATACCTGAAGAGACCCCTAAGAAAGATTGGGTGATTTATAGCCTGAGAACGACGAATTCAGCGAATCACTAAATGTTCACCCCTTACTGAGTAACAGGTTGATATACTTTGCAAAGTGACAAGGGGACATGGCACAATTGTTAGAGCGTGGAGCTTTGCCATTGTCGCTGCCTGCCGTGCGGTTTCGAATCCCGCTTGGGGCAGAATTTTCAGAGAAATATCACCCCTCTCAATCTTGGGACATTGTTAAGATGTTGTGTCCTTGGGCAAGGCACTTCACCCTCAAATGCTTCACTTGACTCAGGGGAAAATGAATACCTGGTAGGACAGAGATGACAATGTGTACGATGAGTTCAATGCGCCGAAACGGCTGCAGGACTGTATGCTTTCCGTGGAGTTGAAATGGCACACGAATGAACAGGTCCAGTGACCAGGGGGTAAGATGTAAAGTCGGATGATAGGTCTTCAGACTTGATATCAGACTATAAACCTGCACCTTTACCTTTACCTTTTAAGTCTCTTTGATCTATAGGTATGGATGAGTGAGTGAGTGAGTGAGTGAGTGAGTGAGTGAGTGAGTGAGTGAGTGAGTGAGTGAGTGAGTGAGTGAGTGAGTGAGTGAGTGAGTGAGTGAGTGAGTGAGTGAGCCAGCGGGGCCGCCCCGGATCTATAAAGTATCTCGTGAAGAAATCAAACACGCCTCATCACTGATGAGAACCTCGTTCGTGACAGTTACCCTGACAACAATGTATCACCATGACAACGCTTGCCATCATCCTCTCGGCGTGTGGGGAATTAGGTAAAGTGGGATTTAACGGGGGCTGACACTGATCCCTGTTGATCTGGACAGCCCGTCTCCCTGTGTTAACCCTTGAAGCGCTTAAATAATTTTTGTATAAACCATGGATACCAAATAGGTTTTTTCAATTTGAAATCATCTTAAATATCTTACCTGTTCTTTTAAAATCTAAATATTGAGACATGGAACTGAACCCCAATATCTGGTGTGACAGGCGGTGGCGTTATACTTTTTTTTATTATTTCAGTGCGGGGATCGCCTACAGACGTCAGATACTGCCGTTTAATGTCGTTCCCCGCACTGTAAGGGTTAATCTGGACACGTTGTCTCGCTGCAGAGGCCAGCATCCCTTCTACCTGACAGCTGGCACAGGCAATCATCTCTACCACTCTGGAATATTTGTCGCAATTTTCAGCTTTAACCCTTTAACCGCCGGTGCCGCATATATTTGGGTTTTCATTTTTTACTAGCACATTAAGTACCACATTTTAAATATGTTAAAGATAAAATGTGACATCAACCAGCAATATTTGAAAAGAGTTGACCTCCATTTTGTCAAATCTGAATAATTTCCACTCACTTGAAGTTGTGGATCGCGTCAGCGAGACACAACTTCAAGTGGGAGAAAATTCAAATTGAATAATTTGGCGGTTAAAGGGTTAACCTTTACATTGTATGAATGGATAGGATTTTAGACCACATTTGTGCACATATCGGCTAAACTGGGCCAGGAGAACCACCTGAGAATGGTGAGATGAATGAGATGACACCGTCCTCCAGACACAGGATTTGAAATTCGATTTAACACCTAGAGCCCAGATGTCAAATACAGTAGAGATTATTTGGTTTTAATAACACCTATATAGACACATATTAAAAACAACAAATGTCTTAAATTTTGTTAAAATACTGAAATATGATGGGGCCTAAATTTGACAAATTACATACATTTTCAGTCACTTGATGTTGTGTCTCGCTACCGCGACACACAACATCAAGTGACTGAAACATTAAATTGAATAGGTCAGTGCTCCGGGGATTAAATGGAAGAAAAACGACTTTCATTTTAACTAATATCAATATTCTTATCGAAAGAAGATTGTATTATTTGAGTTGCGATGATATTGTTTCTTTCGTATCCACTATAATGTATAATATATAATGACTTCTCATTCTGACCTCAGAGATTATTATGCAGTGGTGGGTGACCTGAGCGACATCTATGTGTGGAGAATGATGACTTCTATGACTTCAAAAATATTAATACTCAATCGCGCTGTGGGCTTAAATCTGTATTCAGTGGGAAAAATGGAAAAGTCGGAAAAAGGAGTTCATCATGTGACAGTCGGTGGAGGCTCAGATTAAGGTGTTAGGTCTAATGTAAAAAGGTGTGTGTTTTTATTTTTTTGCGAAAGGTAGAGACTGATTTTGCTTCACGTATTTTACGTGTTGTGTTGTGTCTCGCTACCGCGATCCACAACTTCAAGTGACTAAAAACTATACAAACTATACAATGGTATAATTTGAGTTGGGTGGACATTATGACTATGGTGTAGCAGCTCAGCAGCCGCGAATGTGCAAAACTACTATTCTCCGTGCCAAAAACTGCTACACCAACATCCTATTGTGTAGCATTTGCCCAAAACTGAGTAGCAAACTGTTCCGCTACACCAGATAAATTATTCCCTGTTCGTTTCTCTGCCCAACCTTGTGTTCTTGAGTTTTCGGCTAATGTTATCATTAGAGTGGGATGGACGACGGATTCAACCAGAAGTGTAGACTTTTGACTAGTTTTCTGCTCGGGTACTGTTGTTTGTCTTGTGTTGAGTTTCTAGCCAATATAATGGTATCATTTAAGATGGATGGATATCATGACTGATTTAACCAGAGATGTAGACGTTTGATATAGTCAGCCTGATTCTCAAACAAGTTAGATCATTTGACATGTAATGAAATTCTGACCAGAAGTTTATAGAGGGCGTCATTTTTTATTATTTACTACATGTTGAATAGTATAACTGTTAAACTATACTATATTATTCAATAAAAATTTCAGGATATTTACCACATGACTAGTTAATTGTGCTTGTAATATTGAATGGAAATTGTTTATGAATCGACTGAGAAATCAGCGGAAATTATTTACCACGGTTAACATCTACTGTGATTGTGAATCCGACTATAGGTCGGCTACTGGTTTGTCTTGAAATTGTGGATCGCGACAGCGAGATCCAACCTTTTTACATTTAAATAATGAAAACATGGTAGATTCATCAGATTCATCAGAATAATATACTACAAAATGTTAACAGTTTTTTGTAAATCCACCATAATTGTACAGCTTTTTTTGGCAATATTTTAAACTTTGGAGCACTGAATTATCTGGCCTGGTTTCATTTAGGGATTAAATGAGTTCTGGTGTAATGTTACATAGCGGCGCACGTTTTTATAGTTAAATTAAACGATTTGATATCCCATATCATGGTACGTATTTAGGTGCTGTTTGTCTGCCCTAGTGTATACCCTCTACTAACACTAACACGAGTGATGCTATGGTGTGAACCCTTACAGCGCGGAGATTGACTTTAGACGTCAGAATCTGACGTATGTAGACGTCAGATTCTGACGTCTAAAATCGATCCCAGTGCTGTAAGAGTAAAACTGTTCATAATGGCTCTAGACTCAGAACATAGGTATTCAAATAATTCAAAAAGCTAACCAAGACATTTATTATGATTTCAAATAGAAAAAAACATTTTTACCCCATGGTTTATACCGAACTATTTCAGCGCTTAAAGGGTTTACCATTGTGCTTATGGGGCCGTTATTATCAACCCTTGAGTTGCTGGGGCCGCTAATATTAACACTTGTGTGGGGCAGAATAAACTGCTTCATGCAAGTTTCAATATAAGTAAAATTACCCAGAAATTGGTGGAATATTTTAGAGTCGTTGCTTATGTAATCAAATAATTTAATTTGAACAATCTCTGTTTTCATAAAAAAATGGTTTGCGTCATTTGAAGACGATAATAGAAACAAACAATACAGCAGGTCAGAGTCTATTGACCCTATACACCCTCACAAAGCATCACAGCATCATTTTGCATCTCTGACGAATGACCTAATTTCCTACATCTAGAAGTCTTCAAGCAACAATTTTCATAGAACTGTTTTAATAATAACACACTTCTTTGAAACTCGCTTGAAGACTGAATTTACCATTGTCATCTTCATCAACCACAAGCTGCGAATCGCTGTCGCATTTTTCTCATTACAAGTCGAGAAATGCGACAGCGATTCGCGGTTTGTGGTGGATGAAGAAGACAATGGTAAATTCGGGCTTGCAAGCGAGTTTCAAAGAAGTGACCTGATGGAATATTTTGTAGCAGATGCTGTTTTGTCAAATAATAGCATTTTTCATAAATAGTTGACAAAAAGAATGTCCATCTTGCATAAATAAAAATGTTACATCTCTAGAATATACAAAAATAGAATAAAAAATAAAATAGAACTTTATTAAAACATCGACCATGCTTTAATTTCCCACAATTTTACATGAATTCGAAGGATTTCACTACATCAGCTGCGATGGAGTTTCCTTCCGACACGTGTAATGTAACAAGAAGCTGCTCAGGATATCCGTCGACAAAACTGTCTGTAAATCATGGGTGGTTATTAGTCGCTGATCCTCTTTATAGACTTTTATGTCATCCCTCACATCGAGGCTGTCAGGTAAACAACGGTCTGTCATATAAAGATGGCGGCCTTGTCAAATAGATAATTTTAAAGAGAGGGACGCTGCGCATTTAAATTTTAAAACGCCTGACGGTCACGCCTCTATTGCCAGCGTCCCGTGTCGATCCCCGCTTATTATCATAGTAAACAATGATTATGTAGTTTACCTGGGAATTATTAAAGCGACATAATCAGACTAAAATCATCAACTAATCAGTATTATTTTCGGCTCCTTGATTAGCCTAGTTCCTGGCCCACCGCAAGCGAGGGCCTAGAATCCATCCTTAACGGAAGTAAACATTGACATATCGTGATTCGCATTATACACATACTTCCCATGAAGACCAGCGCGCAAATCTCCGCGCTGGTCGTAAACAAACGCCGATTACGACGCTGTTTTGACAGTAAATAACTGTTGAAGAAAAAAATAAGTTGCTTGGATGCACAGAAGTTAAATGCCTTCGTTTCGTTGACAAATATTGAGTATTTTTAACATAATAAGCACATTGTGAAATGTTGCTTTTGCGTATGGATGGGCATGTGACCCTAAATTGATGTGGCTTGCCCAGAATGCAATGGGACTACTCCTTGATATGCCCATAAAGGCATAATATGTCAATAAACTAGAATTGCTTAGCTTTTTATTTTTATTTTTGTGTTGCGCATTTGCCAGTTATACGGACGGAATTTATTTTCGGACATGCATGTCCGAAATAAAAAATACGGGAATTAACTGATAAGTGGGGCTTTCGGCACAATTGCTTCGTTGCCACAACCTAAAATTTAAAAGACTTGCGCAATTATAGTCTATGGACATGTTCCTATCTTATGGCCATATTAAGAAGCCAAAATAAAAATACTGATTTTTTTGATAATTTTAGCCCGATTGTGTCGCTTTGAACAAAGATACCTGAAATATATGATTGAGTCAGTATCAGTCAACATTTCGTTCTAGTTGGGATGTGGCTTATTATATTGACGTTTAAAATTTGTAAGGCAATTGTTTGGATGTAAACTAAATTCACTAAAAATGTCAATCTACAGGTCTGTGATACTGTTTTCAGTTGTCTATTCTGCTAGACATATCGAATGACATTCTCAATGGTAAAATTCAATTAGACGAAGTAGAGAAAGCGCCAGGTAGAATAAGAAAAGGTGAAGCGTCGGGAATTGACGGAATTCCGATTGAGTTATATTCTTCGGACATTAATTATTTCACACCTTAACTGACAACATTATTCAATACCATTTTCGATTCGGCAGATTATCCAGATGACTGGGCACAAGGGTTGATATACCCAGTTCACAAAAAGGGTGATAAGTCAGATCCACAGAACTATCGGAAAGTTTCTCTGATTCCCTCTCTTGCAAAAGTTTTTGAATCTGTACTCGAAAATAGATTGTCATTCGAAAACTTAGTGTGCCGTGACGATGATCCTCTACAAAGAGGCTTTAAAAAGATTGTAGGACATCTGATAATTTATTTGTGTTGTACAATCTGGTTGAAACACGTAAAAAACACGTAAAAACCGCTCTACGTTTGTTATATAGATTTAACCAAAGCTTTCGATTATTTAAACAGAGATGCACTTATCCTGAAACTGCAGCAGCGCAATGTCGACGGAAAATTTCTGAATACAATCAAATCTATGTTTTTTAAATCTAGCAGTCGAGTTAAATGGAAAGCCAAGATTAGCAAGCCTATTAAAAACCGTTATGGTGTCATGCAGGGGGGTGTCTTAAGCCCCAGACTTTTCAATGAATTCCTGCAGGATCTCGGAAAATATTTAAATCCTAAATACGGTCTTAAGATAGGAGACATATACCTTGCGTACCTCCTATTTGCCGACGACATAGTCCTCTTTTTAGAATTTGCAGAGAGCCTACAGGCACAAATTGACTTATTTTACAAGTACTGTGAAATATGGAATCTGATAATAAGCATTGCTAAAACAAAAATAGCGATTTACAACCAAATATATGCTAAACATTCATTTTCTTTCACACTGGCCGAAAATACGCTTGAAATCGTGGACAAATATATATATTTAGGTCTTTGGTGTAGTAATAATAAAAATATCTTTGTAAAAAACCATTCGTATCTGGCTGAACAAGCTCGCAAGGCAATATTCACAATTAGAAATTATAGTCACAACTTAGGACATCTAACGCCAAAATTGTCTCTAAAAGTATTCCAAGCCCAAATAGAGCCAATACTGATGTATGGTAGCGAGGTATTATTTATTGGTAAATAAATATTGGACTTTGGGACAGTCCATTTATCATTATGGAAAAATATGCTCGGAGTCAAACAACAAACCACATCAGCTACTATTTACGGGGATACAGGAAGGTATCCTCTCTTTTTAAAACAACATATCCTAGCTTTGAAATACTGGATTCGATTGATCTCCTTGCCTAGAAGCTGTTATTTGAGAATCGTGTACAACTCACTGGCGTCTCTTCACTTTATTGGTGAAACAAATTGGTGCTCTCACATCAGGTCATTATTATTCCGAACAAACAACCGCGACGTTTGGGAAAATCATAGGGTAGAAAATGCCAATCGTCTCATCAAACAAGTTAAATCATGTTTGATTAATACATATAAAGTTGATTGGTCCATCAAAGCCCGAACCTCCATAAAATTACGAACGTACATAAAGTTCAAATTCGAACACTCGGTAGAAGAATATCTGTTTTACATCCCCAACACAAGGTGGATGAAGGCACTATCAAGATTAAGAATGAGCTCACATATGCTAGAAATTGAACGAGGAAGGCATGTCAAGCCGCAAAAACTACCACTAGAACAGCGCATATGTCAAAGATGTACATAAAACTCTGTTGATGACGAAATTCATTTTTTAATTACTTGCTCTAACTTCGCTACGCAGCGAACTAGTTTACTTACCGAAAGCAAACTACTCAATAGTGAATTTGACCCACTCTCAAACGACGACAAATTTATATATATTATGTCATCTACACATCGACCATTAGTAATATGCTTAGCAAAATACACCTATAGCTGTTTTCAAACCTTAAGCGTGTCGCGTACCTCCACTTTATAAAACGATTGGGACGTGGAAATCATCCATGCTGTCGGGGGATCACCACTGTGGTATCAGCGACTGGTGCGGCTGGTGATTCCTCTAATCATCCACTCATGAAATCATCCATGCTGTCGGGGGATCACCACTGTGGTATCAGCGACTGGTGCGGCTGGTGATTCCTCTAATCATCCAATCATGAAATCATCCATGCTGTCGGGGGTTGCGGCTGGTGATTCCTCTAATCATCTTGGTGTTTCGAGCTGACGTCAGTCAATGCATTTTTTAGATTGTTTTTTTTAATATGTTCAATGTAACTAATATTATTATTTATACATACTCTCACTCATTATGTAATTACTCGGTTTCTACGCTTTCCAGAGGGTTTTTTTGCTATATGCAGTAGCTATTTTATCTCTGGTTTTGGTGCTGGAAACTTAAAAATATCATGCCAATGCTGTTTAACTGTAGGTTATTTTAAATAGCTCTCATGCTTATTTTTTTTAACCTGTGCTTGTTTTCAGTATATAATGTCGTTTGATTTTAACATGTTTAAGTTAACTTAGCATGCATATTTTACCGAACTAATCCTGTTGTATATAGTCTTGTACATATGTTCATTTTAATGACGTATAAGTCTGCATAGACTTACCGTCGTCACTAAATATCTATCTATCTATATCATCAATATTTATATTTAAGAGGTTCGAAACAGCACCGTTCCCTATTGATAAAGTTAAGAATGTGAAAAAGTGAAAAACCGTTAAAAATCGCTAACTACCAAATGGACTCGTCTGAACCAGGCAGAATAGTTTTTCAGGGCTGTTTAATGTTCAGGATTGATAAAAAACGAGACTAATTTAATTCGACTCGGGTTTCATCAGCAATGGATTGTAATTGGAAATAAAACGTATCATTGATGGCCGAGTGCAGCTATCAGGGATCAATGTGTAACAAGAGGCCGGACACCATAACCCACCGCCCCTCCTGCGTCATAGAACTTTTTCAGTGTACATCCTTCTCAGAACTCTCACATTCTGTTTTACAGTAATGGTCTACCTGTCTAGCACAGTTTGCCATGTATATGCCTACTACAGAAATTAAAGTCAATGATGGTCGCTAGTTATTAACATTAAATTTAGCATCGCAGGATAACGTTCCAATGTCCTGCAAGTGAATTGGTCAGTTACAAATCTTAATATAAAATAGGAACTAGCACTTAAGCACGAGGGTAATGTCTAAATAAGTAACAAGAAACTAAACACAAGCACGTGGCAGCCACTTATGCCGAGTCACTGACCGGGGGTGGGGGGGGGGGGAGTTAAAGTGGCCGGGTTCATCAGAAAATAACCCGTCTCATGCCGACTTGACAGTTCGTATTTCTCCGTCATTTGAAGCTGGAATTGCTAACGCAATTTCCAGCTTCAAAAGACGAAAAATAAATATATATTTTACGAAAAATAGACATAAAAATAGAATAACCAAGCATCTTGCATCAAAAATATTTGATTTATTTCAGTGAGATTTTCATAGGTTTGAACTTGCTCAATTCTTTCAGTGCGCGGACCGTCTATATACGTCAGAATCGGACGCATATAGACGTCAGATACTGACGTATAAGAAGGGTCGCCGCACTGAAAAAATTAAAACATTTCTAATTTCTAACATTTCTAATTCTAATCCGTACACCCATAACACAGGTATTCAAATGGAACGGAAAGAGCTAACCAAGACATTACATTGAAAACACCCTTTGTTCTGCATGGTTCATATAAAAATATTTCAGCGTTGTATGGGTTAACGTATAAACGGGCCCCAGCACGACAAGGGTTAACATGACCTTATGACCAATTTATGTGACAATTAGCACAGACTGTGTTACAATGAAGGTCAAAGGGCAATTCCGAAATCCGAAAAATCATTTTTATGGCAACATTTCCTATATTGACCTGCAGTAATGAAAGTTTAGTTTAAATCATAAAGAAAATGTCATTTGATTATAAAACCATTTACTCCCCCTTGCAATCACTATGATTTTGTGTATAATAACGCACATAAATGAATGAATGAATGAATGAATGAATGAATGAATGAATGAATGAATGAACGCACGCATGCACGCACGCACGCACGCACGAACGAACGAACTAACAAGCTAGTGAACAAATGCACGAACGAAAGAGCGAATGCACAGATGAATGAATGAATGAATGAATGAATGAATGAATGAATGAATGAATGAATGAACGAGCGAACGAACGAACGAACGAACGAACGAACGAACGAAAGAACGAACGAACGAGCGAGCGAGCGAGCGAGCGAGCGAACGAACGAACGAACGAACGAACGAACGAACGAACGAACGAACGAACGAACGAACGAATGAATGAATGAATGAATGAATGAATGAATGAATGAATGAATGAATGAATGAATGAATGAATGAATGAATGAATGAACGCACACACGAACGAACACACACACGAACGAGCTAACGAGCTAGTGAACGAATGAACGAACGAGCGAATGCACAAATGAATGAATGAAAAAATGAATGAATGAATGAATGAATGAATGAATGAATGAATGAATGAATGAATGAATGAATAAATGAATGAAAGAATGAACGCACGCACGAACGAACACATACACGAACGAGCTAACGAGCTAGTGAACGAATGAACGAACGAGCGAATGCCCAAATGAATGAATGAAAAAATGAATGAATGAATTAATTAATTAATTAATGAACGAGCGAACAACGAACGAACGAATGAATGATGGAATAAAGGAATTAATGAATGAATGAATGAATGAATGAATGAATGAATGAATGAATGAACGAACGAACGAACGAACGAACGAACGAACGAACGAACGAACGAACGAGCGAGCGAACGAACGAACGAACGAACAAATGAATGAAGGAATGAATGAATGACAACGGCTATAAACGTGAATAGCGCTGTAAGCGTTAATATGAGTTGTTTTGTTTGTGACTAGCAGGTTAAGGGTTAACCCTTACAGTGCGGGGATCGACTTTAGTCGTCAGAATCTGACGTCTGTGGACTAAAGTCGATCATCCACACAAAATCAATTTGCAACATTTTCCCATAATTTGCATCAAAAACTATAATGATTTTCGATTATTTGATGTTACAGGAGGTAAACCTAATGATACAAAAATATAACAGTAATCAGGTAATTACATGTATTTGTACGATACACGTATGTTCTAAAATTAATACAGTCAAAATATAGTGTATCTCTTTTTATCAGACGATCTACATCAAGTTCAGCTTCGGCCACTTGTTGATGAGGATATCATATTCGTTTGTTTGACGTGGATCCGGCTTTTAGATCAATGGGACATCTAAAGGTCATACGCTGGTGGAAAGGTCAAGTCTTCGTCATATACCACTTAACCCCTGTGTATCAAAGTATATTGGAGTTGTATATTGTAAAGGAATATTGTACTATTTCCACCTGCTTCTTCTTGCATCTTGTATATTGCCATTTCAATCCACAAGTTGAAGTGGGTTAAACTTAATGTAGAATGATAATTAAAATAAATTATAGATTGATTGTTTGTCATCGTGATTGTACATATGCAGTGCTCCAAACTGTTCAAATGCCTGGACTGTGCAGTAATGCCTATCGTGTTGTGCACTAAAAATAACCCGTCTGAATTTCGGGCTTTTTTATCGCGATAATGCCACAACATACATAAAAGTGCATATAGAAAAAATATTCACTCACTCCATTTACTACTCTTTATTTATTGAAAGCCGGGAACGCAATTTCCAGTCTTATAAGTGAAAAGTATTGCTATTATGTGAACATAATGTATAATAACAATCTGGGTAATTGCAACCCACCACCAAAAAAACGTTTGTACAACATTTATAAAATGTTGGACCAACGTCGAAGACGTTGGGCCAGCGTTGCATAAATGTTATACAAACGTTTTGTGTTTGCTGAGAATGTGATTTTTCATAATTTTCTAGTGCACGAGTTGCTAATAAATATCATCCATATATGACCATATATAGTAACTCTGGTGGTGATGGTGCCGTTTTGCTGTTTTGTAATATGGCTGTAAATCATTAGATTAATTATGATATCCTGAGCCAGACGAGTCTATATTTATAGAGAAAACGGATGAACGTCATCGCATTGGTGCTGTTTTATTCTGGGAAGTGAAGCCGCTGAAGGCACAATAACAGCATCACGTGTCAACTATTTATGTCGGCGGCTAAAAAGCAAATCCATTCAGATCAAATTAGAAACAGTTTTTTACGAACAGCGAAATCCAATTTAGTCTTCGAAATAAAACATGACATTGTATTTTCTTACTGAGAGGGAGTTTCTTTATTCTATTACAAGTTTAATAGTTTTATTCACAAATAAATATTTTTATATATTTGGATTTTTAGATTTCACTTAACTTCCTATAATAATAAAAAAGGTAAAGGTGCAAGTTTATAGTCTGATATCAAATCTGAAGACCTATCATCCGACGATATTGACGATAGTTATGGGTGGTTTATTTAAAATTTAACTGAAGGACGAAAAACAATATTGAAATATATGTTTGGCCGTGCATGTGTCGTGATAATCAAATAGTAACTGCTAATTATTTATCTAAAACCTTCACGAAAAGAAAAGAGGCGTTGTATAAATAACCGTGACCTTTTGAATCAGATAGTGTGAATTATATCAGGTCTTATTTTTAACTTATCCTATTTCTAGGGCGGAACCAGGATATTAAAAAGGGAGGCGTGGGGGATTCGGAAAATATTTAGGCCAAAATTAGGGGACTTTTTGAAGAAGTGGACGTACACCTCCTACGACCCCCCCCCCCCTGTCTGGATCCGCGCCTGACATCGGTATTTTTCATTCATTTGAAGCTGGCAATTGCGTTAGCAATGCCAGCTTCAAATGAGTAAAAAATGTAATACAGCAGTTAAAAAGAATCGTATGTATGAAAAGTGTCAACGGGTGATACAGCAGTCAAATATAAGGCCTCACATTTTTACAATGCTGCTTAATGATCCACATCACCTTTTTTGTAGACTAAAATACCCCAAAAAATAGACTTTCTATTTTTTATTATTTTTATTACTTTGACGCATCTGCTAGAAAATAAGTTTTAAATATAAAGTAGATGTGATATAGCCCCTCCCCCCCCCCTTCACCTCTCGCCTGTTCTAACCTCTCTCCAAAAAATCCAGAAACCTCATCGTCACCTACATGTGGCCTAATGTATGAAAAGTGTCAAGGATAAATGCAGCAGTTAAAGATAATCGGTAATTTACAGGCAAAAAACATTAAATACCAAATATTATTAAGGGAAAGGGGAGGGCTCGTTCGCCATATAACGAAAGGCTATGTGACATATGTGATACATCAGTTGATGAATACCACAGTGTATTTGAATGTATAAAGACGGAACATATTCGACACATTCTACCTCACTATTATATAGTACAAAATACATGCATGTACAAATTCATACAACTTTTATCAACTAGACAATCAAGCTGTCATTAGAAAATTTTCTAAATTTGTTACCTGAAAAATACTAAAATATTAATTTTAATGTATATCATATTATGTATTGTAACAATTTATTGTGATACCATGCCCTCAACTCATGTTCATTCACTACATTTTCATTTTGTTTTGTATGTACACAGGCTGTCTAGCCTATTGCTAATAAACTGTCACTTACTTACTATCTATCAATGATTTGATTTCATATCTATTATCTAGCTTGCATATTTCTCCAAATTCATTAGCAGGCTCGATGCTCGAGTACTAAGAAACTACACGCATGACTACATTAACATATGGTGTTATCTTCTAAAACATCATGTGGACGTCTGAGCCTTGAGTATTTTGAATTCATTCTAAGAAAACGGACGAGCCTTTTTCTAGCATAATTTGGAATTTACTGTGTTTTCTCATAATAATACAATCGTTGTTGGATGTGCCACGTGAAAGAGTAAAATGCGCAATTTCACTCATCTTGTCAATCTCCTAAATTAATTCCCATTAATTGCAGTAAAAACAAGAGGTAAGAACAAGAGGTCACACCATAATCCCCAGCCCCGCCCGGCATCATTACTGGAACTCTTTTTTTTACAGTAACGGTTTATCTATATAGCACAGTTTGTCATGTATATATATTACATATATCAAAGTCAAAGCTGGCCTAATGTCGGTCATTTTTATTATGATCAAGTTGATTTTTTGCAGGGTGCATCCTTCCTTGAAACCACGTATTTTGTTTTGTTTTAATGGTCTGGCTATCTGGCACGGTTTTCCAGATATTACGCATGTATAAAGTCATTTTTATTTTGATAATAAAGTTGATATTTTAAGGTGCATCCTTCCACGAAGTCTCACATTTTGTTTTATAATAATCATGATAATGACACAGTTTTCCGTAAACACGATGACGTAAGGGTGTTTGGCATGGTGGGTAATTGAAAGTGTTTTCCTTCACTCGCCCGATGAGTGGTTCTGGACATGGCAAGGGGATTTACTCCCAGGACATGGCCAGTCTTGTATTTCGCTGTGCAATTTAATGCTGCAACTAGATTTGCCTGAGGGGCAAAGCTTGCGTCTCCACCCGCCCCACATAGTACATTAATTATAGAGAAATACAGTACTGTCACCAATTTTTTTATGTAAACCACGTGAAAATGTAATGTCAGAATCACACCAAAATCTAATCATCATATGGCCAGGGTAAGTTGCTTCCTTGGAACAAATCGGTGAAGCAGTTCAAGCTCTTCACAGTAACATGTGTTTTGTCAGCCATCTTGAATTTTGTTGAATAAAGGAAAAAAGAAAAACAGTTCTCCTGACTTTTTTCTCAGAGCCACTGAGCATACACAAAAGATAAAATTTGAGCTGTATAACCATATTACCAAATTTTGATAATAGCCAAAATGAGCAAAACTGAAATATCAGCTAAAATCCTAAAAAGTAAAAAAATATAAGTTTTTATTATCATAATCACACAAAAAATCAGCACACATCCAGGGTAGGCTTATTCCTTTGAACCAAACATGAAACAAATCCATAAAGCAGTTCAAGCTCTAGAAAGTGACATAGGATTTTCGCGGCCTTCTTGGATTTTGTTGAAAAAGCTGAAAAACACCAACAAAATTACCGGGCAAATTCCTTAGGGCCAACAAATACTTAAAAATAATCCAAGCAGGGGTGTATAGCTATATTATCAAATTTTAATCATAGCCAAAATAAACAAAACTGAAATATCCGCTTAAATTCTAAAACGTAACAAAATCAAAGTTTTTATTATCGGAATCACACCAAAAACTAATCAGCACATGTGCAGGATAAGGTATTTCCTTTAAACCAAACATAAAACATATCCAGGAAGCGGTTCAAGCTCTCAAGAGCGACATAGGATTTTGGCGGCCATCTTGGATTTTGCTGAAGAAGCTAAAAAAGGCAAAAAAAAATTACCGAGAAAATTCCTTAGGGCCAATATGCATACTGCAAATATTTAGAAATAATCCAAGCAGGGGCGTATAGCTAAATTAACAAATTTTGATAATAGCCAAAATGAACAAAAATGAAATATCCGCTAAAATGCTGAAACATAAAAAAATTGTAGTTTTTATTATCAGAATCACACCAAAAACTAATCACCACATGTGCAGAGTAGGGTCTTTCCTTTAAACTAAACATGAAACAAATCCATAAAGCGACTCAAGCTCTAGAGAGCGACATAGGATTTTGGCGGCCATCTTGGATTTTGTTGAAAAAGCTGAAAAACGCCGAAAAATTTGTACAGGGCAAATTTCCTAGGGCCAATATGCATACTACAAATATTGAGAAATAATCCGAGTAGGGGTGTATGGCTATATTACCAAATTTTTATGATGGCCAAAATGAGAAAAACAGAAATATCCGCTAAAATGCAAAAACGTGAAAAAATCAAAGTTTTTATTTTCAGAATCACACCAAAAGCTTTTCAGCTCACGGCCAGGGTAAGGTCTTTCCTTTAAACCAAACATGAAACAAATCGATGAAGCAGTTTGAGCTCTAGCGTGCGCCATAGGATTTTGGCGGCCATCTTGGATTTTGTCGAAAATTACCAGACGAACTCCCCAGGGCCAGTAAGAATACTGTAAATATTTGGTAATAATCCGAGTAGGGGTTTTTGAGTGAGAGCACAAACAAGTGGCGGCGGCGGCAGCGGCGGCGGCGGCGGGCGGACCCAGCAAAAACAATAAGTCTCCACCACCACACAGTGTGTGGAGACTTAATAAAAGTACGATTTATCATTTAAAGCATTTTTCACGACTGCAATCGATTTTATTGTTGTTATTACAACAATAATGTGCTTGGAGAGCAAGGTGTTAACTATTTAAGCGCTAAGCACAAATATAATCATTTTTAACCCTTAAAGCGCTGAATTATTATGTTTAGATTATGGAAACTAAAGTGGTTTTTTTCAATTTGACTTCATCATAAATGTCTCAGTCAGGTCTTTCTGATTAATTTGAATACCTATGTTATGGGTCTACGGCCATTAGAAATATTTTTAATCTTACAGCGCGGGGATCGACTTTAGACGTTAGAATCTGACGTCTACAGACGTCAGATTCTGACGTCTAAAGTCTATCCCCGCGCTGTAAGGGTTAATATGTTTTACTAGCAGGGTAAATCACTGTTAATGGGGATTACATGAGTGTTCAAACATCAGGATTTGCAAAAGTTTGCTCTCAATTTAAACAAAAAATATAATATGAGTAGTTTTCACTAAATACAGCCGTTAATTCGCCATTGCCTGGATCGCCAGTAGCTATATTAGTAAACCTGTTTTTAAATATTTACATCTCGGATACATGTGTTTACTCCAGGGCGTTCATTCAGATAATCGACGTCAGTCTTAGTCCTTTATTAAAACGGATCAGCTTCAGAAACGTAATACACATAAGGATAAACAAGACCTTGTTGAACATAAGTGACAAATATGTGCCACAAAAAATCTCTACTTAATTTTCAGTCATTTATCATTAAAAAGTTCAGATGATCCTAACTTTTTATTGATAAATAACTGAAAAAAATTTAAGATCAAATTGTTTCAGTGAAACGAGCCCCTGAATACTAAATGAAAGTGTCTTTAAGTAATTCAGTGGCGGATCAAAGGGGGCGACGCTCTCCAACCCCCCCCCCCCAACCCCCATCGTACAGTATTCAAAACAATTCTGAGGGAACATCCCCTTTGGAAACCAGTAGAGCATATAGGAGGCTGGTTAGGGTGTGAAACTTCCATTTTTTTAAAAATAGAACCCTCATTAGTCTGATCCTGCATCTACAAGTGCTATAAAAATTTAAAAAAATGTTTTGTTGGTTTTTCAGTGCAGCATAAGACACTGAGCCGTTCTATAAATACCACTTTGTTTCACGTTCACGTCCGTATTAAGCAAGTTTGCTCACGATCCCGTTGCCATGGAGACCGATGAGGTCCTACAGGGGTCTGGATGTGGATGTCGTGATGAACAAAGACGCCTAAGATTGGCCTCAAGACACCGACAAAAAACGTGAGACGCCGACTCAGGATAGACGTACTGCAGTGTGGTGCTAAAATAACTAAGTGTGGGTGGAAGTAAGAAAAAATATTGGGTAATGTGGGTGTAATTGAGTAAAATTATTGCTTAATGTCGATGTAATTAAATAAATTATTGCTTAATGTGGGTGTAATTAAGTAAAATTATTGCCTAGTGTGGGTGTAATTAAGTAATATTTTTGCTCAATATCACTGTTTGACCGGGATGGTAAAATAGCCTTAGTAACGTGCAATCCTGTAATCATGTAAGCCTGATCAATCCTCCCCCCACCTTTGTAATGCTATTTATTATATGTTTGACTCCGTAACGCCTTTACACCCCCCCCCCCCCCCCCAGTCTACATTCTAAGCCTTACGTAATTTTTAAGCGGCCCCTTAGTAATACATTAGAATCAGTGTGATGTGTCAGTGGCACATTGATGATGTACAGATGATGACGTGAGGGTAGAGTGATTGGGTATGTAGGTTATTGAGAGCTAAATGTTTTCCTTCACCCGATAAGGAGTTCTTGGCATGCCTGGGGGATTTACCCTCAAACAAATGCACATTGATTATGGGGAGCAAAATCCTTGTTAAAAAAGTCAATATAGAATGGTATTCCATACCACAGAATATTTACGCGAGAGGTACTTCTCTATACCCGCCGTCAGATTAACTTGTGTCGCATGTTTTTCGCCGATTTCTTAGTCAATTCTGCAAGGACTATTTTCAAGTCACGCGGCGACTACCATGAAATTTTCATCAACAAATATTATATAGTTCAAAAGTTAGACCACTTGACATGTAGTAAATGTGTAATTACGACGTCCCTCTATAAACCCATTGAACTGGTTAAATTAAAGTTTGTTTTTAGCCCCGAATTGCACTAAATGCCAGATGGTCTAACTTTTTAGCTATACAATATTTTTCGATGAAAATTTCAAAAATAGTCCTTGCATTTCATCAAAATCGGTTGAGAATTGACTGAGAAATCGGTGAAAAACATGCGATACAAGTTAATCTGACGGCGAGAATAGGGATAGGCCTACTGTGTTTTGTAATGACAAGTCCCAAGGAGCCGTGGGTTCTCTGAATACTAGATGCATCGCAGAGCAACCCACGGACAAACCTGAACTAACAATCTAATTTGGCTCGTTCGTGACCTGTATAGCTGTCCCCTAGAGCTAGGACAGGACAGGAGTCCACTAGACATGTCACGGAAGGAGTGTAAATCCTGCGAACTATCAATAAAAATCTGTCCCCAAGATAGAAGGGCACTTGGTCACCTTAGGCTTCAGCCCTTATCCTATTTGCTTCTACTTTTCTCCATTTGAAGCGGGAATTGCTGACGCAATTTCCAGCTTCAAATGAAGAAAAATATCCTTTCTTAACCCTTTCAGGGCGGGGACCAACTTTAGACGTCAGATTAGACTTCAGATTCTGACGTAGATCCACGCACTAAAATAATTCAATATTCATAATGGCCATAGACCCATAACATAGGTATTCAAAACGAGAGCTACTTAAAACCCTTTCAAGCCTGAATTTACCATTGTCATCTTCATCCAATGCAAGCCGCGAATTGCTGTCGCAATTCTCGACTTGTAGTGGATGAAGATTATTTGATGCGGGTGCAAAATTAAAGAAAATTGCCAGTTTAATGGAAATTTTCATTTTAAAAACCTTGGAAAATTAAATCTGTTTTCAGAGATGTAAAATGATGCTTTAATCCATCGTGAGGGCTTAAAGAGTTAATACAGTTATGATGTAACAGTTACGATTATGATTTCAAATTGAAAAAACCCTCTGGTCTCCATGGCTTTTCTAATAAATATATCAGCGTTGTGAGGGTTAAACCAAGCGTGTTGGTGTTCTTCTTCATTTAGCAATAGATATTAAGAAAAAATCAACAATATGAGTTGAAAGGTCAGGTTTTTAAAAGGTCAGGTTTTTTCGAGTGCCGGTATTTTTTGGGACCACTCATGAAAACTGACCTAGCGGTTTTAAAACGCAATTTTCATGAATGTGTTTTAACAATATATGGCAAATTTATTCAATTTGTCACCCACGTCAAGTCATTTTCACCTGCTACATTCGATAATTGCGAAACGAATTCGCGACTTGTAGTACCGTAGATGAAGATTTAGATAATAAACTCGGAATCTGACGTCTTCTCGACGTCAGATTCTGACGACTAAAGTCGATCTTTATCTTTAACCTTTAAATGTATGACTTCGCAGTCCTCCTCAATGGAGTATCAGGCGAAGGGTTGGTGCTGAGCGGCCGACCAGACTAATCGCTCAGTTGGCTCTTGAAAGCTGCTATTGATCTGGATTCAATAGCAGCTGGTGGAAGATGATTCCAATCTGGCATGTTTTTGTACAAAAAAGAATTTTGTCCCAGCGTGGTGTTAGCTCTAATATGTTTGAATGATTTTTTATATCCACCACGAGTTCTTTCATCTGCTGGGGTTAAAAGGTCACTGACAGGTACAGCAATTAATCCGTTTAAAATTTTGTACAGGCTTGTCAGCCTGAAGTTCTTTCTTCTAGTTTGTAAGTCAGTCCAGCCTAGATCTTGGACAAGAGCTGTTACACTTGATTTACGCTGGTAGTTGTTAGTTACGAAACGTGCAGCAGCTCTTTGAATTTTGTTTAATTTATCGATGTCACCTTGCCTGTATGGATCCCATACAGGACAAGAGTATTCCAAAGACCGAACCATTGAAAAATATGCAATCTCTTTTAATTTTGAGGGACATCCCTTTAAATTCCTCCTCAAGAAACCCAGTGTGGAATTAGCCTTACTCGCAATTTTTGAGATGTGATCCCCCCATTCTAGGTTCTCACTGATGCTGACTCCCAAGTGAGGTGAATTTGTTACTTGTCCTAGTGTGACCCCTTTGAGCTGGTAGTCTGATGCTATCTCTTTAGCCCGGGGTCTCTTCACTCAAAGGACAGAACATTTGGATGGGTTGAATTTCATCCCCCAAATGGGCCGATAAAGGAGGCAGTCGTCAGCAAAGAGTCGAACATCAGATGAGACCGAGGATGGGAGGTCATTAATATAGCATAGAAATAAGATCGGGCCAAGTACAGTACCCTGTGGTACACCAGAACCTACATGAGCATTGTCCGAAAAGCTACCATCTACTACTACTTTTTGTGTCCGAGTGGTGAGAAAATTTTGAATCCAAAGTAGTGTAGGCACCTAATTCCGTAATGATCAAGTTTGTGTAGTAAACGTTGGTGGGAAACTACATCGAAAGCCTTACTAAAATCTAAAACAATTAAATCAGTTTGAATTTTGTCCTCGTAATTTTGAACCAGATCTTCAGTGGTCAGTGGTAATTGGCTTTCACAAGAGTGCTCTACACGGAAACCGTGTTGCACAAAAGTTAAAATTTTGTTTTTGGTAAAGTGGGTCATGATGTTCTTGCAAATAATGCACAATTTAGCACAAACACATGTCATGGAGATCGGCCTGTAGTTAGAAGCAGTATGCCGATCTCCCTTTTTGAAAACAGGGGCTACATAAGCCTCGACCCATTCATCGGGTAATTTCCCGGTCCGGATAGTATTCGAAAATATCTGTCAAAAAAGGAGATATCTCCTTGGCAGCATTTTTGAGGAGTAAATTTGGGAGCTCGTCAGGTCCGGGTGCTTTATCGACGTTCAGCTCACTCAAAAATTTAGTTATATCAGATTGTGTAATTTCAATTCATGGGAGTTGTTGGGGGTCCTTCTAATTTAGGCATATTAGTGGTGTCCTCATCAGTAAATACTGAGCAAAACTGTTGGTTGAGGATTTCGGCATGCGTCTGCTGTCTGAATGCAGTTGGCCATCATGCAATAAAGGAGAGACACCACACCTATCCTGACGCTGTGATTTTATATAGCGCCAGAAGGGCTTTGAATTTGTAGTTTCCAGAGATGTTAAAAGTTTGTCGTTAATAAAGGACCAACGGACACGTCTAAGGTTTCGCTGCGTGTCCCGTTTCTGTAATTTATATTTTTCCCAAAGGTCAGGTCTTTTTGAAGTTTTCGCTCTGTTATAAAGTCTTGCCTTTTTTCGAATAGCCTTGCGGAGCGATTTATTAAGCCAGGGCAAGTTCTGGCGTTTAGATGTTAATTTTGTTGGTACAAATTTATTCAGGCAGTCCATCAAGATGGACTTTACCCTCAACCATTTTTCATTTACCGAATTATCGGGGCTGTCTTTAGAAAAGGAGGCCCAATGTCTCTTAATTTCTTGCCTGATGTTTTCCCAACTTGCTTTTTTGAACTGACGTACTGGGCGAGCGGTTGAACGTCGATACGGGGGGTTGATGTCGGCTTCTGTCAGTACTGCACAGTGGTCCGAAATTCCGGGTACGCTGCGGGATGATTTTATTAATCCTGGTTTATTAGTTATACAAAGGTCTAGAATGTTTTTGTCTCTGGTGGGTTCTTTTTGTACTTGGGTCAAGGCATGATCATCCAGGCTAGACAAAAGGTGCTCGCACTGTCCCTTGTTGGTGGCTGAGGGCAAAACTAGACTATTTTCCCAGTCTATGTCCGGAAGATTAAAGTCTCCACCAAGGATGATGGTTTGGTTTGAATTTTTTGGAAGAAGATCTAAAGATCTGCTGAATTCTTCCATTTTTTTAATTTTTGAGCCAGGAGATCGATAAAAGGATCCGAGAATTAAGGATTTTGATTTTTCAAAGTGGAATTTCGCCCATAAAAGTTCCGTGTCTGTAACAGTATCAGGGAGGAGAGATACGTCATAATTTTCTTTGACAGCGATAAACACTCCTCCCCCCTGAGTTGATGTAATTCTGTCTCTCCGGAAGATCTTATAACCAGGAGGGAAAATTTCGTTTGTGGAAACACTTTTGTCAAGCCAGGATTCCGTGCCAAGAATACAGATCCCCGCGCTGTAAGATTAAAAATATTTATAATGGCCGTAGACTCATCAAATAGGTATTCAAATGAATCAGAAAGAGCTAACTAAGACATTTATGATGATTTCAAATTGAAAAAAACACATTTGGCCCCCAAGTTTTCATAAAATAATCAGCGCTTTCAGGGTTAAAGTCAATGAATACTCAAGGTGAAAATAGTCTTCTTGGACAGTTATAAGCTGTCGCTATTTGTATCCGCCCCCGCAATGACAAGTGCATTGTTTTCAATTTCCACTTTACAGCAAATCTATTCTGAGTATATTGGTAACAACAGGATGTGACATGGGGTCAACCAATCACAATTTGTCTCATTTATCATCCGGAGGATTTCCACCAATGACAGTCATGATCGACAAGAGCACCTCCTACATGGTAGGTCATCTGGTGACTAAGTGGGTAATTAAAACAGAACATTAACAAGACCTTTTACATGGCAGGTCATCTGGTGAATAAAAGGATAATTAAAACCCCTTTTAGGTAAAATTACTCACATAATCACGTAGGTTTACAACTTAAATAACAAATACTGTAGATCTGTAAATTTTCGCGAGTTTTAATTGTCGTGAATTTGTGATTTTGTAATTTTTCCAGAATTCGCGAGTTTTCAATTTTGAAAAAAAACTTGAGTGAGTGAGTGAGTGAGTGAGTGAGTGAGTGAGTGAGTGAGTGAGTGAGTGAGTGAGTGAGTGAGTGAGTGAGTGAGTGAGTGAGTGAGTGAGTGAGTGAGTGAGTGAATTAATTATTTATTTTATGACCGAAAGAACAAACGAATGAACAAATACACAATCAAACAAACAGACGAAATGAACATACAAATTAAAAAATGAATGGATGAACAAACCAACGAACGATCATTTTTAAAACATTTACAAATTATTCGCAAGATTATTTGAAATTTAGCTAGAGAACTAAAGTCGTAAGAAAGAATAAAGTGCACCACGTCATCACCAAGGATATGATGGAGAACTTTGTATTGTTCTCCAATGTCCATATCTTCTCAACACAATAAAAGAAACTGTCATTTATTTGTGGACGTTCAATAAATTACAGCCATTTCAGGGGATATTTCTCTCTCAAAACAACCTGGAACCACATCCTGGGTAGAAGCTGGGCCACAGCTGTCAGCCGTGGCCAACATTGTCCCATCATTGGGCCGTGGTTAGCTTCACAGATCCAGATCGGCAGACTGGAGACAGTAATATTGACCTTCATCGATCTGGTCAGTCCGATATACCCCTTATTGTCCGGCACAGTGACAGGCTGGTCTAACTACATACAGTCTGACTGCCCCCTCACCACCCCAGGGCTTGCGGTCAACCAACTCTCACTGACATATAGCTTTGTTTTGTCGCATCTTGCTCTAAGATTGACGACAGAAGTGATTATTGTATTTTTGAGTGTTTGTCCAGGAGGGTTTGACTGCCAGGGCACACTTCTTGTAAGTATTTGGCAGCTGAAAATCTGGCAAAGTTAGAAAATTTATGACCAAATAAGTGAATATATATGTGCTATGTCCGTATCACCCCGTGTGACCCTTTCAGCGCAGGGACTGTCTTTATACGTCAGAATCTGCGTATAAAGACGGTCCCCGCACTGAAAGAATTTAAATGTTTATAAAGGTTTAGACCCATAACATATGTATTCAAATGAAGCGAAAAAAGCTAACTAAGACATTTATGATGATTTCAAAATAAAAAACCCTTTGGTCTCCATGGTTTATACAAAATATTTCAGCGTTGTAAAAGTTAACAACCATTCATTCATTCCTAGCGTTATTAACTTGCTACTGCAATGCACACCTCTCCAGAATTGCTACCGCAATGTCAACCTCTGAATTTGAAGTGTAGTAGTAAATCTTTGCTTTACGTCACTTTTCGGCACAAAAGGTCTTTTAAGTGACATTGTAATACGATAAAAACGTTGTAGTCAATTGATGAGATGAATGATGTACAGATGATGATGTGAGGGTGGGGGTGATAGGGCATGGTGGGTTATTGAGAGCGTTTTCCTTCGCTCGCCCGATAAGGGGTTCTGGGCATGTCTAGGGGATATACCCCTAGACATGCCCAGACGGCCGGAGACTTGAGTTTCGCTGTACAATTTAATGATGAAACTCTGTGGCATTTTGCGCAGCTCCGCTATCCTCGGGTCGGATAGTCCCCAGAGTAACAATAGGAAGGATCACTCCCTCTGGGTAACTCCATTCATCCCACGTGAGGGACCTAATGTCAAACACGCTATTGCCGGTTATTTAAGGCTACCACAGCCTACATCAGCGCCAGCACTGATGCGGGTGCTGCATTGGCTCCGCTGTTGAGCGGAGGAACCAGGGTACGCCACTGGCAATCCGCCCGAAGATTATGGCCAGATACGAGGAGGCTGCAGCTGCCCTTGGATGATTGCTGTAGACTAGTGCTTCCGTACAATGCCGTAACAGCATCCAACAGACGAAACAGATCCCTAATGACCCTCCCCGAATGGGGGCGAAAAGTACTACTACTAGCAATCATCCCAGCACCCCATGTGACCGATGAAATGAAATGAAATGAACCGGGCTTTAGGCCACCTTTGTGCACATATAGGCTAAACTGGGCCAGGAGAACCTCCTGAGGATGGTGAGATGATTGAGATGACACTGTCCTCCAGACACAGGATTCGAAATTCGAGCCCTGGCGGTCTGAGGCCGAGCACGCTACCTCTCGGTCACAGAGGCTCCCCACAATACTGACTTTCACACGTGGATGGGGAAGAAACAATTTTTGTTTCTTTCAAACCGCCGAGACCGGGAACCGAACCCCGTACTCTGGCGTGAAAGGCAGCGGTGCTAACCACTACCCTAGGGCCCCCGCCCCATGTGACCGATGACCAACTTGTTCTAATAATTTTGATATATACAAAATCTTTCAGCGTCAACAACCATTCATGCATTCCTTCTTACACGTGTCATTTGCTAGCGTTATGCCCACCTTTCCAGAATTGCTATTGCAATGCCCACCACTCCAGAATTGCTACCGCAATGCCCACCTCTCCAGAATTGCTACCGTAATGCCCACCTCTCCAGAATTGCTACCGCAATGCCTACCTCTCTAGAATTGCTACCGCAATGTCAACTTTTCCATAATTGCTACCGTAATGCCCACCTGTCCAGAGTTGCTATACCGCAATGCCCACCTCTCCAGAATTGCTACCGCAATGCCCACTTCTGTAGAATTGCTACCGCCCGCGGCCATGCCCACCTTTGTTACAGCAATGCCCACCTCCTCCACATACTTGGTTAATCAAGTATGAAAATGTATATTTTTTATAAAATACAATATTGAACACGACGTAAGTTTAGAATACGCAGATGGAGAAGATTGAAATACGCAGATGGAGAAGATTGAAATACGCAGATGAAGAAGATTGAAATACG
The DNA here is from genome assembly GCA_964017125.1 of Flabesymbios commensalis. Classification (NCBI taxonomy): domain Eukaryota; kingdom Metazoa; phylum Annelida; class Polychaeta; order Terebellida; family Flabelligeridae; genus Flabesymbios; species Flabesymbios commensalis. The sequence goes on from OZ024904.1 coordinate 11,767,915, forward strand.
CAGATGGAGAAGATTGAAATACGCAGATGGAGAAGATTGAAATACACAGATGGAGAAGATTGGAATACGCAGATGGAGAATATTGAAATACGCAGATGGAGACGAATGGAATACGCAGATGGAGAAGATTGGAATACGTAGATGGAGAAGAATGGAATACGCAGATGGAGAATATTGGAATACGCAGATGGAGAAGATTGGAATACGCAGATAGAGAAGATTGGAATACGCAAATAGAGAAGATTGAAATACGCAGATGGGGAAGATTGGAATACGCAGATGGAAAATATTAAAATACGCAGATGGAGAAGATTGGAATACGCAGATGGATACGATTGGAATACGCAGATGAAGAAGATTGGAATACGCAGATGGAGAATATTGGAATACGCAGATGGAGAAGATTGGAATACGCAAATGGAGAAGATTGGAATACGCAGGTGGAGACGATTGGAATACGCAGATGGAGAAGATTGGAATATGCAGATAGAGAAGATTGAAATACGCAGATGGGGAAGATTGGAATACGCAGATGGAGAAGATTAAAATACGCAGATGGAGAAGATTGGAATACGCAGATGGAGACGATTGGAATACGCAGATGGAGACGATTGGAATACGCAGATGGAGACGATTGGAATACGCAGATGGAGACGATTGGAATACGCAGATGAAGAATATTGAAATACGCAGATGAAGAAGAATGGAATACGCAGATGGAGACGATTGAAATACGCAGATGGATAAGATTGGAATACGCAGATGGAGATGATTGGAATACGCAGATGGATAAGATTGGAATACGCAGATGGAGAAGATTGGAATACGCAGATAGAGAAGATTGGAATACGCAGATGGAGAAGATTGGAATACGCAGATGGACAAGATTAAAATACGCAGATAGTGAAGATTGAAATACGCAGATGGAGAAGATTCCTCCTTCAAACATTACTACACATACAATATAATGTATTATTCCGCTGTTGCTTCAACCTTCAAATTGATGGAATATTTTTATATAAACCAGGAGAACAAAGGGTTATTTTTAATTTAAAATCATCATAAATGTCTTAGATAAATCTTTCCAATTTATTTAAATTCCTATGTTTAGTTATGCATAAGGTCATTATAAATATCGTACTGTAACTCTTTCAGTCAGGGGACCGACTTTAGACGTCAGAATATGACGTCAGATTCTGGCGTCCCCGCACTGAAATGATTAATGATGTTGTTCCAATGTTGGACCAGCGTCAGAGGTGTTGGCACAACATTAAAACACGTAATGAATTGCATGTACACAAAAGCAAAATATACACAAACGTTAAAAATAACATATATCTCTCATGTTACTTAACCCCCTCCCCCCCCCCCCTCTTATAAACCCCCCCTATATAATTATATAAATTATCTATTAATACATGGTATGAAATGTGTCCTGACTATCCCCGGGGGCGGCCCCTGGATGGCATTATATTTGTTTGGCAATTTGCTTCAAAACGCGCATACAAGCAGGACAAAGAGTCATAGAATCTGATACTTCATAGAGATGAAAAGATACACTTGCTTAAGATTGTCATGGAAATCAAATGAACCATTTCCATTGATCCAGCATAACTAGATAAGAAAGAAGATGCCTGAAACCCGCTCATCGGCATAGATATCTCGTTATTATTCATTAGATGTCGCCGGATGCTGTAATCCTGTTATTTATCAGTTTTTCATCATCTCTGAATTACAGTGAATACTCCTTATCACAAAAAAGTATAAAGTGTGGAAGGGAAGACAAAAAGATGGGAATAATTTGATTTTTTTTCTTCCAGGGAGGAGATGTGTTCTCTGATCCAGGCTGCTATGTGTTTTACTACCGTTCATGAGAAGCTGCTGACTAATATTCACCCTTAACCATGTTAAACATGTTAAAGCGCTGAAATAGTTTTACACAAACCTTGGAGACCGGGGAGGGTTTTCTCAATTATAAAGCATTGTAAATGTCTTAGTTAGCTCTTTCCGCTTTATTTGAATACCTATGTTATGGGTTTACAGCTAGTAACGACTTTATACGTTAGAATCTGACGTCTATAGACGTCAGATTTAGACGTCTAAAGTCGATCCCCGAGCTGTAAAGGTTAAAGCTGAAATAATCATAGATGTCTCAGTTATCTCTTTCTGATTCATTTGAATACCTATGTTATAGATCTACGGCCATTTTAAATGTTTAACTCTTACAGTGCGGGGAACGACTTTAGACGTCTACAGACGTCAGATTCTGACAACTAAAGTCTATCCCCACGCTGTAAGGGTTTAATTCTTAAAGCCCTCACGATGCATTAAAGCATCATTTTACATCCCTGAAAACAGACTTAATTTATCTACAATAAAGGTTTTTAGAACGGAAATTTCCATGAAACTGGTTTACCATCACATGGCAATTTTCTTTAATTTTTAAACCACATCAAATCATCTTCATCCACTACAAGTCGAGAATTGTGACAGCAATTCGCGGCTTATAGTGGATGAAGATGACAATGGTAAATTCAGGCTCGAAAGGGTTAATTCATTAACCAGGGTGAATGTATTTCGCAGATTCCTCAGTCAATTCTCAAACAAATTTCATTTTACAGGCACTATTTGCTAATATTATCTATAGCCGTTGTTGACATTTGTGTTTGACTCTCAAGCAAGAATATTTGAATGGAAATTGAGTGCCAGGATAGCTCTTTGGTAGCGTGGTTGACTTTGAACCTGGAGATACCGGGTTCAAATCCCGCTGTAGCCGCAATCATTCCTTGGTGCACACACATAAAGTGCCCCTGGCTGTTGAAATTCATGGGATAACAACAACCGAAAAGTATAACCGATTATCGCCGCATTAAAAAATATTATGATAAAAAATAAATAAAATAACCAATATGTCAAAACTGACATGTAATCGGTCAATACATTTGTTTACCCCTGAAGTTTTTAGATTGGCATATGTTATGATTCAAATTGTGCGTACTTGTTAACCCTTTAACCGCCGGTGTCGCATATATTCGGGTTTTCATTTTTTATTAGCACATTAAGTATCACCTTTTAAACTTGTTAAAGATAAAATGTGACATCAATCAGCAATATTTGAGAACAGATTATCTCCATTTTGTCAAATATGAATAATTTTCACTCACTTGAAGTTGTGGATCGCGTCAGCGAGACACAACGTCAAGTGGGTGAAAATTCAGCTTGAATAATTTGGCGGTTAAAGGGTTAATGTAAATGTTAATCCCTTGAAGAAAATTGTGGTCGCGGCGTCAATCAACCTGTGCTGTAGCATGTAGGCCTACACGTGACTAGATGGTTATTTACATCATCCTGGTCTTATTATTATGGAAGAGTGCCTTGTCCTGGTTATTTATGGACACCACCATGCGCAAGCCAGTTCCACTGTTACGATACAGCGACCCACAACTTCAAGTGAGCACAAAATACACATATATACACATTGTCAATTTGAACGAAAATATCATGCCCATCCAGCATATTCAGTGTCCATAAATAATGTGACCCGCCATGCGAGAAGGTAATAATCATCCCCGAGGGTTTTTTTACAATCATTTATGACGTAATTTGACATTTAATTTTAATGATAACATGACTAATTTAAAATATTTAGAATCTCATAAAACAAAAAGTTATGATTTTTTTTCAAAAGTTCTCTCAGTTATTGAAACATATCAACTATGAAAATCAACTGTGAAAATTTTGACTTCATGGAACTTTACGCGTGGCGGGTCACAAATGAATGGGGTTATACATGTTATAGGTCAATGACTGTGATCTCACCTCAGCCTTAGTGGTGTTGACAGCTTGCATGCTGCAGGTACCTGACCCTCCAGCCACCACAAGGTCAGCAGATCCAGCGCAGAATGCCGCGGAGTAGATGAACTGGCCGGCTTGACCTCCACGGGACTCTGTGAAGGGCAGGGTCTGTATGAGAGATCCTGAGCTGAGGTCCCACAGCTGTAAGGCGTCCGAGGCGATCCAGGAGCCAGTCAGGATCTTATCTCCCTAAAACATGTTTTTATTTAGCTTTTGATCAATACATATATACTATAATCATTAACCCTTAAAGCGCTGAAATATTTTTGTAAAAAACATGGAGATCAACGGGGTTCTGGACATAACCCCCAAAAGACTATTCTACACCCCCTGATGGATGTGTGTGTGCAATATGAAAACAATCCAGAACACTCTTTCCGAGATATCGTCCGGAAATGAAATACTACCCTAGCAGGACACGGGAGACAATGGAAAATGGCCTCTACCTTGATGTCCAAACTGTCTCCACAGATATGGGGGCCTCCTATAGCACTGACAACGCCGTCCTTACTCCTTACGTCCCAAATCTGAAAATAAAAATCCTATATTTGATATCTCATTTCACAAGAAGTATGATCTCAAGAGGGAATAAATTACGAGGACGTGATGAATGCCATAGATCAAATAAGCATAGGATGCCATGAAATACGTCATATTAATATTCATAATATGTCATATCGCTACAACATATAATGTTGTGGTAGCGACTGAATACATCTTGAATATGAATGAGTAAATCGTGGACACAGGTAACTCTGTTATGCTACTGTTAAACCCATTATAATTGTTGAGGCGTGGGAATAAGCACCCCAGCGAACACAGGGGCATTCACCCAATGCTGTTTCAATGCTGGCCCACCACCCTCGACGCTGGCCCAACGTTGGAACAGCATTGGATGTCTGCTGGGATAGCACTTGCTTATGTCCCTCATGTGAAGTGTATATCAAATCATGGGAACTAGCCGCTTAACAAGTCACAAAATTGTGCGGGCGTCTTTGTAAACAAACGAGTCGTCCCAGCTATACGATTTGGACACAGTCACTTGATAAAATATCAAATAAAAAGATCTCACAATTTAAGCCTATATTAGTAACTCGTTCATGTGATTCATAACTCGCTCTTCACGCCTTTAACAAAGGTTCTAGCGACTCCTAGAAACACTTCTGCAACCTCCTCAATGACTCATTTATAAAGCTTGAAACTCTTTTCCATGACTCAAAAAAATAAGGCGTGTAAAAAATATAATTTCATTACCATGATTACAGCAATGTAGGTATTCTTTAGGCAATAATGTATTATTCGATTGTTGATTGCAACTTGTCAGTTTTGTGAAAGATTTATTTTTGGTGACAAGATTTATTGTTGGTTACAAAAGTCTTCCCTTATAGTCTTGTGAAGATTAATTGTAATTTTTTTGCAATAATGTGAAATTTATTACCTGACTTGCAGTTGCAGGTGTGGATGTGAATACCAACATTCGGAGAACGGAGTATTATGTATTGAAAAGGTATGTGGTATCTCATTGATGAACCAGCGGTACTTCCTCTAGCATAAGACTGCATAATGTGTACCAATAAAATGCATCTCCAAATTAAAAGCAAAGAAAAAAGAAGTTAGAGCGGACTGCTAAAATCCTACTACTGTCGACTGACGATACCACAAAAATAGGTGTTATGTTTCATTCGCCAGGTGGCTCTCAATGCAAACATGTAGCTTCACTTTCACTAGATGTCGATTCACCAGATGGCCCTCTGAATTCCCTTGGTGGAAACCAAATAATGGTGGAAATATCTTGCTGGAACTATGTTGCGCAGCGGTGGGCCACAATAATTATTTGACTCGAGGGTGGGGGGAGGGGAGGGGGGCTTTGATGTAATATCGGATGTTAGAGATATTTGACGGTGTATAATACATAGATTTCTGTTACATGAGGAACCGCAAGTCCAAAATAAAAGTAACCTTAGTAGTTCCGATTTGGTGAAAATAGATCCATAATTAAAAGAATCAAGTCAGTTCTATTGACCTTGATATATGTAATCAGCAGCAATTCACATCTCAATGTTAAACAAAATAAGGACAACTTCCTGGGTTAGTGTGTACAAATAATATGCATGTACCATAAATATATTGATACCATGCACTCTCGCAAATGCTCCATCACGCCCCGCCCCCCGGTTCACCGTGGCACTGACGGCCATTTTGTCGAATTATTTTTCTAATTTTTGAGGTACTATGACCAGAGTTACCGAAGTGAAAAAAACCCATTACAAATCGATGAAAATTGATCCATCAATATAGCAAATTTCAAACAAAACACTGGAACTAAATTTAAATGCTCCTCACCTACTTCTAAAAGTTACAATAATACAACTTTCTTGTCTATAAACCACGATAAACTGTTGTTAAGGGCTGTGATTTTTCACGAAAGGCCGGGTTATGCATTAGATATGTTGTCAAGGCGTAACCCGGGTTATTTAAAATGGTGGCATCACATACTTTGATATGGTTATCCCAGCCACCAGTGATAAATAGATTGGGAGATTCCGGATGGAATTTGACGGAGAATATTTTCTGAGCGTGTCCGACCTGCTGCTGGTCTGCGGCTGAGTAGCTATACCCTGAGTACTGCTTCACCATCTGAGAGAAAACACAAAACAAATATTGCATAGTTATTACAACTTACACATGGTTTTAACTGCACACGGCAATCTCAATCCTAAGGACATGTTTATCAATTAAATACAAACATATATCGTGTATAAACATGATAAAATGTGTCTAAAATACATATTGTATGTCTGGAGAAAGTCATATTTTTCACTACATATACATCCGAACCTTGTATCAAGACATTTTTTCAATATATACATGGACTATGTGTGTGTATCTCCTTAACCCTCCAACCGCCAAATTATTCAATCTGAATTTTCACCCACTTGAAGTTGTGGATCGCGTCAAGTGAGTGAAAATTATTCAGATTTGACAAAATGGAGGTCAACTGTTTTCAAATATTGCTGATTGATGTCACATTTTATCTTTAACATGTTTAAAGGGTGGTACTTAAAGGGACTGGCCCAGGCTAAAATCATAAAAAAATCGGTGATTTTATTTCGGCTTCTTAATATGACCATATGATGTAAAGATGTACATAGACTAGAACTGCAATTTTTATAATTTTTGTGCTGCACATCCACCAGCTAGGCTAGATATAGAGACGAAATTCCTGATTTCTAATTATTGACAACCATGTCAAAAATAGGAAATTTCGTCTCTATATCTAGCCTAACTGGTAAGTGCGCAGCACAAAAATTATAGAAATTGGCAGTTCCAGTCTATGTACATGTATATTTAAGTCATATGGTCATATTAAGAACCCGAAATAAAATCACCGATTTTTTTATAATTTTAGCCTGGGCCAGTCCCTTTAATGTGCTAATGAAAAATAAAAACCAGAATATATGCGGCACCGGCGGTTAAATAGGATATAAAGGAACCGATAAATGCTGCTGGACGAAGATTAACTCTTACAATGCTGAAATATTTTCATATAGGCTAAACCAAGACCAAAGTGGGGTTTTTTCAATTTGATATCACATAAATGTCTTTATTAGCTTTTTCTGTTTTATTTGAATATCTATGTCATGGGTATACGGCCATTATAAATGTGTAATGCTTTCAGTGTGGGGATCGACTTTAAACGTCAGATGCTGACGTCTGTAGACATCAGATTCTGACGTCTAAAGTCGGTCCCCGCACTGAACCGTCAGATTCTGAAGTGTAAAGTCAGTCCCCGCACCGAAAGGATTCCAGATTCCAGGATGTTGCAGCTTCTTTTGTGGGTTAGATATTCTAGGCTACAATGCCAAACACGCAACAGACAGAACTCCCTAATGAGCTGCCCAACCATTACATTATCCCTTGTTCGAAATATAAAGCATCAGTAACTAACCTTGTTTAATTCCGTATCATAAATGCGAATGTCCAGATCCTTGCCACCAGTTGCAAAGCAGTCACCATTGCTGCTGAAGTCCATTCCAAAGATCTCATTTTCATCTTCTGTAATGACAAAATACCATATTTCAATAATTATTTTGTCAATAATTAATTCAATCTGTTTTTAACATTCTCTAAATTTTAATGCTGTGTTGCACCACAAACTGCCAATTATTGATACCCAAGAATTTCCGCGATCTCTGTGAAATTAATTTACATTCATTTCATTCACAGAACAGAAAAAAAATGTGAATCTACTTTAATATGAAAGACAAGAAATTATTACGTTTTCATGGCTATCGTTCAATTTATTATGTTCGTGCTTCGACATCCAACACAACTTAGGTCGACATGAAGTAACCGAGCATGGCATCATGGATCCTATATTAATTAATGGACATTCATATCAAATTAATCCTTATACAGCTGTACACACAGTAGGTCGGCCATAGTACATCAAACACAGATCGCATACAGTGTGCACATCTGGCTGCGTCTATGTATAGTGCGTTTGCAATAGTCCTCGACTCTAGAACAGGTCTATTCTAAAAGTGATAGAGTATCTCGTATTTTTAACAGCATTATAGTCCTCACTTCATGCTCGTGCTCTTCATCATGGACAGCGTGCTCTTCGTGATGGACAGCGTGCTCTTCGTCATGGACAGCGTGCTCTCCATCATGGACAGCGTGCTCTTCATCTCGGACAGCGTGCTCTTTATCATTGACAACGTGCTCTTCCTCATGGACAGTGTGCTCTTCATCATGGACAGCGTGCTTTCCATCATAGACAGCGTTCTCTTTATCATGGACAGCGTGCTTTTCATCATGGACAGCGTGCTTTTCATCATGGACAGCGTGCTCTCCATCATGGACAGCGTGTTCTTCATAATTGACAGCGTGATATATATAACTATTACGTTTCTCATCATGAACAGCGTATTCTTTAACATGGAATTCTACATCATGAACATTGTACTTTTCGTCAAGTACAGCGTGCTCTTCATCATGGACAGCGTGCTCTTCATTATGAACAGCGTGCTCTTCATTATGGACAGCGTGCTCTTCATCATGGACAGCGTGCTCTTCATCATGAACAGCGTGCTATTCATCATGGACAGCGTGCTCTTCATTATGGACAGCGTGCTCTTCATTATGGACAGCGTGCTCTTCATCATGGACAGCGTGCTCTTCATCATGAACAGCGCGCTCTTCATCATGAACAGGGTGCTCTCCATCATGGACAGCGTGCTCTCTATCGCGGACAGCGTGCTCTTCATCATGGACAGCGTGTTCTTCATCACGGAGAGCGTTTTTTATCATAGACAACGTGCTCTTCATCATGAACAGCGTGCTCCTCATTATGGACAGCGTGCTCTTCACCATGAACAGCGTGCTATTCATCATGGACAGCGTGCTCTCTATCATGGACATCGTGCTCTTCATCATGGACAGCATGTTCTTCATCGTGGACAGCGTGCTCTCTATCATGGACAGCGTGCTCTTCGTCATGGACAGCGTGCTCTTCATCATGGACAGCGTGCTCCCCATCATGGACAGCGTGCTTTTCATTATTGACAACGTGCTCTTTATCATGGACAGCGTGCTCTTCATCATGAACATCGTGTTCCTCATCATGGACAGCGTGCTCTTCGTCATGGACAGCGTGCTCTCCATCCTGGACAGCATGCTTTCCATCATGGACATCGTGCTTTTCATCATGGACAGTGTGCTCTTCATCATGGACAGCGTGCTTTTCATCATGGACAGCGTGCTCTTCATCATGGACAGCGTGCTCTCCATCCTGGACAGCGTGCTCTCCATCCTGGACAGCGTGCTTTCCATCATGGACATCGTGCTTTTCATCATGGACAGTGTGCTCTTCATCATGGACAGCGTGCTTTTCATCATGGACAGCGTGCGCTTCATCATGGACAGCGTGCTCTCCATCATGGACAGCATGCTCTCCATCATGGACAGCGTGCTCTCCATCATGGACAGTGTGCTCTTCGTCATGGACAGCGTGCTCTTCATCATGGACAGCGTGCGCTTCATCATGGACAGCGTGCTCTCCATCATGGACAGCGTGCTCTCCATCATGGACAGTGCGCTCTTCGTCATGGACAGCGTGCTCTTCATCATGGACAGTGTGCTCTTCATCATGGACAGCGTGATCTTCACCATGGACAACGTGCTCTTCATCGTGTACAGCGTACTCTTTATCATGGACAGTGTGCTCTCCGTCATGGACAGCGTGCTCTCCATCATGGACATTGTGCTCTTCATCATGTACAGTGTGCTCTTCATCATGTACAGCGTGCTCTCCATCATGGACAGTGTGCTCTTCATCATGGACAGTGTGCTCTTCATCGTGTACAGCGTACTCTTTATCATGGACAGTGTGCTCTCCGTCATGGACAGTGTGCTCTCCATCATGGACATTGTGCTCTTCATCATGTACAGTGTGCTCTTCATCATGTACAGCGTGCTCTCCATCATGGACAGCGCGCGCATTATCATGGACAGTGTGCTCTTCATCATGGACAGCGTGCTCTTCATTATGGACAGCGTGTGCTCTTCATCATGGACAGCGTGCTCTTCATCATGTACAGCGTGCTCTTCATCATGGACAGCGTGCTCTTAATCCTGGAAAGCGTGCTCTTCATCATGGACAGCGTGCTCTTCATCATGTACAGCGTGCTCTTCATCATGGACAGCGTGCTCCTAATCATGGACAGTGTGCTCATCATCATGGACAGCGTGCTCTTCATCATAGACAGTGTGCTCTTTATCACGTACAGCGTGCTCTTCATCATGTACAGCGTGCTCTTCATCATGTACAGCGTGCTCTTCATCATGGACAGCGTGCTCTTCATCATGGACAGTGTGCACTTAATCATGGACAGCGTGCTCTTCATCATAGACAGTGTGCTCTTTATCATGGAAAGTGTGATCTTCATCATGGACAGCGTGCTTTTTATCATGGACAGCGTGCTCTTCATCATGGACAGCGTGCTCTTCATCATGTACAGCGTGCTCTTCATCATGGATAGCGTGCTCTTCATCATGTACAGCGTGCTCTTCATCATGGACAGTGAGCTCTTCATCATGGATAGCGTGCTCTTCATCATGGACTTTCGTTTAAGTTATTATACGTGAGCATATCATAAATGTATTATCAATCTTGAGCCTGAGATGGACAGCAATTGACATCTGGAGGTGAATGGAATTTAGAAGGAAAACTTATGAAAGTCATGAATACTAAATCCTACCTTTCACCATGTCATCACATGCTCCGTCCAGAATGCTGCATGATTGTACTTTGCCTTGAGTGTTGGCTGCACACACAACATGTGCTAAGCGTGGATGCCACCGCAGACATGTCACCACTACGATCATACCATAGCGATGACGACGTACTTCTCTGTCCACCTGCCCTGTCAACGCTGACATCACCTTAAATTACATAGAAACGACGTAACTAACTGTAGTGACTACCCGGAAAATACAAAAAGACACAGCAGTGTTGATTTAACTAGTGCTTGACTAACCTTGATATATATATGAATATTGCTTTGCAAACATTAAACAAACGCTGGGACGACGTGCCCTGCTTTCTGCGTAAATACTTGAAAAATGATATACTGTTGATAACGTACAATGAATGCAAATCAATGATTACATCTTGAAAACTCCCCTCGAGAAAGAAGCCTGGTGGGGAGCCAGATCGGAAATTACCATATATTTGAAATTACTACAGCGGGTGCGTTTACTTTGTCAAAATTATATTTAAACTGACATTGTCAGATTACATGCGAACTATTTTCAAATTTTAATATTAAAATATTAAGTAATTTATCAACGCATTTGAACTGCTATACTCTTTTTTATCATATTGATTTTGTGACCAATTGGTTCACCTCAACTGTTCCATCACCATAAGCGACAGCTAACATCCGTCCATCAGGTGAATATCTTAGACTGTAAACACCATCCCGCTCGTCCAGGACCTGACACCCATGACCCACCTCAAGATGCCACTCAAGCTCTTTCTCTTCCTCTACAAGAAAAACAAGTACATCTACTTTACGATCAGATCATATATATATGTTGGTAAAACTATTACATAGCTGATTCCCGGCGTCACAATAGTGCGTGCATTATGTCAACAATCGAAATGTTTATTTATTCTTTGCTGTATTATTACAGACATAGTCTATTGAAAATTCATTGTAGAAATGTAAGTCATGTGCATATCCCCGTTTGATGGGACTGCAGCACAACTCCTTATAGTGCAAAGTGCCCACTGCTACCTCGACTGATAATTCATACAGACAGACTCGTTTTGAGTTTCTAGAACTCTCAACATGTCACAGAGGGGAGGGGTGGGGTGCAGACAGTCGCCTGTGTGTTGAGTGATCGGTGGGTTGGACGCTAGTATCCGTGTCTGGTTGGTGACACTACATAACACACTGTACTCAGTGTAGGAGAGCATTAGTCTAGTATAATATATATATATTTAATGATGTTTCTTAGGTAACTGTCACTTACAAGTTGGTTGTCTTTTTCATTGGTTCCAAACCATTTGGGAATTTAAGGAATCTGCATACCTAGTACCAGTATGTAATCATTCAGACTTTTTGATTTTGTTTTATGGCTACTCATGAGACAATGTACATGTATATATGCAAATGACAACAAGGGGCAAAATGAATAGAAATAAACCTGTGTTTCCAATAAAATACATTACGGAACCAAACACATGTGAGCTGTAAAAAACATCTTTGTCCCGAGGTCTGCCCAATTATTTAAAAATAAACCGATGTTTCAAATAACAGTCCGTTTCAAATATTTTAAACTCGAACTGATAAACATCATTACATCACTGACAACATTACCATTGCTAAACATTTCAATAAATATTTTGTAAATGTAGCTTCCGAACTTGCCTCGAAAATTCTGATGAGTAAGACGGATCCAACTAAAACTTTTAAAAAAAATCCTGTTTCAATATTTTTGAAAAGTGTTTGCAAGGAGGAAGTCTCCAAAATAATTATGTATTTAAAAAATTCTAGTCCTGGATGGGATAATTTTCAGTCAAATGTCATAAAAGATACGTCTGATTTACTTTTATTACCACTCACACATTTACTCAACTTATCCATTACACAAGGAGTTTTTCCTGATGAGCTTAAAATAGCCAAAGTTATTCCTATTTTTAAAAGTGGTGATTCTGCACAAATTGGTAGCTATAGACCCATCTCAGTATTGCCTTTTTTTCAAAAGTATTTGAACGTGTTATGTATGTTAGATTATTCTCTTTTATAAAAAAAATTGATTTATTATATAGATATCAGCTCGGTTTCAGACAAGGTTTCGGTACAGATACAGCATTGGTTTTATTAATTGATAAGATTTTAAAAGCTCTAGATGAAGGTGAAATTGTACTCGGTGTTTTATAGACCCCAGTAAGGCTTTCGATACTGTAAGTCATACAATACTTTTGGATACGCCACTGGGCGTCAGTTCCTATTTGTCACTTAGCATAATATGATGTATTGATACATTGTACTTATTTTTTGTTGTTTGTTTTTTCTTTCTGTGACAATAAACTATTGAACTATATAAAATTACCTTCCTCGTTGTCACTCATTTCTCTTCCAGCCTGGATTGCATCATCTAAACGTCGGATAGACATAGTTACCTGAAGCCACATAAGCATTTTCTAGCTAAAAGCAATATCATATTTAATGAGAAATATACAATGTTACTACAACCGATATCATCATAACCAAAAGATGTATCTTATAAAAGCTTCCTTTCATAATCGAAGTTAATTAAATAACTACAGTATAGGATCAACAAATTGTGAGTAACCTAATGTGGTATGCTGATCTTTAACCCTTACGGGGATCTACTTGAGACATCAGAATCTGACGTCTGTAGACCCATAACATAGGTATTCAAATGAAGCAGAAACAGCTAACTAAGACATTAATGATGATTTAAAATTGAAAAAAATACTTTGGTCGCCATGGTTTATAAAAACATATTTCAGCGCTCTCAACGTTAATTTGTAACTGTCTTGACTTGGTTATTTCCACACTGCTCTGCATTGATCTGTATTATTTGTCATACACTAGTAGACAATATCGTTATGGTCAGCACGGCCCTTGAGCATGTTGAGCCATTAATCATTTTAATCACCGAAAATAGTTGTTATTAAATTGATAAATTTGAGTGCATGCCAATGTTACTTTATCATGTTTACGTAACATCTGTATATATAATGCCATGTGACTGTCAGATTTCTGGACCATTAGCTCAATTATTGAGCAGAGGAAACTGAGGTAGGCCGCTGGTCAAAAATAAATAAAAAGATTCCCAACTTGCCGATATAATACACCTAGCAACGGAAACAGGTAACTGTGCATGAGAGATGAACAAGAGGTCAATTGTTCGTGAACTTTTATGAACTTTTTATAAATCTGAAACATCCAATGAGATTTGAATCTCAGACACACCCCCAAGATGACTACATGGTCTCACCACCCGAAATGCCAGTCCCATTGAAACACATGTAAACTGCCTCAATTCCGCAGGCCGATTTCACCACTTTTAAACCTATTAGATATTTAGTGTGACATATCAGGATAAAGCTTGAGATGTCCTTGTTCGAAAACAGGCCCGCTATGGGTATGGTTACCAGACAGATTTTGAGCTACGCCCCCTAGCGTGTAAAAAGATCACTACTTTTCAAATTGGGCTAATATCCGTACTCTCTTTCACACAACAGACACACATCATTTTAACCCACTGTATCCCTGCGAGATTATCATCAAACAGCTATATCTGATATCCTTGACGAAGAAGATAACGTGTGCTTATTAAATATTCACAAAATTATGACTTCTATATATTTTATTTTGTTTCACTAGAGGTTGGAACAGCCGCATTAAAAATATTTTGTGTGATGATTCCATCATTAGAAGACACCTCCCTGGATTTCGGCCTATTTAGGGTGGTGAGACCACATAGGCAGATATAACTGATTAGTGTACTCGATACAGCCAGGCTCCTGCAGTAAGCACTGGGGTGAGACTGGCCAAGGGAAGATGTGTGCCTGGGTCTAGTGGCTCTTCGTCAACCCTGGCTGATTGCCGATGCTTTCGTGGTTCGTCTTAGACTGCAGCTGGTCGGTCAGCCTGGCTTTGGTTCGCCAGCTTAGCAGCGGCGGGGACAGGGTAGGCTTCGGAACATTGGAGGAGAGGTTTTAGCGTGTTTTTGGATTTTCACACGAAAATCCTGGAATATTCAGGGGGTATGCTCTTTCTACTTTAAGCGACCAGGATAGTTGATCTGGGACAAATCTGGATTTTAAGAGCTCTATATAATAAAATGAAGGATTGTCATTTTCGCTCTGTCACTTTTTTGTCCATTTTCAGGGGATTGTCACTCTCAAGTTTTCAATTGATTTTAAATCTGTTTTTTTTCTGGTACATAAATAACACACACAAGCTCGTTAATCAGATGGTAGTGTGATAATTTTACCTTTTATGATTTTCATATTGATTACATTTGAAGGAGAGAAAGGGTTTAATTTTCATGCGATTTGAATAAATGGTCAAATAAGGGCACTTAGTCCAGGCTGGGTGCCTTCTTAACCCTTTAGACGTTAGATTTGATAATTAAAATACATTTGCCTAATGCTGTTTTAATCCTGGGCCAGTGATGCAAACGATGGCCCATCATTGAACCAACATCGGGTGTTTGCTATGGACAGTAGTAACATTTTAAATGCTTCAGTTGACAATTAAAATAACATGTAATTCCATCAAACACGAAACCGTTGTTTTTATTGTTGGGCCAGCATCACAGAAAGTGATACATCATTAAACCAACAGAGAGTCAAGTTAATGTGTTTACTGGGGGTGGGGGCTCTGAATGTGCTTCCATTTGACAAACAATATTATTCAAAAGTACAAAGGCAGGTGGGGACTTCATAGTTCAGATTTAAAAGTTCAGACTTTAGAGCTAAATTTTCAAACTTCAGAGCTCAGACTTCAAACTTCAGACTTCAGATTTCCAGAGTTCAGACTTCAGAGTTCGGAATCCAGATGTAGCCGGGTGTGTGTATGGACTGGAGTGATTACTACTCTGTCCAATGAGTTCAGACTTCAGAGTTAAGACTTCCGAATTCAGATTTCCGAGTTCAGACTTCCGAGTTCGGAATCCCGAGTTCAGACTTCCGAGTTAAGACTTCCTAATTCAGATTTCCGAGTTCAGACTACAGAGTTCAGTCTTCAGAGTTGAGACTTCAAAGTTCAGAGGTCAGATTTTAAAATTCAGGCTTCAGAGTTGAGACTTCGGATTTCCGAGTTGAGACTTCGGACTGCAGTGTTTGGACTTCAGTGTTCAGACTTCAGGGTTCAGAAGTCAAAGTTCAGACTTTTAAGTTCAGACTTCACAGTTCAGACTTCAAATTTCTTACTTCAGATTTCATACTTCGGACCTCAGAGTTGAGACTTCAGAGTTGGGACTACAGACTTCATAATTCACTGACTGGAGCAGTCGTAGTCAGGCAGATTAGCATAACAATCGTGCAAATCCGGGGGGAAGTGCCAAATTTTGCAGGGAGTTAGGGTTTAGTACATAGAACAGCATCCAGGGTGGACCCAAGTGGACCCACCAACATGGCGGCCATTTTGAACAAATCCAAAATGTCCGGTTGTGTGAAAATCTTTTGAACCAATTGCCGTAGAATGTTGTGTAACACCTTTTTTAGTAGGTTTTTGAGTATGAGGAATTCATTTATGGGGTTATTTTAATGATACCTGGTCAAGGTCACGGATTTTGCAAGGTCATCTATCAATTTCAGTGAGCGAAGAGAAATATGTTTATATATGTAGCTGTGTATTAATTTTTATATTCTTTCCGACTAATAATGTTCGAATGTGATTAGCAAATAAAATGTAACAAATAAGTAAAATCACTAAAACTAGGGTTTAAACATTGAACATTGTTCAATAACATACATTCATCTTCTTAGATCGAGTAAGTAGGCAAGGTCAAACTATATTATTAACCAACCATGCATTAAAACATTAATGCATCAGGAGCTGTTCAAGAGTCATTGTTACAGCACGAGCCTTGGCAAAAAACACAGTGATGTGCAATGGAGATTTGCCTTGTTACATTTTCAATTTCCGGCACATGACTTTTTACATCCACAGCGACTGAGAATGTAGCATGCCCTGCTAACATCAGAGAGGAATGTCCAGAAAGGGACCAGCTTGTTTTTTTCAGTCATCACCCAGCCCAAATCTGTGTATGATGGATTAGTGTCTGTTGTCGTTCAAGCACATGCCCACATATGAATACTGCATGTAGCACAGATCGTTTGGAATGCTCAAATAGGGCAGCCTGTGTTGGAGGAATGACATCTACCGATTTTGTTCCTTTGCTGAACTTTATGAGCCGGATGGACACGAGTTGCTGGACATGATTCACTATATAACAAAACTACAAACCGTTCCAAAATAGCCATATGCTCGCTCTATATGGAAAAAGAATTAGGGTCATTGTTGATAGACAGCAGTGTTTCAGTTAGGTCTGGGAAACCCTTCCAAATTTTCCAGGCAGTTTTCTTTCTGGTGCGAAAGAATTGGATGGGAGAATCACATCCTGTAAATGCGTGGAACAGTGGCAATACACGACTTGTGTCTGGACCTAGCAGTACACTAAGCTGATGAATAGGCTTATTCTGATGGCTTTTTTTGTACCGATAGATATCCACAGTTCTGATAGTGCTAGGTCATTGAAAATGGAAATGACCAAAATTACAACATCAGTATCTAGTCCTGATCATTGCTTTTTGATGTCCATTTTCCGATGCATGTTTGAGATGGAAGGGCATTCCTGAAATCAGCTTGTTGGTGATTGCAAGGCATCAGTGCTCCAGTCATATCGGTGTGGCATTCTGGCTGAGTGATGATCTTATCAGCAAGTGTAGTAATGAGGGACACACCATGTCCAAGGTCCACTTCGCAAAAGACGTTTAGATATAAATAAGTACAGCTCCTTTTTAATCTCCTTATTATTGAGCATAGAGTTCCACTCTTTTGTGTTGATGGGGGTAGAAGACGTTACTTATTTTGCTATGCCATCTCCACGATTGAGATGCGCTTGTTTTTTCAGAGATGCTTCTGGGTAGACATCCCATATCCATTCTATACGCTGAAGAGAGACTGATGATAAGTTTCTCTATGTATTCGCCAATGGTTACCACAGATTTCCTGGTTAGAGAATATTAACTATGGCTGGAACATCATATACCCTGATTGTCACCCCAGAGGGCTTTTCACTCACTGTTTGTGGAAGGCACTGCAGCAGGTCCGACTTGTAAATGAGACCTGTAATGTATATTGTAGTTTGCTGTAGTATACAACTGTAATCTTGTAATCTTGTAACCATAATTTTGAATTGGTTTTGTATATCCATTGATGACATTGTACATTCTCCACACATAGATGTCGCTTGAAGGTAAACCCCCGCGGCATATAATCATGATAATATATATAATCTCTGAGGTCAGAATGGAAATCGTATAGACGATTCATTTATACATGAATCGTCTGGTCTTGTCCAATTTTATTATTTTCCGGTGAGATAATAGAATCCGCCCTTTTCATTTCAATGTGTGTTTGCTTTTATTATTCAATGTGTGGTACTTTTATTGCTTGGGTCGGAGGAACCATAAATGTCCAGCTTTATTGGCCAGAGAGGGTGGTCCCTTTTGGTTTTCAAATTGAAAAAACTCGCCCATGTTCGCATCACGCCTGTATTGGATAGAGAGAAACAGTTGTGAGACCAGATGCTGTATTTTGTTTAATTGATTCATAATTTCGTTTCGGTTTCTCTGGTGGCTGGTCAATAGTTTGTTACGATGAATGGTGTCAGTGATACCCATCCATAAAACGTGTCCCTACATAGTTCTTGTACAGTTCATTTCCTATGGAGCGCAGCTCGCGAATGCAGTTCACTACCACATCAGTCATGATAAGTTTAGTGTGCCATGTTGAGAGGTGAAGATTTCGGTCTTTGTAGGGATGCAAGTGCCTTTGCCTGGACATGAAAGCGCACTTGAAAGGCATATGACTCCTCGTGGTGTTGATAGGGGGAATATTCATCCACGTTGGGGTACATCAACATTCCTTTATATGAGCAAGGTAGTAGGGTCATTGACATTTAGTTTTGTGTAACCACCATCGGTTTTTATTCCCGTGTTTGAGTGTTCATGTGATTGATCCTTCAGTTAGAAGCGAGGATGTGATCACTGGACCACAAAATGCCCCTTTTTGAACGCTGTATGCAGATCCGGATGTTGGGTGTTCAGCTTCGTCAGATCCCGCACGTGGACTGGAAGCCACCTGGCATAGTTTGAGTGATTAAAGTTAAAGAAATATGAAATCATGTCTCCAAGAACTTCAATGTATAGATCTATTATAGATTATTCCCTACAGGGTGTTATTCCAAAACTGTAATTTTGGATAATTTTTCATCAGCTCACACCATGCATCCCTGCCTGGTTGAGAACGTTGCACAGTATTATCTCGGTAAGCCTCTTCTCTCAGTAGGAAGATAGCAACACATGACACCTCGTGAGCATTGCGCGTGCACTTTACATTTGAGGCACCAAGTGCTGAATGTGCGCGTCCTAGGGTCAATACTCCTGCCTCAGCCAATTTAACGTCCCATCCAGAACCTCCAATCCAATTGCCGGACATCTCTCGAAATGCAATTTCAATGTGGTGTCCCCCCATCATCACAAAAAAATGAGTCCTCTGCCAGTTCACTCTCTGGAAACTGCAATTGCAGTTGCTTGAGTATGCTGTAGAGTGGTTGATGTGCTCTAATAACTGGTGTTTGATCAGGGCTTAAAAAGCCTATTCCATCATAGATCATGGCGTGCTTCAGCATACATGGTGATTGTACTTTATCAACGAATATTGGACATATTCCTATTTCAGCACGTGGTCTAACTGTTTCTCGCTTTATCTGACTCGCATTAAACCCTGCTAATGAGCACATTTCTCCCGTTGCCAATGTCTCTTTGTTGATCAAACCAAAAGCGTGTTTCAGTGAGGCCTCATCTTTCACAAGAGCTCCTGGAACAAAAGTTGACTCAGGAAAACACCTGTCATCTGATGGTGCGAGATAACTATCAATATTTTGTATTTCTATGGGTAGCACCATGGTATAAGAATCCAAGAGGGCTATTTTCTTTTGACCAGACTGAGATTCAGGATCTATATGACAGAGTTCATTAATGTTGTCAACATCAGCAGTTGTAAAAACAGATTTTCGCATGTTAGTTGGAACTACAACGCGATCACGACAAATTGTTCAGAAACCCTCATTGCTAGATCTGTGGAGATCTACGCTAAACGGTAATAGCTCACTGACAGACCAATGGATGCAAAATTTTTTGACTTTGACTTTGAATATTGACTTCGCAGTCCTCCTCAGTGGAGTATCGAGCGAAGGGATGGTGCTGAGCGGCCGACCAGACTAATCGCTCAGTTGGTTCTTGAAAGCTGCTATTGATCTGGATTCAATAGCAGCTGGTGGAAGGTGATTCCAATCAGGTATAGTTTTGTACAAAAAGGAATTTTGTCCCAGCGTGGTGTTAGCTCTAATGTGTTTAAATGATTTTTTATGTCCACTACGAGTTCTTTCGTCTGCTGGGGCTAAGAGGTCACTGACAGGTAGGCCTACAGCGATTAATCCATTCAAAATTTTGTACAGGCTTGTCAGCCTGAAGTTCTTTCTTCTAGTTTGTAAGTCAGTCCAGCCTAGATCTTGGATAAGAGCTGTCACACTTGATTTACGCTGGTAGTTGTTTGTTACGAAACGTGCAGCAGCTCTTTGAATTTTGTTTAATTTATCGACATCACCTTGCCTGTATGGATCCCATATAGGACAAGAGTATTCCAAAAGTGACCGAACCATTGAAAAGTATGCAATCTCTTTTCATTTTAAGGCACATCCCTTTAAATTTCTCCTCAAGAAACCCAGTGTGGAATTCGTCTTACTCGCAATTTTGGATATGTGATCCCCCCATTCCAGGTTCTCACTTATGCTGACTCCTAAGTAAGGTGTACTTGATACTTTCTCGAGTGTGACCCCCTTGAGCTGATAGTCTGAAGCTATCTCTTTGGCCCGGGGTCTTTTCACTCGGAGGACAGAACACTTGGATGGGTTGAATTTCATCCCCCAAGTGTCTGCCCAGTGCTCCAACTTAGTTAGGTCCTCAGGCCTGCAGTTTTTTTTTGATCAGCCTTAGTTCTAATGGGCTGGTAAAGGAGGCAGTCGTCAGCAAAGAGTCGAACATCAGATGAGACCGAGGATGTGAGGTCATTAATGTAGCATAGAAATAAGATCGGACCAAGTACTGTACCCTGTGGCAAACCAGATCCTACATGAGCAATGTCCGGAAAGCTACCATCTACTACTACTTTTTGCGTTCGAGTGGTGAGAAAATTTTGAATCCAAAGTAATGTGGATCCCCTAATTCCGTAGTGATCAAGTTTGTGGAGTAAACGTTGGTGGGGAACTACATCGAAAGCCTTACGAAAGTCTAATACAATTAAATCTGTCTGAATTTTATCCTCATAATTTTGAACCAGGTCTTCGGTGTTTAATAGTAATTGACTTTGGCATGAATGCTCTGCACGGAAACCGTGTTGCACAGGTGTTAAAATTTCGTTTTTTGTAAAGTGGGTCATTATACTCTTGCAAATATTGTGTTCGAGCAATTTGGCGCAAACACATGTCAGGGAGATCGGCCTGTAGTTAGATCATTGCCTTCCCACCACCAGCATTTTGCAGCTTCATTCCTACATACACAGGAGTTTCACGTTGTTGCTGATGACGCATGCCTTTACTTGTAGGCCTTGCATCGTGCTTTATCGTACCCGGTATTCAAGATGATGGTGTTAGTTAGGGTACAAGCAACCTTGACACGAGCACCTTGCTCATGTCTACCATCGAGTATCTGCTGACACCTAGTACCTTCCATTAAAATACTGAAGAAAACATACATTGTGGGAGATTGATATCTTTGAATTACATCCATCTGTTATCGACTCAGGACATCATGATTTGCCGTGTCGTCCTCTTCGAGGCCGTGGATAGGCCCCTATATGTATTTGCTTTACCCGAAAAATCCAACATGGCGGTGACTGCGAGCGATCTCGTCCCCAAGGTCCGAAAAATGTCTAGCCCTTTTTAATGACTGTGCTACCTCTGAGCTGAGCATGTGGGCATGAAAATGAAATGTTAGGCCCTACTAATTCTAAAAAAAAAACATTTTTGTCCTGATTACTCCCCGATATTTTCCGATATGACAGTCCAAAGAAATGTCCCACAATTTTGTAAGCGGTCAATCTGTAGCTGAAACCTGTTGATATCCACCGTTGCTGCTATATGAATCGCATCACCATCAGATAATTAGGTCTCATGAGCATCACATAGTGAACCACAGAACAATATGTCCAATATGGCACAAATAAATCTATATTATTAACAATGTATGTCACATTGTTCACGTGATCACCGGCAATGTGTATAGAAAAGTGAGACTTGAATATTTTCAAACAAGATGTAATTGATGGTAAAATAATTCTTAAAATATAATGATTCAACCTTTAAATCGAATTTACATCCCATATCTACAACAACCACAGAAACCAAATCTACGTAAAAAATCAATGTTAAAAGTGGTATCACACATTATTATCAGTCAAATGGTTCGAAAATTGGCTTTTTTTCACCGCCATTTCGCGGCCATTTTGAATTTGGTCAAAATGGCCACCAGAGTGGAGCATTCACTTGGGTCCACCCAGGGGCTATAATATGTTTCTATGCACTAAAAACTAGCTGTCAAATTTTACACTTCCCCCCGGATTTGCACAATTGCAGTGAGTGTTCCAGCTCAGGGTTCCAGCTAATCTGCCTGACCAGCTGACTATGGTAGTCGCGAGTCTGCAGTAAACAACGCCAACGGCTTTGGTCTGGGCGAGCTCAGCGAGCCACAGACGGTCAGCGGATACGGCCTATTTATGACTAGAACTCCTATATTTTTATTACGTTAGAAATGTAAATCGATAGCACAACTATGTCTATGTAAAAATGATTATTCTGAACGATCTTAATCAGTACAATGGAACATAAAACTTACAGTTCGTACTAAATTGTTTGCCTTCGCAACGATGTTTATATGGACGATAATATGTGGATTTACCTTTAGCAGAGTATTAATAATACGAAATTAAATTTCAGTAAACAAAAATCTGTGAACTATACGATAACAATCATTATATGGCTTTGTGTATTCGGGCAGACGGCAGACGCGACATGTATTCGGCAAACGCGTGTAATGTGCAGACGCGTGTATTCGCAACACGGCAAATTCACTATAGTCCTGTCTCGCCGTCATAATGCCGCTAACATGCGTGGCCTTTAGGTTTTTTTGTGGATTTAATGTTGGCCATCGTCTCTGATTCTGGGCCAACAATAAAATAACATTGTTTCAGCGTGTTTGCTGGGTAGCCTAAAGCAGCGTTCACAAGCATACGGCATCCGGTATACGCATACGGCAAAAATATCTTTATATAATTATCAATGAGGGTTCACATGTACACGGATGCGGCCTTCGGAATACGGATAGGATACTGCTATTTCGATCGTTCCATGTAGCGATTTTTGCCGCATCCGAATACCAAGCCACATAGGGAAATCCAGAAAATGACGTCAGATATGAAGTCATGTCCATGTTATTGGGAAACACATCCCAATCCACGTGGGACTCAGATCACGCAACATGCCTGGTGGGAGTTGTACCGTCCATGGAGCATGAAAAACTCTTGATGTACGCTTTTGAATCAAATGCGCCTCAGAGGCTCCAGTTTAGCCCATGCCTATATATGCACAAATGCGGCCTAAAACCCCATCCATCAATTCATTCATCAATTAATTCATTCATTCATTCATTCAAAAGAACAGTATTTGGAAAAGTACCAGGAGAAGTACTTGGGCAAATTGTTATCTGGATGACCTGAAGTAGCTTTGGAATTGTTCTGCATTCAGCAATTCTTGCACTAGCCAATGATGTGTCCCTTGTTCTCCCCTTTGGAGAATTGGATGTATTCTTTCTTTTCGCTTTGTATATGTCTGTACAGACATAGGATCATTTCATCTTTTTGCAAGATAGAATAATTAGGCTTATAGTTTCGAGAATGTTGATGCCATCCTGCATGTCCTAGCCAAGTAAGAAAGATAATAAAACCGTGGACAATCCGTGCTTTATAGCTGTGTACATGTGAACACTCTGCTCAATTACCGGATGCTGCTACCGTATCCAGATGCTGCTACTGTATCCGTATGCCGTATCCACATGCCGCAGCCGTTTGCCAACCCGTAAGTTTGTAAACGCCACTTAATGCTGTTAATCCTGGGCTACTGTGGGTTACAGGATATGTTGTAAGATTGGCTGATTTTATCTATTGAGACCCTCGCAGTAACGTTAGTGACAGTCGCTGGTTGCTGGATCACATGACCAGAGTTTCTTTGGTGACCATGCCGTGGGGCATTCGAACCTCAGAATACGTTTGCGAGTGCTAAGGGACACACCTATACCTCGTGTCCTCACCTGTATTGTGTTCGCGCTGCCCGGCCGTCACGGGTATGGGCCAGACACGTGTGTGACCTGCTGTGACGACCAGTTGGACACTGTAGGCTATTCTCGGCAGAAGTCGGCCATCACTAGCCGTGTTGTCCTTTCCTAGGCCGTGGATTGATGCATTTGCTTTACCCGAAAAATTTAACATTGCAGTGGCTGAGAGCGATCTCGTCCACAAGGTCCGATAAATGTCCATAACTTTTTAATGACTGTGCGACCTCTGAGCTGAGCATACGGGAACTGAATGCTACTGATTCTAAAAAAACTATTTTTGACCTGATTATTCCCTGATATATTCAGATATGACAGTACAAAGAAATGTCTCACGATTTTGTACACGGTTAATCTGTGACTGAAACCTGTTTCAGCCACTGGAGCTAGGCGTTCACCTACTATTGACAGGATTAATTTCGTCTGAATTAGTTGTTCATACATGTCGGATTTTTTTGCTCTGGCTAACTAGCTCTTGTTCAGTTTTTGAAAGAGAGCATAAAGGCCTATACTAGCTGTGTTAATTTCACTATTGCATTCCATTCAATGAAATGCAATATTGAAATAATTCTCTAATATTGTAATTTTTCGGTCTGAGTGTTTTTGACAGTGAAGTTTTTGACACTTCTGTTGATCGTCGCAAGCGCTCGTGATTGTTCTCACACATAGCTTTTAGTGACGCGCACTAACTTGTGAAGCGATAAACAGTTTGTCTACAATTTGGTAACACTCAAGTCTTTTCAGTGTTAAATTATTAAACTACTGTTGAATATGTCAATTAGTTGTTGTCCTATCGGTACGTGGCAAGAAATGACAGCTGATCGTATTTATGCGACAGCTGATTATATGACCAGAGACCATTAAGAAAGAATTAAGCAACCTTGTAGCCATGATTGATTTTACTGCCAAAAAGGACGATAGTCATACAAAGCTGTCGTCAAGCGACAATGAATTTGATTTTAGTTTAAAAAAAATAGCTGAAATGAGAATCGATCGCAATTCTCGGCTATCTGCATTAGCAGAATAGGTTTTTCATAACAAACAAGAGATGTTAAAACAAAACATTTAAATTTCGGAGCTAGAACAGACATAAAGTTCTAGACAAGAAGGTGGAATTTCTGAGGAAAAACAGGCAAAATTAGAGCACGAACAAGAAATGTATTTGACAGGGCAGGGAGTTAGAAAATTGAAATTTGAAATTTCTGGAATGTCTAAGCTAAAAAACGAAATCGAACTAGAAGTAAATAAGGGTAGGCCTACTTTAAGAAAGAAAAATGATTCCTTAAAAACTAGAGTACGGTGGCTTGAAGTAGCCACCACAAATGTCAATGATAAATACACAGACTGCAAATTATCAATATAAGGTGTAGAGATTCCAGTCTCAATTCCTTGCAACATTCCCTTCGTAAGATGCACCATAGTTACGCAGGTTTGATAATGGAAGCAAATGTGAGGGAATTGAAACTCAGTACCACTGTATGATTGAACAGCTGGAAGCCGGCATCACGTAGAGTCAATCTAAAAAATATAGCTTCCGTGATAGCGAGAAGCAGACATCGCTGATAGCTGATCCCAAAATGACATCGCTCAAACCTGTATGATCAAGAGCATGTTAATCATGTGTTAGTATATATCCTCATTATAGCTAAATTGTTTATTTTATTGAAGAGATTAAGTCATACAAAATGGTGTTTTAACTTTTGATATTACTCATTCGAGTTATTAAGCATTTATAGAACTTGTAAACATGCTACCCCACAAAACAAAACTGATCACCTTGGGAAAATGTCGTCAGGAATTTGAGTGACGTTTACCTGCAGCCCTCCTGAGCGGGCAGATTTTCCTGAGCGGGTAGGCCTGCATGAGCGGGCACTGCATGCCAGAACTTAGACCTGAGTCAGAGCCTGAGCGGACTCAGCTATGGAGACAAACTTTTCTCCACCCATTGATGTCGCCCAAGTCAATGATGCATGCAATATTCGTTTCCCTGTGTGCCACGTAAACTGTTTTAATTAAAAAATATAAATGCAAGGGAATTATCAGATATTTACCTCTCATGCAGGTCACAGCCGTCTTACTCTGACATACAGATTAGATCATGACATTTTTACTATATATGAAACACTTTATTGTGAGATGTCACGTGAAATGTTATAGATAAAAAAATATATAAAAAAAGTGTAGGGGACACTGCCCCCTAACGTGGGTCGCAACTCACAACAGTCTCAGTAATGAATCTATCATTTTATATTGTCATAGGCCTACACTATCCTGTGGCGTGTCCATCAGTGGGCGTAGTCGGCGTACACCCCCCGTTCAGCTGCCCTTGAAAAATTGCATCACAGGCGTACGTTATCACGTTATCACAAGGAGTGCATGCTGGGCATGCTGGGCTTGCGAGAAAAATCATCCCATCAGGGAGCAGGAAACCTCTCTTGATAACTTGATATCACTGCTGCGGCTAATGTTGTTGTTGTTCCTATCATAACTACTATTAGCCAACATTAGATTGTTGTTGGGCCAACCCCAACAAAATTAAACCAACGTTGTACTGTAGAGCTGCGTAGGGGTGGATACAGAAAACAATATGACAATCTGAAAAAAATTAGCGCATTTTAGGTCTGGAATCTTGTAATTCGACAGAATATTTCTGACAACCCGGTCTAAATCTCTGTTGTAGCCTGCCGGATGCCCCTGCTATCGTTCACTAGCTCCTACTGTTTTGTTATCATTTCAAAGGGATGAGTTGGCCTCTTACAGATAAAATGTTATGCCTATACACTCTTTGCACGAGTTTGCGCGTGAGCATTAGTCTGAACAAAACAGTTCAGCTTTTGTTACTGTGTGGCGTGTTGTTATTGAAAATTGTGTAACATTAGTCTGAATAAAACAGTTCAGTTTTGATCACTGTGTGGCGTGTTGTTATTGAAGAGGGTGTATAATGTGCTTGTTTAAGCTAAACGTTGTATATCTATTTAATTCAGTCACATACCAGGAGCTTCACTTGGCGAGTGGTTCGTGTCCCGAATAGCGGGCGTAGTCCACTAAGGGTTAAACTTTAAGCATTACTTTAATGGGAAATCTCTGTAACTGGTATAAAGGGTAGACATTTGTGTATAGATGAAATTTGTTATTTTTACATAGCTGAAGCATCTTTATTTTTTTCATAGTAGGCAAGTTCTCCCAAGACGATAAACATACCCTTAAAATACATAACAATTTTTTAATTGGGGGGGGGGGGGCTATTTCAAATAATAATTTACGTCCCCCGGTTCCAACTATCCTGGGGACGCCACTGCTATCTTTTACCATGCATCTCGTAATGAGATGACTATTGGTTGATCGTAGTTTTTATTATAATCATGCTGTGATGTAGAGAATGTATGTAACATAAATATCTCAGGCAAAATTATTTAATGATGATTGATTTACAACGCATTGCCCATCATGCTGATCGCATCCATATATTATTGCAGATTGGAATATGTCGCTCTCAAATGGGTAATTATGTTTGGACCTCTTGGTCCAAATATATTAAGTTCTGTATGGATCTCGACACTTTTATTATTCTATGTCCGGGCCTATGTCTCCCTGAGTTTTTATCCAATCGACTTCAAACCTTGGCACAATGATCCCTAGATTTTGGGGAGGTGTGCTATGACTTTTCTAAGTCATACATCATGATCTTCCGGATTTCTTAGGGATTTTCTGAATCACTATGTGGATTACCGTCGGTCCAATGCTTTACATGTCGGGAGAAGCCCATGAATAAATCTTGATTATTAAATAGGGGCTCTTTGTCAGAGGCGACACGGCCGACCCTATGAGCACTCTCTACATTTAATCAATTAAAACACAGAGGCCTATATCCAATAATGTTTCAATGTGGGGCCAGCGTCGCAGAGAATCGCTCAGCATTGAACCAACATTGGGTGCTTGATATGAACAGTAGAACCTTTCAAATTCTGCATTTTAACATTGAACTAGCAGTTATAATTGCTTCAAACACGAAACGTCGACGCAGTGTGGTTTTAATATTTTGCCAGCGTCACAAACAGTGATACAACATTAAACCAACAAAGAAGTCAAAATCCCGAAATTTAACATTTTAATCAATCTCTCATAAATAACCCAACAAAATTTAAAATGGACGCCAAAAACCTCACAAAACGTAGTCCAAACATTATTGTTACTTGAAAAGTCACAATTCCCCACTAGTTAGTAAATATATTGAGTTTTCAAAGGAGCTCTCAACTTATTATTGTTGGCACGTTTTTGTAAGACGCTATTTCTCCTTGTGTTTTTATCTAATCAACATTCCCAGAGTAGTCAGGAGAGGTGCTATGACTTTTTAAGACATCCATTGTTTTCTTCCGGATTAATCCAGGATTTTTTGGATCACTATACCCCTGAATGGCAAAATGCAGTTTCTGCTTACTTGTAAAGTGAGCAGATACCGCAATATGCTGCTCTTCAACTGCAAAAGGCAGTATCTGCTTACTTGCAAAGTGAGCAGATACTGCCTTTAATAATAAGACAAGTAAATATGTTTAGTTATAATTTCATTATAGGACAAACGTCGTGTTAATTGCACAACGCTTGGGGAATTAATTATAATGCTGGCCCAAAGTTGAGCCAGCAGTAAACAATGTCCCTGTGTATCCAGTGTTATCTACACACTGATGGACTACCGACATCAGTGTTGATATGTGTGCAGATCATATTACAGTTTAATAAATCTGCTGAGCTCTGTCTAGACTCTAGGTCCCTACTGCCCGCTGGTGCAGGTGAAGTGTCTGCCGCTACCGTGTGAACAAGTCAGGCTACCATGCTGTGCAGGCTGCAGGTAACCATTATTGAGGAAGTATGCGCCAAAAGCAGTCTTCTTTTTCCTTGTTTTGATTTTCGTGATGTTGGTGAAAAACATTTGCAGTTTTTTATCAGATACATCATTGGCATTTTAAAATATAATCAAAATGCTATTAAACAATATCAGACTTTATTTTATTTTATGAGAAGCAAAAATGAAAAAAGAAAAAAGAAAAAGAAAGCGAACCTTCACTGTAATTGATTTCTAATACGCTACCTGGTACTGCACCAGTCTTAATACTGATACAACAGGCCTTTTGTGGTGATTTGGTATCCACGCTAACACGAGGCATTAATCCAATGTTGGTCTAATGCTGGCCCTTCGTCAACGAAGCTGGCCCAATATTAGACCAACATCGGTTTAACGTATCGATTGTGTTTGCTTGCATGTAGGCTATTAAGGCAGTTTAATGTTGGCCCAGTCCAACATTATTTTGGCCCATATTAAACCCCTGACCATGTAAATTATTGTATCATGGTGAAAGGGCTACCCCCAATAAATATTCTCAATATTCCCAAATAACTTGTTTTTGATGTAAGCATGCACGTGGTTGTAAATATATTTCTTGCATATAAATCCTGGCGAAAACTCAGATAAGCGGTACGTATACCCTACATACACAAGCAGAAAACTACTACTACGCATCACGCATTAATACCCATCACGCGCATATGGATTCACTTCTACCATTTTCAATGATTTCAGTGAACACACCTAAAACATTACGCATCACGCACCACTCATTACTTGTATGTGGAGTCCCCGATAGGGGGGGGGGGGGTTACAGGTCGACCATCCGGTAATAGGTTGGTCTGGGGGCATACCTCCCGGAGATTTTGAAAAACAAAGCATTTTAGGGATATTCAGTGGGGTTACAGACACCCATCAATCCCCCCCCCCCCCCTCACCTATCCTATTAAAAGCGTGTAAAAAGAAAAATATATTATATATCGCAATTTTAGAAAATGTAAAACAATTAAATCTGAATGTCGTTATAAGAAATATAAAAATACATTGATGGCAATCATGGGAAATCAAGAAAAGGATTACTATGATAAGATAATGGTTAAAAACAAATATGATATGAAGAAAAATTGGAAAACACTAAATCAAATAATAAAAAAGAATTCAACAATAACCACTCCCATATCTGAATTTAAATACAATAACAAAGCATATCTCAGGCACTAGGACATATCTAATGGTTTCAATACTTTTTTGTGTATGTGGGACCAGCCTTAGCTAAGAATATAAAAAAACCTGAAGGCTCACTATTTAATATCATGAATGAGCAATTGAAGGGCTCATTTTACATAGAACCAGTCACGACACAGGAAATCATTAATATTGTAAATAAAAAGTCAAGTAAAACATTAATAGATTAGCTAGATGTCAGTTTTAAATTGGTAAAGAAGACTATTGCCTATACTGCACTTCTACTCACAGATATAATTAATATATCATTTGAAAGCGGAATATTGCCAGATGCTATGAAACCGGCTAAAGTAATTCCTTTATTTAAAACAGGTGATAAAGGATCTTTCAGTAATTGTAGACCTGTATCTTTACTTCCACAATCTTAAAAAAATATTGAAAAAATGTTTAACAAACGACTTGATACTTTCTTAGAAGCAAACCAAGTAGGCCTATATTATAATAACATCCAGTCAGTACGAATTTTTATTGATCTGAAGAAAGCGTTTGACACTATTGATAATTTATTGCTAATAAAAAAAAAATTATGGCCTAAGGGGTGTCACCAGCTCTTGGATAACAAGCTACCTAAATAAGAGATCACAATAAATGTATGTGTATTATAATGATGTTAAATCTGACAAACTTGAAATCACATGTGGTGTTCGACAAGGTAGCATCTTAGGTCCAAAATTAATCATATTGGAGTCCCACATCAATGATATGGTGAATGTATCCAAGTTGTTTAAATTTATTATATTTGCAAATGATACTAACCTGTTTTGTTCGAATAGAGATATTGTTAATCTTAGTATCATGGTAGGCCTATGTCATGAACTAAGTAAGTTGGAAACTTTGTTTGCATTAAAGAAACTGTCACTTAATGTTTCAAAGACGAATTACATGATTTTTAGTAATTTAAAATTAATCAGGAAATTTGGTTATTTATAGGTAGAAATTTGCTTAATCGAGTCAGTGAAACTAAATTTCATGGTGTAGGCCTAATTATTGACGATAATCTAAATTGGCATATGTCTATAAATATAGTTGGCAGGAAGCTGTACAAAGGGTATTTTATTGTGAAGAGAGCGAGTCATGTTTTTTCCCAAATATTCACTAAATATGCTGTATAATAGTATGTGTTTACCGTATATATCATATTTTGTGAAATATGGGTACAATCGAGTACATGCACTAAATAAAATGTTGTTACTACAAAAGAAATGAATCAGAACTGTAGGCCTTCAAAAGCCAAGTATCTAGAATAAACAAAACCTGTATTTATTTTATCAAAGTCTTTACCTTTTAATGAACTTGATAAATACTCTACACTCCTGTTAATGTACAAAGCCTTTCACAATCACCTTCTTCATAATGTTCTGAACATTTTTGAAATAAATATCAATACCGGTAATAGGTTCAATAGGAGGTTCTTTGTAAAATATGCAAGAACAAAATGAAGAAGCAAATCAGCATCAATTTATGGAGTTTCACTGTGGAATGTCTTGCCTGTAAAATTATCAATGTTGCCAACTCTACGGCAGTTCAAAAAATACCCAAGTAATAGTTTGATTGTATAATCACCAAGAAGCCACATACGTTTTTATGTTAAATTGTTGTTTTAAAATGTTGTTGTAGCATATTAATTATAAAGGGTAAATTAATATCATGTAGGGCTATTGTTTATTTTATTTACTCCCAACTTTGGATGATTACACAGCCTAGTCTAATACTGTGTTGATACAAGTACATGTTTGTTTCTATAATTAATGTTGTCTTTTTCAAGTGCACTTTTCAGTGTGTTTCTTTGTGTGTGTTTTTATGTGTAAAATGTCCAATTTGAATGATAATTGAAATAGAACAGATCTGTTTTTGTTTTCTTAAAGGCCATGTATTTATATATTTCAAGTGTAGGTCGTGTATAGATACAGTACTTAACAGGTGATGACCTGGATAAGCATTGTGCTTCTGTCTTCACCTGATTTTCATTGTGCATGTACACAAAAACAGTAATGTAACAGTCACGCAACCTACGAGGCTATAACACAACTCTGTTTTTTTTTAACAAAATAAACAAATGATCTATTCTATTCTAAATTCCGACTGGTAGAAAGAGTGCGAATTCATCCTAAAACGTGATTGGTCAGTTTGTGTTGACAATATACGCATGTGTCGGGAAAATTCACTTCCTGTGTGGGAAAGTCACTGGTGAGGCCAGAATAAAGTCAATTATTATCGTACATTTACTGTTTTAATTGGTGATTACTGTTCGCATTTATGAAGAAAAACATTTCGCCTTTCTGAAAACGTTTTGTTCCCGCTGTAATCGCCAGTAGAACATTTTCCTGACTTCCAAAATATGCGGGGCTGTCACTGACACATGTCCCTTTTTATATTTTTATCACTCTTCCTCAGACCTCACACTCAAACTGTCACCTGGTCACAGTCACACGGAATTCAGAAAGACAGACACAGTCTGTTTGCTCTAGGCCTAGTCACATCCGTGACCCATTGCATTCTGCGCAGGCCAGAGCATTTTAATGTCACATGTCCATCCATACAACATTTCGCAATCTCCTCCTCATTCATGATTAGTCTATACTTTTTTTTTAAGTCAAATTCACTCACACAGGCAGTGACAGTGTGACTCATGAGTCATAGTCACACTCGTCTCGGTGACTCACAGTCACACTCACACTCGTGTCACAGTCAATCATTAACTGGCCTGTGCGCATGCCAGTCTGCTTCAATTATTTAGCAATTTTTATGAATTTGATAACGTTGTTAAATTTAACATCACAGGCGTTGTTAAAATTAACAAAATAAAAATGTAACCGAAAAAATGTAGGTCTACCCCCCCCCCATTTTTCTACGATCTAAAAGAGGGCGATAGTTTTTATGGGGTTAGAGTAAAAAACGGGACATGGTATTTTTGGGGGTTTGAAAGAATAAAATGATTTAAACGATTCTTTTTATTTGAAAAAAATCAAATAAAAAAAAATCCTGTTCACACAATCCATTTCCGATCTCCTATCACCTTTCCACTCTCACTTACCTTCCTTCTATCCTGCCAGCCTGTGAACATAGAGAATTTATTATACATACATGGATATTTTATTTCATACAGTGTAATTTTAATCAGAAATATCGCCGTTGCAGGATTTGAACCGGTGTGCTCATATATTTTGCCTCGATCATGAGCCGTTCGTGCTAACCGTTACGCTGTGTAAGATCGTGACATCATTCTCAAAAAAAGTTACCTAAGCCAAATAGTGGCTCACAACTATGAGCGCCACCAAGTGTATAATTAGGACTATTCAATCGAACCACAATAAAACTTGACTCGTGTCACCAGTGTCTCTATCTCTACTTCAGACACTGGTCATCTTCCCCAGATCAGCTAATATTAACCACCAGGGGACAGAGATTTCACAGCCACTCTCTGTACTGCCGCATCTAGGTGCGTGGGAAAAAGCCCGCTTCTTTCAGAATGATGGCCTCACAGAGTGCAAAATAACTCGATTCATGTTATTACCATTGACGCTTCTGAAAATGAGATAAAAATATCTAGGCTGAATATACACTGATATATACCGTATGTAGTAAAAATTGTGCTTAGCTCATACTTTTAAAAACTCCATTAAATTAATTATCAATAAATATAAAATTGAAAGTGGAACACTCATGGATACCCTCAGGTTTGTATGACGAGCACTGCGTGCACAAATTCCCATGTGTTGGCAGCGGATGGGCAGGTGTGCATTTAAACACAACTGGCCAATCACGATCTACCTCACCGCTGGTGGCTCATTTATGCGCTGCTGGCTGCTGGTTGGCAGACGGTGACGTAACAGACGACAGAGACCCATGGTGTTGGATATGTGTAAGTGCCACACAAAATCTCAGTGGGTGACTGTGACACTCACTGATAGCTGATCGTACAATAAAACAAGTTCCGGCTAACTTTAAATATATCTGCTGAGTGTCACAGGGCCAACTAATGTGAAGTACAACCCCACCTAGTGAATAATACAAAATTTACATGTGTTATTTAAATTGTGCAAAGCAGCTTGATTGTCATTTCATTATTCACATTTAGTATTATGAACTGCCACTTGGTGAAAAAATGATAAGATAATGAATACCCACTATAATTATTCACATGTTCACACACCATTCACGTTATACATGTACTAATCCGATCAATAGGCATTACAATGTCAATAAAAGGGACAATGTTGTGTACAGTTCAGGGATACGGCAAGTATACTGACTGAGCTGTTCAATCCTATTATTTAATGATCCAGCATAATATTCCCGAACGATTTCAAATAAATACAAGCTACCTTGGCAATGTACAGCCCATTCTAGTTTTAAACTCAGACCTTTCACGACAATATTTTTCGCAAGTTCACACAATATGTCAGTTTCACTATTCAGTGATGATGATGATTGGTTACCATCTGATCTGGTCAAGGTGAAGCAAGCGCTGAAGCTGTACCTGTTCCAGACAATGAGACGTTGGATTTATTTCCATTAACTCCCACGGTATTAGCTCAGACAGCGAATACCCTGAGTTGTGCACCAGCTTTAGTGACAAGTCCTAACGGCAACAATTCTGATAGCGTTTACCCACAACCGTGCCAGAGTTCCACATCGCAACTAGGCCTACCACCGACTACTGAGACATCATCATCAAGTACTGATGAAGAAGATACCGCCCTTGCAAAAAAAAGAAGAAAAGGAATTGTTCGTGGGATCAATCTTTTCAGATTGTCCCATACATTAAGCTCAGACACCAAGACGTATAATTTTTGTAAGAATCTGGAACTATTGCCTAAGACAGCAAAGTGTCCTACATGTAAATGCATTTTGAAGAGGATCTATGAAGTAAAACGGTGTGGAAGACAAAGAGAAGAGCAGCGGTTCCAGTGCAACAAAAAAAAATGCAAGAGTAAGAAGAACCAGGTGCCAATTCGAAAAGGATCGTGGTTTGCGCACGCTAGACTTACCATACGTAAGAGTCTGCTGCTGGCCTACTGCTTCACCAATAAAATGACGTACGACAGGACGATACAAGAAACTTCCATCTCATCCCCAGAAAGTAGCAGCTCGTCGGAGAATGGCATGGAGCGTTACCTAACAACTAGCAAGAGAACAGTAGCTGATTATTTCAGCTACTGTCTAGAGATTTGTGTGTGGTCCGTTGAAAATAAAATACATAAGGACAACAAAATTGGAGGAATAGGTAAGGTGGTCGAAATAGATAAAAGCAAATTTGGCAAACGTAAATATAGCCGAGGTCGACTAGTGTAAGGTCAGTAGGTCTTCGGTGACATTTGCCAAGAAACCCGTGACAGCTTTCTGGTGGCCCTGCCTGGTAACAAGAGAGACCGCTCCACCCTTGAACCCATCATAATGGAGAACATTGAACCAGGCACAACGATAATTAGTGACTGCTGGAAAGCCTACGATAACCTAGGATCTGTTGGCTTTTCACATTTAACTGTGAATCATAGTTATAATTTTGTGATCCCACCCCCGGCGCTCATACGAATAACATTGAAAACCTGTGGTGGCAAGTAAAGAGACAACTATCGGAGACACACACCAGGCGCGAAAACTGGGACACTCATCTATGCGAGTACATTTACCACCTATATCACAGCCACAGTAAACAGACCTCCATGAGCAGTCACTAAGAGATGCTGCGGAAATGTATCGATGTCAATAAATTATATATTACAAATTACCAGTCAATTACATGTGAATAAAAAAGACGAAAATTATTACAAAATTTGGAGTTTCAGCTTTTTTTCATTATCATACTAATTGTGGATAATCATGATAATCAGGTTTACCCCGCAATTAGATTCGTACCAATCGCAGATGTTCAGTTTATCATAACACAAACTGCTGAAATGACGAGTTGTAAAATGTCCGCTGCCTCCAACCAAATAGGTGAAATAATCCCCCCTCTTATGTTTGATTTAACAATATTATTCTTAGAATCCGTGAGTAAAATGTGGGAATAGTGATGTAGTGAGTAATTCATGACGTTATTTAATATAAACAGTCACTAATTCAGGGGGGGGGGGTACAATAAAAACTCTTTCCGATCGTCGCGTAATGGCATTATGATCACATGTGACCCCGTGACGGCATGAGGAAAGAAACTGACATTCGCAGTGCAGTGCAGAAAGTGGTTATATACATTGGGGTTCGCGTGTGAATCAAAGGCTGGGGGAGAGATGACGGGTTAGGCCTTCCTTGAAGGACTGCACTGTTGGAGTCGCACACAGACTGGGTCGCAGTGAATTCCAGTCTGATTGTTCGGGAAAGTAGCTGTATTTGTATGTGTCTGTTGATGTGCTAAGTTATCTGTATCTGTAGCTGTTTTCGTTTATGTTTGGGGTGTGGCGTGTAGTTCTGAGGGGTATTTGTAAATAGGGGGGAATGGGAATGGCAATATTCCGATGGCAAATTTTGTAGAATAATACTAGTCTACTTTGTAGCAGGCTTGGGGTGAGTACTGGACAAAAGTACTCGAGTACAAGTACAAGTACTTGAAAAAATGAAGAGTACAAGTACGAGTACAAGTACTGGATTTTCAAAAGTACTTGAGTACAAGTACAAGTACTTTGAAAAGTACTTGAGTACAAGTACCAAGTACTTTCGTTGTAAACTCTAATTAATTACATGAAATTTATTAAATAAATACTTGATTATAATATATGTTACTTCATGTTGATAGACCTATGTTTTAAGTGTCGACTCATATTTTGGGAGTTAAACACACTACAGAGTTGTGTGATATACAATTTTAAAGGTAATTTTGTGTTGGTGCAGGATATCTTATTAACCCCAATATTTAAATGACTCATTTTGTCAGGTCGGGTCACATACAGATATATATGAGTGGTGAAAATAATATTTTATGGGACAGGCCTATTTTTGCTATTGCATGATGCCATGTCCCAGCGGATAGTATAATATCGCATAAATGTCCAATCAGTATACAAAGTATTGTATGCTACATGTCGACCTAATATTTGGCGAATCAAAATAAATAAATAAGTACGTCATGCCAGTATGCAAATTGTCTGTGTCTGAAGCTTTACCTTGCATAACACGCAATAGCTTCAAAACTTGCAGTAGTCCTAATGATGGTATAATTGTGGGCCAGTGCCGCCAGCATCTGGCCGCCACTGTAATACACGTTTAAATGAGACGCACATTGTGTCATGGAAAAGATCAAGGCTATTAAAGGTATACGGATCACAATTCTGCCCTGAAAATCCAAAAGGCAGTATCTGCTTACTTGTAAAGTAAACAGAACTGCCTTCTGGCTTTGCACGACAGAATTGTTTCGCGATAACAGACACACTTTAGTTGCTGGTGACTGTGATATCAAATCAAATGTATTACAATAAGGCATGTATATCCGTACAAGATTCAGCCCAGGCATACGCTGATAAATTAGCCTATTATTATTATACAAATATATTTGTATGCAATTTATAGGAGGAGCACCTCACTGTTGTAGGCTATATATTTTTATACTCGGTCCGTCATCACATTTTGGGGACGGGAAGGGTTATAGAAAGCCGCCGCAGGCCTCCAATTGACTCATTATGTAACCTCACACCTTTAACCCTTACGCGACACTAACGTGTTCAATTATTTTTTTCTCTAATTTGCAGCTATAATTGCTGACTTAATTTCTAGCTTCAAATGACAAACTACACAATCACAATGTTATAAAATAGACAAAGCAAAAAAAAACAATTTTTGACTTACCTGCTGCTTACTGGTGACCTGACGCAATGTATATATATATATTGTACATTTTAGGGTAATTTAATTCACTAGACACCTGACGCCTTGTAAACTTGTGTAGAATTTCGTCTACTTTTATTTTTTTCTTGTTTTTAGTATGTACAGCGATCCGATTTTTTTTGTATGAACCGCTTTATGAATGATTTGTAATAATGATATATAAAAAATAGTGGTGTACCGCAGTTAAAGGGTGATGTCTGTCGTCTAATTACTTTGGTCTATGGCAGTTTTAATATATCTTAGTTCATACCGTGTCTCAACTGCTTTATAAATATAACAGTTATAAACTACTTGTTCACTCAAGTGACATTATTTGTCCGATGCTGGGGAAATGTCGGCTAAGTGTCTATGCAATTAGGCCAATATTGTGCAAATATTATGCAAATACCAATCGATCGTCCCAGCAAACACTATAAATTTAACCTATTGTAATCTTGATACACAGTCGTCAACGTTGGCCCAACATTATACCACCATTGGTTCAATGCCTTGTGTTTTCTGGGGCTTAGCTGCGAAGAATGAGGTGTTATAAGTAAGATTCTTAAATAGCGCGACATTATTGTTGAAATCACGCCTACCCTTCAATGATTACTAGTCCTACCGTATAGTACAGTCACTTGTAAATGTTCTATATCAACATATTTTCCTGTTTTTCAAAGAAACGTCTCTTGTCTTTTTTTTAAGAATAGCTATTTAATTATGTTATTACCTACACGAGGATACTAGTATAAACAAGGCAGAACAAGCAATTAGCAGCATGATATTGTAAAAGAGGTGCACTTTTGTTATAAGTTGATGTAAGTAATTGGACTAGTTCTGAAATAATTTCAAAGTATTTATTAAATCATTTTTCAATATAATAGTTAAACAGATGGTAAAATAATTATTAACTGAATGTTTCATATCCCTCTATAATGATTTGTCTGTGAGCTATTTTGAATCAATTTAAGATGACTAGTACTCGTGAAGTACACGTAAGTACTCGTTAAAAGTACTTTTATTTTAAAAAGTACTTGAGTACAAGTACGAGTACAAGTACTTTTTAAACCGACGAGTACTGCAAAATCGCTACTCGTGTACCAAAGTACCGAAGTACCAAGTACTTTGGCCCCAAGCCTGCTTTGTAGACAGACATCAGACCGAAAGAGAAAGCCAATTCAGTTGTTTTTGTAAGGAAGAGACACTTGTGTAGT
Organism: Flabesymbios commensalis; assembly: GCA_964017125.1. NCBI lineage: Eukaryota > Metazoa > Annelida > Polychaeta > Terebellida > Flabelligeridae > Flabesymbios > Flabesymbios commensalis. The sequence continues at coordinate 11,807,588 of OZ024904.1, forward strand.
GTCAGTAGTCATGATGGACCCATCTTGCTGCATAGTTTTGTTTTTTGTTAAGGTTGTATGTATCTTTTGCCGTGTGTGGGTACCAGATGGCTGATGCATATTCAAGTTGAGGTCTGACTATTGTTTTGTATGCCTGTGATTTTACAGTTGTGGAGGCATGTTTGAGGTTGCTTTTCAGCATGTTTAGTGTCTTCTGGGCTTTGTTGGTTGTGTTCTGTATGTGTGTTGTCCATCTGAGGTCTGACTGTAGTCCTATGCCAAGATATGGGTGGTGCGTAACTGGTGTTACGGGTGTGTTGTCCATTGTGTAGGTGTGTATGATGGGCTGTTTCTTTCTGTGGGCGTGTAACATGTGTAAGGTGTGACATTTGTTTATGTTGAAGGACATTTGCCAAGTGTGAGACCAGTCAACTAATTTTTGAAGATCTTGTTGAAGTTCTAAACAATCTAATTTTGAATTTATTTCTCTGTAAAGTACGCAGTCATCTGCAAAAGCCTAACTTTTGAATTTATGTTTTGGTTGATGTCATTGATGTAAAGGAAGAACATAAGAGGTTTCGAGAACTGTTTCCTGTGGCACCCCGGAAGTGACTGGTACTGGATCAGACATTTCCCCATCAAGAACAACTTTCTGAATTTTAACCATTTATTGATCCACTTATTGGTTTTACCTTGAATTCCATAATTTTGTAATTTTGAGATTAGTTTGTTGTGCGCCACGGTGTCGAAAGCTTTTGAAAAGTCCAAAATGATTACATCTACTTGTTTCTTCTGGTCTATGCTGCGTTGTAATTCTTTTGTGGTGATAATGAGTTGTGATTCGCTTGAATGTTTCTGAAGCCGTGTTGGCAATTTTGTAGTATGTTTTGTGAGTCATAATGTTGAATTATGTGTGTGTGTATGATGTGTTCCGTTCGTTGGAAAGTGATGTCTGTAAGGGAGACAGGTCTGTAATTAGAATCTAGGTTTTTTTTACCCTTTTTGAAAATTGGTATTACATCTGCAGTGGAGTCTCTGGAGAAGAACTTGTGGTCTAATAAATGTTTTGATGATAAATCTAAGTTCTAACCTTACATTGTTAAAGATATGTAAGAAATAACGATATAATAGCCTATATTTTGCTGTTGAAGTGCGGAAATCAAGCGGGGCCTCCACCTACAACAAGGTTTAGCCAAATATCTGGGTCAACCCTGGCCAATCAGACGACAGATCTCAAAATCCAACGATCAAAATCTCTGACTTCTGTCCTCCCTCCTATTGGTTCACATCGTAACTTCAGCAAATCAATCAATTTCTCAGCAGGACGCTCAGCGTGGCCTGGGGGTCAAGTAACAGAATCTAGTTTTCTCTGATTTTTTCAATATTTTAGTCTGATCTGGGCAGCAAAATAATATTTATGTTGTCTCGCATGGCCCATTCCACATATTTATATATTGTTTAATTGATGTAATTCACAGCGCTTTTTAATTGGCTGATCAAAAAACAAGTTCTTGTTATAGTCATGAATTTATGAACGTTGTTATAAAAATAACCACGCCCCCCAGAGGTTAAATTTAAACACAATAACGTTGCTAAATAAAGGTAGACTAGGCCCTATGCGCCCCGGCCTGATTAAATTCATTAACCAGGATACATGAATTTCGCAGATTTCTCAGTCAATTCTCAACCGATTGCCAGGAAACTTTACACACACTATTTCCCATGCACATCGCAACTGCCCTGAAAATGCCCTGAAGTTCTGATAAGTATGTCAGAAGTTAGATCATTTGACATGTAATGAAATTCTGAGACAAAGCTAATGGGTTTATAGAGGGCGACATTTTTATTTATTTACTACATGTCAAATGGACTAACTTTTAACGTCAAAATCTGTTAATTAGATTGACCGGTACGGGACCGTCAGCATCAGAAGTACCGTAATCTAGACTGGAAGTCAGGTCTAGTATTTTGTAAACAAGGCCATCAAAATGGTTTGAAAATATAAAAACGATAACATTACTAGACCGGAGTTGACTATCATTCAGTATTGACTAGTCATTAAAACATTGGTCGAGCAGCCACTCCATTTAAACAGCCACTCCATTAAAATATTGGCCATGACTGCATTTTACGGTGACCGGCGATTGGAGAATCAGCCATAGCGGTGACTGCTGGGAGTTTCACTGGATCCCAAAGTATTAATAAAATACAATGTGATGGTTATTTTGAGATGGGGGGGGGGCGATAATTAGATGTTTTTATGATTGTAATTTTTATTTTCAGGGCAGGGAGGGTTGCATTTATTGAAATGTGGGCGTTTTTAAAATACATGTAGAAGCTTTGCTGTATTTAAAAAAATAACAGTTTATATTCTTTTTTTAGGATTGCAATGCAAATTTGACAAGTACCAATCAGCAACAAACAATGCTTTTGGCTGTATATGTCAGCCTTCATGTACACACTGAGTTTCTATTGGTTAATATAAAATGATTGAGAAGCTAACACGATGAAGCAAGATGTTCGTATTCTGCTTGTTGGGGAACGTAAGCATTATTTTTCCTCAGACATTGTTTGCCAGTTATACATGTAGATAATTTTCCACTATTTGTAGGGTGGACATAATTACTGTTTGTATCCTTTAAATATAACTAATTTTATCTCTTTAAATACTTTTTGTGTATGATATTTTATTTCGAACAATTTGTTATTGTTATTTGTTAGATATATTTTTTCTTCTGACATTAAATTTTCTGTTGTCTTCTGACTATTTTAGGTATATATATCTAATTATGTGTAACATCTACTTTTTTTTAGCTGGAGTTGGGAAAACATCTCTCATACTTTCCCTTGTCAGTGAAGAATTCCCAGAAGAGGTAATATTAATTAGAAATTGAAATTACTAGTAACTTATCCTGAATACTGCAGTTTTTTTAATTTATTTTTAATTTGTATTATGAAATACAGGGAGGTAAAGCTATATATATATTAATTACCAGGGCTGGAAATAAGGTTTAAAACATTGGTTGTCCAGCGGACAACCAACATGAATATTTTGGTTGTCCACCACAATTTAAAGTTGTCCGCCCAAAAAAGAGAACAGTAGTTAAAGTATAATTTTGATCACGACCACAATTTAATAACTATGTTTGACAGCCAAAAAAATGATAGTCAAAATTTGGTTGGGCATAGCCATAAGTATGATAAGCTAGACTAGTAGTAGTTACGGCTCACAGTCAGTGACTGTTCCCGTCACTGTTGGATGAAAATCTGTGGTTGTCAAATTTTTTTTCTACAATGTTTTTATTATAAAATTATGTTTGTACATTGTTTTTATGATTCAACTAAGAAGATCCAGGGTTATTAATTTGAAGACAATTTATGTTCACTTTCCCACTGGGAAGAGTGCTGGAATCGCACTTGCCCAAGCAAAAATGTGTTATGCCCAACAAGTTAAGGTTCAGGTGCAAAGGTGCAGCTTTATAATCTGATGTCAAATCTGAAGATTTATCTGCTTTTGCAATTTAGCTACCCCCTGGTCACTGAACCTGCTCATTCGTTTGCCATTTCAACTCCACGGACAGCATACAGTCCTGCAGCCATTTTGGCGCATTGAACTTATGGTACACATTGCCATCCCTGTCCTACTATATAATCATTTACAAGTGAAGTCTGTGAGAGAAAAGCATATTATTCCTCTGAAAACCTCCTGAAGCGGGCTTTGAACCCTCACGGCAGGCACATGCACTTGCAAAGCGCCACGCTGTAACCGTTCCGCCGCATCCCTCTCTATAATGCCAAGTGGCCAAGTATATTTAATGACACAGCCCTGCAAGGCTGCCTGGTGTAAGGTTTGCTCTGCCCAACCATCACATAGGACTGTCCCGGGCAGCCGAGTAAGACATTATATATACACTGAGGATGTTATTAACCCTTGTTCTGCTGAATTGCTTTGATTGTTTTTTTCGTCATTTGAAGCTGGAATTGCTAACGCAATTTACAGCTTCAAATGACGAAAAATATTACTATTTATGAAAAATAGACATGTCTAAAATTAAATTATTGGATAAACTAAGCATCTACTAAAAATTATTTTCTCTAAATTAGGTGATATTTTTATTGATCTAAAACATCCTTCACCCCGTATATATCTGGGCATAGCAGGACAAGGGTTAAAATCAAACATTAAACGGTGGCCTAGCTGTGTGAAGCTTTTTATAATTATCTCTAAATAATTTTGTATAGTTCACTGTATTAACCCTTAAAGCGCTAAATTATTGTGTAAAATACATCGCAACCAAAGGGTTTTTTTCAATTTGAAATCATCATAACCGTCTTAGTTAGCTCTTTCTGATTCATTTGAATACCTATGTTATGGGTCTCCGACCATTACAAAGATTTCTACTCTTACAGCGCGGTGATCGACTTTAGTCGTCAGAATCTGACGTCTACAGACGGCAGTTTCTGACGACTAAAGTCGATCCCCGCACTGTAAGGGTTAAATAACAGCACTAACTAAATTTGCAAGTTTTTGTGATATATTTACAGGTCCCCTGCAGAGCTGAAGAGATCACCATACCTGCTGATGTAACACCAGAAAAGGTTCCCACTCATATTGTGGATTTCTCATGTGAGCAATGAAGTCCCTCCTCAATCGTATTATAAACCTTGTGTTGACAGACTGATCCTGCCCAATATGTGACAACGTTTGTCAATTTCTGCTAGGGCCATCTTTTTTTGCTTCAAGCTAGTTTCAATGCAAATGAAAATGTCTCTCAAGTTAATTGTTTAGTTTGTGCTAAATGCTCAGGTAATCAGATAATTTAATTTGGGAAATTGTATTTTTCTTAGAAATATTTTTTCTGTTGGACAGCTTCAAATGAATGAAAAATAGTGAGAAACAATTCACAGCCATTGACATTAGGAATTTTTTATACTAGACAACAGGGCAGGTAATATGTGATTTTTGTCTGCCCTGGTGAACTGGACCTGGAAGTGGTCGTAGGGCTAAAACTATGAAAACTTTACCCGACCACCTGGGCGGCCGATGTGAACAGTTTATCCGACCTTTTTTAACCTGCCTCGGGCGGCCGGTCGGACGCTAGTGTCAATGGCTGAATTCAGCTTACTTGCTTGTTTACTCTTAACGCATAATTATATCAGTGTTTCCCCCAAAGCGTCCAAGCGTCACGGCACCATGACGCTTAAATTTTTTACCCTGACGCTTCAGTAAGTGCCGTGACGCTTCAGGAAATTCCGTACAGGCATCGTGTTGCGATTTCCAGCGAGACAGATCAACGTTAGATCTTACAGCATTACATTGGCCTAATGTATTGCCGCAGCATGCCGCATGGCAGTGCGTGGCTCGTCTGTGCGCATGCCCAGTGGTCATATGATGTCACGTGGTCAGGCACTGTTAGCGGGTCTATCAGCGTGTAGCTGGCTGCATTCGCCAAGCAAACACGATAGTTACAGTATAGTATGTGTAGTACGTTGATATAATGTTGACTTAATGCTGGTAAATCGTCTGCAACGCTAGCTCAACATTATAGCGCGTTGTTCCACCTGACGTGTTTGCCGTGATAACAGAGCATACGCCTGGCGTGTCACAATCCTCTACCGTGTCTACACGAACCCAACATCAACACAGCGTTGTTTAGGCAATGAAGCATGCTGGCTGAGATCAGTTGGGCTGTAACTTATGATATTCTCAGAAAGCAAAACAACTGATGCCGACCTTGTTTGTGTTCATTAAAGGCTGGGCCAATGTCACCAGATGCTTGTATTTAAACCAACTTGTTTTCTGGTTTTAGTAAGTCCTGATGATAATCCATGGGCGTGGCACTGATCTATTAGCTTGGCCTAATGAATTTATTTCTCAACCACAAACAAACAGCATGCTATTGAACAGATCTTGTATTGACCATTTTTGAATCATCACGTTATGCCTAGTGTCTAATGGTCTAAAGATTTTTTCGAATTCATTTTTGTGAATAAAAAGTGTAGGCTAGTCTATTGTTTTTAATTTTTCACAATGCGATTTAATCCAATAGTCTTGTCAGACAAGAATCATAGATCTCAGGCCCCCATCTCATGGTATTTCTCTGTTATCATAGTTTGATACAGGGGCATAACTAGACAAAGTAGGCCTAGACACAACATATTTCATTCGTCACTTCATAGGCCTCTAGTCCTATTTAAAAATAATTTGCTGTGTACATATATGAGAAAATTGGTGGTCTATATCACAAGGGTTTTAAATGTAAAACTGGCACTCAGTTTCTATATATCAGTCTACATGCAAAATCAGTGTTTAATTTTTTACTAGCACAAACAGTGGATACAAATTACCGCTGTAAGCCACCAAAATGCATATAAAGAGGTTTTCTGATTAAAATTTCAAGGGGGAGCATACCCCCCAGACTGTGCGCTCCACTAATTGTGCGCCGCGCGCGAATTGTGCGCAGCGCGCAAATTGTACGCCGCGCGCAAATTGTGCGCCGCGCTGAAACCGAACCGCCAAGTACCATGATGCTTTCTCATTTTTCTGGGGGAAACCCTGTATATGTATTATGATGGACAATTAATAGCATTATATTGACTTCTTTTTCATTTTGATTGTTTGTTGGTGGTATATATTAAGGATGTACATGACTAGGTGCCTTCAATGGTAGGTAGAGCCCTGCCCTTTCTGAGTTCTAGAATAGTTCTGTAAAGTTTGCTAAATGTATAGATTTATCATTGTGTTTGTACTTTTTAATTGCTTACTTTTCCATTACTTTTAGGTCAAGAACAAGATGAGCAACAACTGTTGGATGAGATCACCAAGGTATTTATCTGAAAAAAGTGAATAATTGTTATTTAAGAACATTTTTCATATTGAAGCACAATTGTATAAATAAATGACTCATTATATAAAACATATTTTTAAATATTAATAATCAATGATTATATGTTTGACATTCACAACATATAATTTGCCCATTTTTAAATAAAACTATTATGTTAGATATAGATATATGTAAATATTGTATGCCTGTGCAGGATAAACACTACAGATCATTATATGATAAAAGTCACCTTGTGCAGCTTTGATTTGAAATATGAGTTATATATATTAGGGATATAATTTTGTATTTGTTTTTTTTCAGGCTCATGTTATCTGTGTTGTGTATGCTGCTGATGATGAGGAGACTGTACAGAAGGTTAGCTGATTAATGGCTGCTCTTAACCCTTGTCCTGCTAGGCCCGGATATATACGGGGTTAAGGATGTTTTAGATCAATAAAAATATCACTTAATTTTGATAAAATAGTTTTTAATAGACGCTTTGTTGATCCAATAATTTAATTTTAGACATGTCTATTTTTCATAAATAATAATATTTTTTGTCATTTGACTAACGCAATTTCTAGCTTCAAATGACGAAAAATACAATTAAAGCAATTCAGCAGGACAAGGGTTATGCGTCACTATAGTCATTTTTAATCTGTTTTACTACCTGATGAAATCATCCTTATTGGGAACGAAATGTGTGTTTAAACATCAAGATTTGCAAATCTTTGGTCCCAAATTAAACTGATATGAGTAATTTCCACCCACTTGAAGTTGTGGGTTGCGGTAGCGAGACACAACTTCAAGTTGATGAAAATTTGAATTATTCAATTTAGCGCTTTAAGGGTAAAACTATTATTTCTAGAATTGTCAAGATGTAAACTTTTAAATTATAAATTGGTTTGTGACACATTTAAAATAAAATTAAAAAAATAGATCAGTTAATAACCTAATTTAATTTGGGAGATGTGTATTATTCATATAGAATATTTTTAGTCATTCAGGCTAGAAATGGCAATAGTATAAATGAATGAAAATTACTGACAATTTAGCGGGAGAATGGATAGCCTAACTCAAGCAACTGAAATTTCAGCATTTTACATAATTTCCCGCCACTTGTGTTTGTGTGACTCATTTTCCTGTAATAAAGTTAATTTTAAGAAATATCAAGATAAATATATATGTTTTATTTTGCAGATTACATCTTGTTGGCTGCCACTTGTACGCCGTACTTTACCTGAAGATCAGAGAAAACCGGTTGTTCTCGTTGGAAACAAATCTGATCTTCTAGATACCAGTAACATGGAGGTGAGCTCACAGCCACTTTGTACCCCCAAATAGAACTAGACAGACAGACAGACAGACAGACAGATCACTTTATTTTACCAATTTATTATTCAATATGGTGAGGGAGACTCCTTTTAAGACATAAACGCATCAAAGAAAGCCACCCCACAACAATACAACAATAACAAACTATCTTACATAAATCTTCACATTTTCTTTCACTTATTGCTGTCACAAATCACATTTCAATGTAAATCATTATCCTGAATGATTTGTCTCTAAAAATATATTATTTTATTATTAAACATACGGTACAAGTAAATTTCAATTATTTGAAACAAGACACAATTACCAACTTAAATGCATGTAAAATATCCCTAAATTTCAATTTTAGCCAGCACATTTCGATTTCAGTCAATATTTCAAAAGGATAAAAATAGGTAGTATATGCTATTACATAAATTGGTTGATTTCAAAAGTTTTTTTCTATTGAATAAACTCTACTGTACTCAAAAATTCACAGCAAATCAAAATTATTTCTGTAGATTTAGTGTTAGATATTTAATATAGATTTAATTTTACTTGTAATTTTCAACATACATGAGTTGACTTGTTTAGGTTGTTAGTTCCTTGTTTACTAATGTGAATAACAACAATCGATTTAGTTTGATTATTCTGATTTATTTAATTTTTCAGTCAATCCTTCCAATTATGAACGAGTATGCAGAAGTTGAAACATGTGTTGAGGTGAAGTTTTACTCTTAAAATTTTGGGGGGAAAATAATTTCTAATTCTACAAATACAATTTACCATTTTTATGAAACAAACCTTGAGTTAAATATATCAGAATTTTGCAACATTATTGACTTTCAGTGCTCTGCCAAGACGCTAAAAAACATCAGTGAAGTGTTTTACTACGCTCAGAAAGCTGTTTTACATCCAATGGCACCACTGTACCAACCAGACGAAAAAGAGGTTAGATTTTGTTTTTCTGTGAATTGAGTGGAAAATCTATGAATTGAAACTTGGAGATTTTGTTCTTGTGGCAATTTTTTTTTACTAAATATTGTGTAATTTAGGTAAGGCCATAATCACAGTATTCTTAACCTTTGTTCTATTATGCCATTATCTATATGGTTTTAAGCCAAGTAGTTTTTCACCGAAATGGATAATATAGTTTGTGGTAGATGCTCAGTCTAGTCAATTAAATCAATTTAGGAGATGTATTTTTTTCAAGAAATAGAAGTGTTTGACGAAAAATACAATCAGGACAAGGGTTAATTTATTCTGATAATGATTATTGCTCCACCAGTTACTAGTGCCACTTGTTTTTTTTGGAAACAATAATCTGGTTCACATCATTGCTTCACATCTGACTCGGAAGTGGGTGGGTGATTCAAGCCCCAACTGGAATCATATATATATTTTTTTTAATTTTGTGTTATTTGTGATGTTTTTTTTTTTGTTGAACATGTTTTCAAAAAAAATAATAATTGGATAGAGGAGTGGGTGGGTGTGTTCTGGCCAATGCGAATTTTTCTCAGATTTTTTTAAACTTGACAAAACCCCTTACCTAAAAATCAGTATGAAAAATAAAGATTTAATAGTCACCACAATATTTGTTGTACATTTTTACATTTTTTACTTTCAGCTCACACCAAAATGCAAGCAAGCGCTTAGTCGGGTATTTAAAGTAAGTATAATATAATAAAATCATAATTAAAATTTGTCCTTACTATTCAACTTATCTTATAATTGCTGTTCTATATTCTTTTAATTGTAGATCTGTGATCAAGACAATGATGGCATTCTTAACGACCGTGAAATCTACCAGTTCCAGGTAATTATATTTTGACATTGAATCCTCGACTGAATGAGAACTGCTAATAAACTGTTGCACTAGAATTCTGTTTTTCACATGGCAGATTTATTCTTGTTCTAATTAACCAGGTTGATATTTTGTAATTGATCAGTTGAAATAAAACGTACCAACCTATTGATACCTACACGTGCAGTCACTATGATTTCTGTTTAACCCTTCCAACGTGGAGACCGTTTTTATACCTCAGAATTTGACGTATAAAGATGGTCTCATATCATAGGTATTCAAATGAAGCGGGAGGAGCAGGGCTTGCCAAATCCCATGCCCGGAATCCCAGGGCTACCATTTTTTCACTCCGGGCTACCAGATGTTGTCTATTTTTGTCTCTATACTAAGTAGCCCGGAAAGTCATCCGGGCTACCAAACACGATAAGGGTTTATCAACCCCTGAAGAGCTAAGGGGTCTTTGTCAAGTTAAAAAAATCTCTGAAGTGGGTGTCAAGCCCCAACTCAGTTTTTTTATTGTGTTTTTTTGTACATGTTTAAAAAAAAATGTGTTAGGGTGGATGGGAGAGTGGGTGTTTGGGTGTAGTCTGGCCAATCTGTTTTTTTGTCTGATTTTTTTTTTTTTTTTCAACATGACAAGACTAACTAAGACATTTATGATGATTTCAAATTGAACAAATTTTGAGTAAATAATAATGTAATGTAAAATATGATCTGTTAATGGGAAATCTGTTTGTGTGCATATATGTTGTATATGCATCATTAACGGGCAGTATAGGGTTCAGGGGTTAACAAATCCTAATTGTATTTGGTAGCACTCATGTCCTGGGCTACTGGACTACTTAGTATAGAGACAAAAATAGAAAACTTCTGGTAGCTCAAAGTGAAAAGAAGGTAACCCCCGGGGTGTCTCGGCATGGGATTTGGCAAGCCCTGGGGCTACTAGAATTACTCACCTTTTTCTTCATTTTTTACAGAGAAGATGTTTTAATGTCCCTCTGCAACCACAGGCTTTAGAAGATGTGAAAGCAGTTGTACGTAAACATTTGTCAGATGGTGTTATACACGATGGTATTTCTCAGAGAGGTGCATAACATTTGTATACTTTATGTTTAGGGTTAATATCTTTATTTACACACCTTTAAAAAAGTGCTTGAATTCTTAAAAAAAAATACTCTTAAGGCCTTGAAAGTTACTTGAAGATTGGGATATTTATCACCAACTACCTAAAAGTGTTTGAATTTTAACCAGGTCTCCTCGTTGGAATATTCCAGTGATTTGTATTATTATCTGTTATTAAATCACAGCAAATGTAGAGGAGTTAGTGTAATGAATATGTCTAATTTACGATAATGTACAAATAAGGTAAATTTATATTTTGTATACTTCCATTTTTATTCCTTTTGTAGAATAATTTGACTAATAGCAGACATCAAGTTTGAAAAATGTGTTCAAATTATGATAATGGCTTACTATTCTTTTTTCACTTTTATGAAATTTCTGCTTTAGGTTTCTTATTCCTTCACACATTATTTATTCAACGGGGAAGACATGAAACAACATGGACGGTGCTTAGAAAATTTGGCTATGATGACAATCTACAGCTCAACCAGGATTATATTTGGCCTTCGTAAGTACATACTTTGTGAAATCTTTGGGTTGATGTTTCTTTTCAGTTTATTTTTCTGAACCACATTCCAATTTCAAAATATTTATAACAGTAATATAAAAGTTAAAAGGCCACTTAGTCATTCGCCAAAATGTCAATTGAATCTCATGGCCAGCCACTAATCGTGAAAGGCCACTTTCCCAAAAGTGGCTGATCCACTGTAATTTTTAAAATAATCATTTAAGTTTCCTTTTGTCTTCATGATTATCCATCTATAACCCGTTTATTGAGTTGTATTGGCTGGAGAAGTAACTGTTCACATAATCACATGTAACCTTTGTTTGTAGGTTGAAAGTGCCAACTGGGTGTTCAACAGAATTGTCTCACCAAGGTTTCAACTTCTTTGCCAGTTTGTTTGAAAAGTATGATGAGGTAAGATTTTATTTATTAATATTATTTTGTTTGAATCTTTTTTGAAAATTTCACTATGTATTCAATTTTTACTCTATTGAAGTTTTCTCTCACATTTCACATCCCTGAAAATTTTTTCCTACAACCGAGGGTTTTAGAATAAAAATTTCCATGAATCTGGTTTACCAATACATAGCAATTTTCTTTTTATTTTCACCCACTTCAAATCATCTTCGTCCACTACAAGTCTAGAATCGCGACAGCAATTTGCTGCTTGTAGTGGATGAAGATGACAATGGTAAATTCAGGCTTGAAAGGGTTAATGCACCTCATTATGCATTCAATTTTTACTCTATTGAAGTTTTCTCTCACATTTTACATCCCCGAAAACAGGCTTAATTTTCCTACAACCAAGGGTTTTAGAATGAAAATTTCCATGAAACTGGTATACCAATACAGTAGATCCTGTCACCAACGACCTTGCTTCTGCCAGACAAAAAAAGTCGTTGGTGACAGAAAGTCGCTGGTCACAGGAATGAGTTTTTGCTGTAAAATTTGCGGGTGTCGCGGCTGGTTCAATGTCGGGCTAATGACATTTACCAACCACTGACCGGTAGTCATTGTGGATCAAAGTACGCGGTTGCGGCAACATTTCAATGCCTGTTCTAATATCACTGATTATGACGGTGTTTTTCAGAATGGCTGCTAGCTATGCTAATAACGCTAACAGAGCACACGTTATATAAGCCCAGGTAGCTTCTGACCCTTAACAGACATGAGGCGTTGTATATTCACATTTAAAAATGTGTCACTATAGGACAGATGATGTAGCCTTGGTGAAACAAAAAAATAACTGGTGGAACAAAAAGGGAACAGTTATTCATTACTGATGAATAATACATAAGTGTGTTTACACTAACAGGAGCATTATGCCCACACTAAGACGTTTGTACCGTTCCCGTCCCTGCAGACACAATACGTTGAATCAATGTTGGTTTAACGTTGGTCCACCGTCTACGATGCTAGACCAACGTTAATCCACCATTGAATCAACATCTTGTGTCTGCTGGGTATATGTGGCCGGACCACGCACATATAGGACGTTCGCTACGTGTGAATAAACACGCGTGGACGGCTCATTAAGGCAGTGTATTGTATTAACAGATTAAAGTGACTGGGGGATTAGTTATGTCCCGACGCGATGTTGTTCTAATGTTGGCCACCTAGTCACCTAGTAAGCATGAGCCATTGACCCAATGTTGTTTTATTGTGGGCTGACTTCGAAAACAGTGGGCCAACGTTAAAACAACATTGGGTCAATGTCTTGTGTTTGCTGGTCAGTGACGGCGCGTCTCATGTCTGGAGAGGTGTGTACTGTTGACTGACAGGCTGTGTATAGCGTAATTATGACGCCGCCGCTCTTGTCTACCAGCCAACACACAACTGAATAGCACTTGACATTTAGTGTGCTATAGACAATATTAGGTTGTATAATTAATCATGGCGTATCTTCTTATTACATCCCCTGAACAATTTAATACGATTGTATTTTGAAACATGTTTAATTAGCGCTATGCAAAATATTTTTTTTTATATACTTTTCGACTAATGAGAGCATTAAATTGATTAATAGGGCATATATTTAGTTGATCATTGGACATGAAGATGATTTTTTACCGGCGTGGGGTGATATTGTTGTGTAGTAACATCGACGGTCTGAGGTAGATAGACCTCTTGTGACAACAGCCTGATCTTCCAGCGTTATACCTCTCTGTTAACCATGATATCCACAGTCAGATCTGACATGCAGTGGTTTGCTCATGAATGTTTCCAAAAGTCGTATGACGAAAAAAGTTGAGGTCGTTGGACACAAGTAATATAATGACCTTCTGCCAGATATTTGAGGTCGCAAGTCGCGTTAGACAGAAAGTCGTTGATCACAGGTCGTTAACTATAGAAAAATGATCCGTGCAAGAAAAAAAAGTCGTTGGAGACAAAAGGTCGTTGGTGGCAGGGTCGTTGATGACAGAATCTACTGTACATGGCAATTTTCTTTTTTTTTTTTACCCTCATGAAATCATCTTCATCCACTATAAGCTGAGAATTGCGACAGCAATTCGCGGCTTGTAGTGGATGAAGATGACAATGGTAAAATCAAACTTGAAAGGGTTAAGTGAAAATATTTAAAATACTGCTGATCTGGTAATATTCGCGAGGTTTCAATTTTCGCGAGGAAGACAAATTCTAAACTTCGTGAAAAGCCCTCAAATCAAAAATTCGCGAAAATTTGAACACGCAAAAATTAACAGATCTACAGTATACTATTTTAATCAAAACATAGGCCAATCTAGGAAATGTAATGTTTGTTTCACCTTTAAATTTGAAAGAGAAACAAAAGGGATAGAAAACGGCTATTAATATGGTTTATTATTAGCAATTGATTGGCTAATTCACTGACATTTTTATTCCAGGACAAAGATGGTTGCTTATCGCCGACAGAGCTACAGAATTTATTCAGTACCTGTCCCACAATGCCATGGGGAACGGATGTTAACAACACAGTCTTCACCAATGAGCAAGGCTGGATCACATACCAGGGCTTTCTGGCTCAATGGATGTGAGATTGAACTATTTTTGGTGGAAACATATATTAATTTATCAGGATTGTCTTGAGTAATTAATCAATTGCAAAAATTACTATATTGAAGAACTGCTAAAATTGCCTTATATCTTAATTCAATTATTGGAGTTTTGTGAAACTGCTTATTCAAACAAACACCAGGTGTTGACCTGACCCGGGGTTGGTGTTGGGACAACGTCGTAGAAGGTGTGCCAACATTAATTCCACATTGGTCCAAACTTTTTATTTCTCTAAAATTTTTTCGTACAAATTTATTTGAGCCAACAAACCTCGTTTGATATACATTTCTAGATGATAGACATTCCTCTGTTTCTTATCAGGTTAACAACGGTCCTGGACGTCCCAAGAACACTTGAATATCTAGCTTATTTAGGATACATGTATGAACATGACACACAAGTCTCAGCAATTCATGGTAAGCTAGGATTTTTTCGTCCTGCTACAAGTGTATGTTTACATTTATTTAACCCCTACAATGCTGAAATACTTTGTATCAACTATGGACACTAAAAGATATTTTCAATTTTAAATCATCATAAACGTCTTAGTTCGCTCCTTCCGCTTCATTTGAACACCTATGTTATCGGTCTACAGCCATTAGAAATATTAAAATGCATTCAATGCGGGGACGCGATGTCAGATTCTGACTTATAAAGACGGTCCCGGCCTGGAAAGGAAAGCAGAATAAAATACTGCTCATATTGATAACATATTTAATTACACAAGCTCAATAAATAGGAAAAAAATCAATTGGAAGATAACTATTTTTTTTTCAAATATAAATGTTTTCATGGTGTAAAACTGGGAATTGATAAGCAATTCCATTTTTAACCCTCACAGTGTGGGGATCAACTTTAGACGTCAGAATCTGACGCTGCAGACGGCAGATTCTGACGACTAAAGTCGATCCCCACACTGTAAGAGTAAACATATTTCTAATGGTCGTAGACCCATCACATAGGTATTCAAATGAATCAGAAAGAGTTAACTAAGACAATTAGGATGATTTTAAAATGAAAAACCCCTTTGGTTTCCATAATTTTTATAAAAAAAATTGAATTTAAAATAGTAGCTGACAATGCAGCAGGACGAGGGTGAAAGGGAAATTTTCGTACTATTTGCAAAACTGGCAGTTTCGAAGCATGCCTTCTCTGAGTTGTATATTTTTGTTTTAGTAACGCGTGATAGAAAAACAGATTTTCAGAGCAGACAGACGAGTAGAACTGTATTTCAGTGCCATGTGATAGGTCCCAAAGGTGTCGGAAAAGTAAGTATAAACAGGAAGAATTACGAGATGATGCCACTTAACCTCACAACCTGCATCTACACCTTGATGTGTTAATTGATGCTGTAATTGGCTAATTCCCACCTCGAGATGATGAAAATAATTAAAATCAGATTTCTTGAAATACCAAGGTGTAATACAGTGAAACCAGTCACCAACGACAATGTTGCCAAGTAAAAAGTCGCTGGTGACAAAAATTTGTTGACAAGAGGGGTGATTTTTAGCATTGTGAGCCTGTCTGTCTATATGAATTTCATATTTAGTGAGTTATACGTCATTGTACTCCAACGGTATTGTGTGATTCGCATATAAAGTAGAACCTGCTATGAGCAGCCACTCAATGAACAGCCAGCCTCCTACGGGAGGCCACTTGGCTATCCCCCAAAATGACATCTATACAAATGACATCTATACAAATGAACCTCCTACTTTGAAAGGCCACTTTCCCCGTGTAACAAGGGTGGCTGCTCATAACAAGTTCTACTGTATGAGCTTATATAATGTGATTATAATCAATGTGTTTTGTGGTGCTTTATTTTAGACTGCATTTTTGCAAGGTCATCTAGGTAGAAATATAAAATATTTAGCGACTCTCAACAAAGATAACTTATCTAATTTTGCGATCAACACTGTAACAGTCTATGGCCAGGAGAAATATTTATTGGTAAGTATAGATAATTACGGTTACTGGTATATAATGTTGCTATATTTATCTGACAGCTACAGACTGCAACAATTTTTTAAGCTACATCTTGGGGGTATTTTAAATCTAGTTTAACCTAAATAAAACACAAAAAATCACAAATAATTTGAAAAACATACCAATAAAATTTATGAAGAAATAAATAAGTGAGAGGATTGATTATGTAACTAATTAATTAATTCGTTTTCATTAATTAATCAGTCATTCTTTTATGAAAGAATAAAATAATGAATAGTTTTCTAAGTGTAATGTAAAGATATGTATTGGGTTGCAATTGTGATATGAAACTGTATTAACCCTTTCGAGCCTGAATTTACCATTGTCATCTCATCCACTACAAGCCGCAGTTGCTGCCGCAATTCTCGACCTCTAGTGGATGAAGATGACTTGAAGTAGGTGAAAAATTAAAGAAAATTGCCATGTATTGGTAAAACAGTTTCAAGGAAATTTTTATCATAAAACCCCTAGTTGTAGGAAAATTACGTCTGTATACAGTGATGTAAAATGATGCTTTAATGCACCGTGAGAGCTTAAAGGGTTAAAGAAATAATCACAGCAGTATTTTTTTATTATAGCTACAGGAGATTGACGTTGGTCTGAGCGATACATTGCGGGCATCGGAGCTTTCCTGTGATGTTGCCTGTTTACTATATGACATCACAAATCCCCGCTCATTTGAATACTGCGCTAGAATGTACACAGTAAGTGGTTTAGAAAAAGTCTCGATTGAAATATAACAATTATGATTTTCCCACATAGAAATCAGTGTTTTGCTATTGTTATTCTTATTTGTTTTAATTGAAGTCCATATCAAAAAAAGATGCTCACATTATTCAAGTAAGTTTCATAATGTTAATATAACTTGAAAAGTTGTGTATTTTTGTTGCACATATAATTATATCTCAAAACCGGCATGAATGTCTCAAGGGTGCTTAAGAGAGTAATTTTGTTTGAAATGTTGAATTTGTAGAAGCATCATGTGTTTTCTTATCTATAGCAGGTTGATTTCTCAAAAGGTGGCTTTCTATAACAAGTCCTACTCTAATACAATACTTAAAATATTAAATCCATTATTGATAACATAATATTTATTATAAATATGTCAAACTATTTGAATATAACTTTTGTTTTAATAAGAAGTTTTTTTTCTATCCAGCAATTTTTTGCAAACACAACAACACCAGTTTTGGTCGTGGCGTGTAAAGGAGAACACAAAGAGGTGGTACAGGACCATGAACTGCAACCAGCCGTCTTCTGTAATCAACACAGCTTACAGCAACCACACTACTTCACATGCTTACACTCAATAAACCAAGACGTCTACAGCAAGCTAGGGACCATGGCTGCCTATCCGTAAGTTTAACAATTATGTCAGTTTTCTTTTCTTGATGCTATTTTGCTTCCATTCAGTTTAAAATTTTTGCAGCTTTTTTATCGACTTGTATATAAATGAAATTGTGAGTTGTGATTAACCCTTGACCGCCAAATTAAATAATTTTAAATTTCTCTCACTTGAAGTTGTGTCTCGCTACCGCGACTTGCAACTTGAAGTGGGTGAACATTAGTTACACACATTTGTTTAATTTGAGACCAAACATTTGCTAGTCCACATTTTTAAACACACATTTCATTCCCAGTAACAGTGATTTGATCCGTTTAAAAATAATAATTAAAAACCCCTATAGTCGTGCAAGCATTATCTTGTCTGTCAAGCAGATTTTTATGTGATTTGTTTTTCCATTTGTATTATCACCTACGATAGGGATATTAATATTGCTTTGAAATATTTCACAACTGTAAGGAACAAGTTCTTTCAATAAAACAACATGTACTCACTTGATGTGATCCCATATTTTTATCCTTAAATGCTCCAAATAATTTTTGCATCATTATTTATAGGAAATAAAATCTTGAATTTCTTTTAAATTTAAAGATAAAATTTGTTATCATTAGAGCAAACTCGTATTTTTATATTTGCTATTTTGCCGTTTTACAGCGCTATGCCGGAGTTGATACAGCTTCTGTTCGGCCAGCGTCTCTCCTGGCTACAGAAGCTCAGGTTATTCTCCATCCCACCCGCTTCCCGCAGCTTCTGTTTGGCCAGTGTATTTCCTGGCTACAGAAGCTCAGGTTATTCTCCATCCCACCCGCTTCCCGCTAGTCTGCTTTTACTCTGTATTCAGAGATGCCAACATTAACATTTTCATTTTGGTTAATCTGAATTTTCTAAAGCTATCAGCTTTTTCTGCTTCATTTGAACACTAATTTTCAACCATTATACAAAAAGCCATTTCAGAGTAGAGACTGACTCATCATATACTGATGTCAAAAAGTCTGTCCCAGAACAGAAGGGTTAATAGATTCAGTAAAATAGTAAAAACATTTGCAGATCTAGCAATTTTTGCAGAAATCTGTGCATGTAATATTCAGATATATGAGAGTTCATGCCCCCAACACTATTTCTTAGACTGGCAAAACTGTCAGGAGTTGCCAAAATTTGTCTTGTGCATATGGAACGCTGCTCACCATCATAGATTTTATAATCAAAAAAGTATCTTATCATTTTTCATTACTTCATTTTATGTTGAAATCACATGGGCTTGGAATTTATTCGTTATTCCTACTTACCGGTAGTTAAACAGAAATACTTGACCTTTTAATTGAAGATTGATTATTAAAGGAGCAGCCACTATGTAGGAAACATCGGAACACATTTGTACACAGAAATCACCACGCTGTTTACAGAGATACAGGCGACTACATACATCTAAACTTAGAAATGTACATAGAGTTGTCCATAGCTTTAACCTTACTGAACTGGATAAGTGAAATATTTTAACATTTTCAATGCAAGGACAACTTTTAAATCTGATTTGATAAGCTGTTCCTTGCACTATAACAGTTAACCCAGCTAAACACTTCTATGATTATGTTCTGCCTTCTATTTATTCTCCAAACCAGCAAATTTGTAAGATAAATAATAATTAAATTAGCTTGTATTGAATTGGTACACATGTAAGTAATTTTCACTCACTTCCAAGTTGTTGGATGCAGTAGTGCACTTGCCCAATATTTGCACATTTGTTCAATGTTTTTTTCTATGTGAAACAATATGAATTTATGAGGTCTTCTTGGATATTTTTTAATGGGGACCACTCAAATGTACAATCTAGTTATTAGTGTTGGCATCTCTAAGTAATTGTGCTGATTTAATGTCTGGATGGCAGAGCTTATCGTAGTCACCCTATTACTGTCAGATAATTATCCTCGTGGGAACAAAACGGTTTTGGGTGATTATGCATATTCCAAATTACTTTTGTCTAATTATGACATCTGCACCACCACAGAAAGGTCACTGTGACATAGAGGGGGCAAATGGCGAGATATAAATAGCAAGACCATTTGAATGTCAAGCATGACTTTAATGGATTTTTAACCATTTGTATTAGCAATTTCGATTGAGACACAATGTCTATATAGTTAACCATTTCCAATAGATATATTATGTTTTAATCAACATGAAATTTCATCAAAATGAATACAATTCTGTGCTCCAAAGACATGATCAAATTATTTAATCACATTTTTTTCAATCACTTAGACGTCTACCACATACTATTTAAATATGTCCTTTTTATTTCAATTTGAAAAAATCATCAGTAATTCAATCTTCAGATGATTGAAAAATAATCTCCGAATAATTGAGGTGTTAACAAATTCCAAACATGATACATTATTGATAACATGCATGTTATTTCAAAAACTTCTTTATTTGGGGAATTGCTATCTTTATTTTCACCACCAGGTATATTCCACCAATGTAATTATGAGGAATTTTTAATATCTACCCACCAGCATTCTCAAATTGTGAATTAATCATCATTGTTTACTATAGTATGTTCTACAGAGCGAGACCACGAGTACTATAATTTTCACATCGATATGTCATTTATCAGAATTCTGGCAGAAAATAAAATATTTCAGTTATATTTCAAATACCTGATTGTAATCAGTTGTTTATGCTGTGTTGCTCTGTTCAATGATAGAATAATGAATGTTGTGCTGTTTCATTTTCCACATTCATTTGATAAATCCTGATTTTCCATCATTCGACTAAATGTAGCAGAAATAAAAAAAAAATTCCGATTTTTTTGCTTGTAAAATTCAGTTGCTCCAGAAGTATATTTGCATCATCACATAGGTGGATTACACATCATGCATACAAATTTAATTTACTCGAATTGCGTGCTAGTATGTGACAAGCCTGCATTTGTTATGGTAACACTATTGGCACAGGAGTATTTTTAAGATGTCTGTCTCAAATTAAAGCTTTGTAAGTTTTCATTTATCACTGAATATGTACGAATAATAAAAGATTTATCCCTCTAATCGCCAAATTATTTAATTGGAATTTTCACCCCTTTGAAGTTGTGTCCCGCTGACGCGATCCACAACTTAAAGTGAGTAAAAATTATTAAAATTTGACAAAATGGTGGTCAACTATTTTGTAATATTATTGATTTAATGTGCTGGCGGTTAAAGGGTTAAGTGCAGAAGCTTGTTAAGAAGAAAAGATTTTATCTATCAAACCTTGTGTTTATTTATCCTTAATTCTCAGCACGGAGATCGAATTTTGATGTCAGAATCTGACTTGAAAAGTGGATCCCTGCACTGAAAGAATTAAAAATGTATAATGGCTGTAGACCCATAACATAGTTATTCAAATGAAGCAGAAAGGGCTAACTAAGAAATTTTTGATGATTTCAAATTGAAAAAAAACCTTTGGCGGCTAAACTTTTGTATGAAGATATTTCAGCGTTATAAAAGTTGATTGTTTTTTTTTCAGACACATGAGAAGTATTTACAGAACGGGGTCTAATTTCTGGATGAAGGCGAGTATTGGCGTAGCGATAGCGGCGAGTTTGAGCTACCTAATTTACAGATACGTCAGCAAGAACAGATAGCCTGGCATTGTTAAAGCTAGATTCTATCACAAACAATTCTAGCCAACTTGACCTGCATCATCAAATAAAATTATCTAGATTACATTTGAGAAAATCAGGAGCAATGTTCATCTTGGTGCTCGCAAATTGTTGTACTGGCGAAAAGAGGTTACAACCAAAGAATCTTTTAGTGGAACTGAACTGCAGTAGGTATAGGCAGCGTTTGTTAGGGCCGCCTCTGCACACTACAGTTTGTTTTAGAGGCGTGTTTTATCAACTTTATACGTCAGAATCTGACATCTGTGGACATCACATTTTAATGTCGATCCCGCACTGGAAGAATTAAAAAAAAATTCTGATGGGTATACATAGGTATTCAAATGAATTGGATGACTTAAGACATTTATGATGATTTCAAATTGAAAAAAACCTTTGGTCTCTATGGTTTATTCAAATATAATTCAGCGCTTTAAGGGTTATAGGGTTGAGGGTCTAATGTCAGTGACAGAACCTGGATCTTGATGATGCTGTAGAAGATGAGTGTAATCTACATTGTTTTGTTTGATGATGTGGTTGATGTTCTCAACCCTCCATGAAAACCAGCACAGATAAGATAAACATTTTCATACTATCCTTAATAGCTGAGAAAACCACAGACAATATCACAGATACTTCAATGAATATTATTTTCTTCTATGTCTATGATAATAATATAGCCTATTGATATTTTTTTCATTGATACGTTTTACACAACGAAAATGGAGTTAACATAATATTTCTAGCGATCTCAACACAATAACGAATAGATGTGAACAAATATATAGTTATATAGTGCTTGTAAGAGAGAACATTTAAAATAAATTTGCATCTAAAAAAATGTTGGTTAAATGCTTCGAGTAATGATTATAATTTTTATAGGGACATTAACTATATTGATCACTGCCTTTGGGTTTCCGTAAATATTGTGGTTGGTAGCATTAAACTAATTGAGATGTCTGAAGTTTGCATGTTAAGAAGTGTTAAATTACCAAAACACAATTTGGTATTTTGCCGTGTTTGCTGTAATATACATTCAAAGTTCTACATATTCTCTAATTTGTACGACAGTCTCATGTGTGAGAGTGTTATTACAGATTTTCCTTGCTCATTTATCTAATCTCTGGGCATTTAAAGGTTCACAGGGAAACTTTGCATTTTATGCGAGCTTAAACAATCATGTGGGCAGATAATTGTTTGGTATTAGAGAATCGGCACAATTTCTTCGGCACTCGCATATCTATACTATATCCATCAGTACAAATTGTGGATGAAACTGTTAAACACGAAAAAAGTAAATGTATGACATTGCACGACAAATTATTGTCAATAGTGTGTATTGTATAACTAAAAGGTGCTATAAAATACTGCTAGATAAACAATGTTCAAAAATAATAGTTCAATTTGAAGTAATAATGTATTGCCTCCCACATTTTTTTATTTTCTTATTAAAGCTGGTGAAACTAGACGTGTTTTTTGACATTATATCAAAACTTTGAATTATTTTCAATGCTGTTGTTATTGATTGAAATATTATTGGACTCTTGGCATGAAGGTTAAGGAAACTCAAGAATTAAACCTTAAATAGTGCAGTTAAAATCATTTAAAAAAGTACCCACTTTTTATTGTGTCTCACAACCGTGACCCACAACATAAAGTGAGTGAAAACTACATACATACCCACAGTTTACATCAAAACATATTCCAATATAGACAATTTAATGCTCATTTCTTTAAATTTTGTTATTTGGAGGGTAAATAAGTCGTCACCATGGGATTGAAAGGGTTGTATTTGTCAGTTTATAAAGTGGAAATTGCATTCTTTCAACCATAAGGGGCAGGTAGTAATGAAATGTCCTGCTTCAAATTAAAAACAAATAGTGCAAAGCTAATAAGAAATGCCAGATTAATGCCACAGGTGCCAACAATGAACATATAGACGTCTAGGTGCTTTACACGTTATACAATTTGTTCACACATGTTTGTTGGATGTTTTCCACAATTCATAACAATCATACTGGCATAATTATGTGATAAATTAAAGATTTACAGAAGACATGAAACCATTGTCAGTAATTTCATTCCAAATGAAGCTTTCATGTATTTGTACGAAAAAGTTATTGTTATTAATGCTTATTCCATGAACTGTGCCATTTATGATTTTGACTTATTATACAATTTATCTTTAAACTAATTTTTACATTTACTGTGTAAAAATGCATCGTATTTTGGTGATACTTTGTTAGATCAGCTGACTTTTTCTGCACATCTCCCATTTCCCCCTACCTGCACAGCACTATGAAGCATCTGTGGTGGCGTTGTGGCACGGGCGATTCGCCGTGCCTCTCTTATTTGAATGATGATAGTCAAATAAATACATTTGTACATTTCCTGCTGTTGTGTGAGTTATTTTGATCAAGTACGTGTACTGGTGGTCATAGTGCTTCAACTTTTTTTCCAGAAATATTTAAAGTGCTTGAAAAAATGGATATTCAACAACAACCCTCCAGCAAGTGCTTAAAAGATTGACTGATATGCGATAGTGATATTTCTGTTGGTTACAACTGGCCTCACATACTCACACTGTTTTCCTGTCGGATACTTTATTATTTTTACCCCTCAGCCATTAAGGTTGTGGGGTATAGTGATCACCAGAAGCAGGCGTGCAGATGCTTGTAAGATAACTTCATAACGCCTTGACTAGGACCTTCATTTTTTTACCTCATGTGTATGACACTAATCTGAAGGTCGAGTTCAACATTCAGTGACCTTGACCTAATTACCAGGTCACAGAAACCAAAATAGCTTGTAAGCGCGATAACTTTATAACGCCTTCACTTTGGGCCTTCTTTTTAGTAGAGCTTTGCTCTACTTTTTCGATGATGCTGAGTCTGAGTGGTTTTCTGTATGATTAATTTCACGGCAATAACTTTAAATTTGTGGAATTGGGAACATATCTAACTCCATGTGTGTGTTAAGAATAACTTTTCTCGTTGCAACACGAAGCAAGATTTTGAAATTTTGGCTCAGCTGATCAGATGAACACTGATATAAATGATGCATCAATTCCTATTTCCAATAGAAATGTCAGCCATGTAGACAGTGCATGAGCTCTGTACACGTGACCTTAGCAATACACTTTGACCCTCGCTGGCACAGCAATACGTACATGCCAGTACTGTATACGACACGTGACCTACTATGATCTAATGTTGTTTGAATGTTGGCCCGACGTCCACCCGACAATAAAACAACGTTGGGTCAACGTCTTGTGTTTGCTGGGAGTGCACCTGTCATTAATAGAATGCCTATAACGCTGATAAAATGTTGGGCCAGCGTCGTAGACGGTGTGCCAGCATTGAAACAACGCTGTCTGCATGTGATTGTCCAGCAGTATGCGTGTTTGCCTGTATGGTCAGTCTGTCCCAGGGGCATACACAATAACACTCGGCTGACACGAGGAGACGTTGAATCAATGTTGGTTCAACGTTTGTCCACCATCTACGACGTTGCACCGGCATTAAGCCAACTTTGCTTCAACGTCTTGTCTCTGCTGGCCTGCCAATACAGGTAGTATGCCTATACACTCACTGCCCAACAAAACAAACATTCACCCGATGTGACATTAATGTTGGGCGAGCTTCATAGACGATGATCTAACATTAAACCAGCAAAAAAACAATTCATTTGTAGTAAAAATTTAGACCTAGGGCTTACTGGTGCCTACAGTGTGAATATGTTCTGAAAACTTTTAAAAACACCCCTCAGGCAATGCGTAGCCTAATCCTGCTATGCTTAATGAATTTCATAGCCATATGCAAAGCCCCAGAAGTGACATTTAAATTAGGCTATTATTGTTTTCAACTTAATATCAAGTTATTAACTCGCTAATTATATCGATAACTTTGCAATCTCAATATATCTAGGCTTATCGAGTTGTGAGTTCTATTATAGTGAGTTCTATTATAGTGAGTCTTTTTAATGTTGTCCTGCAGTATCATACTGTTATTACGCTGGTCTATCATTAAATCAAGATTGGCTCAACGCCTGAGGCAGTGGAAGTAGTTAATCTGTCTCCTGACTGAGTTAGGCCTATTTCAATTCTGAACACTACACACTGCCATCACTGTCATCTGAGCAAATAGCAGTAGGCCTACTAGCATTCAATTTGCCTAGGCTACTAAATTGTTTGCTGGACACGTTTTTTTTGTACCTTCCCCTACCTGTCATTGACTGGGGTATGCCTGGTAACATATTTCTGTTTAATAGATCAACTTTGAATAATGAACTGCACCACAGACCCTGGTCCCAGCCCAGGGTCACACAGGGAGTAGCCTGAACCTATAGGCCTATTTCCATTAGGGTAGGCCTACCCGATTATCCCTATAGGCCTACTAATAAACACAGAGACGCAGTTGGGGGGCGTATTTATCAGGAGTTTATTATGTGCACTGAAATCAGTGTGCAGTCTATCAATATAGGTGTCGACTTGAGGTGTAAAAAATAGATGTGACAGATCAAGGCTGACCCTGTGCACTCTATGGCTCGTTTCGCCGGGAATTCACAACATTACACGTGCAACGCATGACCACCACCCACCCACCCCCCTCCCCGACTAAACATTGAAAACAACATTGAGCTGACTACAGTCAGACACGAGATACAGGATAGTTACTGTCGGATTCAACACCTCATTTAGACCAGTATAATTGTTGCTTAATTGTGAAACAGCTGCATCTTAGCTTTCCTTAAAACACTGACCCTGAAGCCCGGCACAAGCTCTACTTCCGTACCGTCAGGCTCTAGTTTTTACCTCATGTGTAAGACACTAATCTAAAGGTCAAGTTCGACATTCAGTGACCTTGACCTAATTTAAAGGTCACGTAAACCAAAATGGCTTGTAAGCACAATAACTTTATAACGTCTTCACTTAGGGCCTTAATTTTTTTAACTCATGTGTACGGCACTAATCTGAATGTCAAGTTCGACATTCAGTGACTTTGACCCAATTTCAAGGTCACCAGGTCGCGGAACCAAAATGGCTTGTGAGCGCCATTGCTTCATAACGCCTTGACTTAAAACCTCAATTTTTTCACCTCATGTACATGACACTAATCTGAAGGTCAAGTTTGACACTCGGTGACCTTGACCTAATTTCAGGGTCACAAGAACCAAAATGGCTTGTAAGTGTGATAACTTCATAACACATTGAATTGGAGCCTTCATTTTGTTACCTCATGTGCATTATACTAATCTGAAGGTCGATTTTGACATTTAGTGATCTTAACCTAATTGCAAGGTCAAGAGATCACAAACCAAAATGGTTTGTAAGCGCAATAACTTCATAGCACCGCGACTCAGGGCCTTTGTTTTTTTCCCTCATCTGCATGACACTAATCTGCAAGTCAAGTTCAACATTCAATGACCTTGAGATAATTTCAAAGTCACCAGCTCACGGAAACCAAAATGGCTTGTGGGCGCGATATTTTGATAACGCCTTGACTTGGGGCCTTAATTTTTTTACCTAATATTGATGACCCTAATCTGAAGGTCAAGTTTGACATTTATTGACCTTGACCTAATTTCAAGGTCACGGAAACCAAAATAGTTCGCAAACGCTATAACTTCATAACGCCTTGACTTAGAACATTCATTTTTTCATCTCGTATGTTACATGACACTAATCTGAAAGTCAAGTTTGACATGAGGTGACCTTGACTTGATTTCAAGATCGCATAAACCAAAATGGCTTGTAAGTGTGATAACTTCAGTTTTTTACCTTGGGGCCATATGTGCATAAATTGATGGCTATTTTTTATTATTATTCTATGGTCGTTTTCAGGGGATGTAGATTTTCCTTTTGGAAGTTATATCTCTTGGTCAACATAGCTTGAATTATTTTAATATTGCCGATATCCGCAGATAGCTGGGTCATTATTAAAAAAACCAAATGTGCAGTTCCGGAGAGGAATACCTTAAAAAATCTGAACTCGATCATATTCAAAATTTCCAACTCGCAGCCATCATTCACTATAGTGTGTGTATATCTGGAAGACCGTGCCAGATACCTAGACCTGGGTTGGTGTTGATTGTAATTACATTTAGTAGAGCAGCACAGCAGGCAGCAGGTCGATTTTTGAGGTAGGTCTACGTACCCAGCCACAAAAAGTAACATTATTTGTCGTAAACCAAATTAAAGCTTTGCATCTCTGGAGTCAGAAAAGCTATGGTGCTAAGGCCGCAGCTTAGGGTATTTTTTGTAAGCTGGCCTCGGTAGGGTACTGTCTATTCCGAAAAATGCCTTATTTGCCGTATTCTAGCATAACAAAAATAAGCAATCTGTCACAATTACTTATCTGTATATATTACACAGCAAAAACCCTATTCGGGTATCACGCTGTGGTAGAGAGGTGTGCAGGCTAGTAGCGACATTTAATCGCGCCTAGACCTAGGGCCTGGCTGATCCGGTATGGAATTTAAATTTCTCTTGAAAGAGTCCAATTTAGTTTCCTCCCTGATGTTGTTTGGGATCGATGATAACTGGATAGTTAAATGTAATGGTTCTGAGGATTAGTGAACACAATTAAAATATCAAAAAATTGAGCGATCTTGGCCACTGAAGAGGTGATCACAGCCACTTTAACCCTTTTACCGCGGGTGGGCGAGCACCTGGCAGACCGCGGATGTCGCCTTTTGGCGACATCAGTAATTACCGTTTTTAATTTAAAAATTAATTAATCCAGCGCTCAGGCATTTTATGATGTTGTAATTCAGCGGTGAAAGGGTTAAAAATTATCTCAGCCACTACAAAAGGGATACTGACCACTGAAGAAGTGATCACAACCATTTTAATTTATCTCAGCCACCGCAAATCAAGGTGATCTTGCATGGCCACAAACAAACTGATCTTGTACACTGAAGAAGGGATCACAGTCAGTTATCTCAGCCACTACAAATGTTGCATCGGCTACTGAAGAAATTATCACAGCTACTTTCAAAGTTATCTCACCCACTAAGTGATCACAGCCATTTTAAATGTTATCTTAGCCACTACAAAAGTGATCTTTACAACTGAAGAAATGATCACAGCCACTTTAAAAATGATTTCAGCCACCATAAAGGTGATCTTGTCGACTGAAGAAGGGATCACATCCACTTTAAAAAATATCTCACCCACTACAAAAGTGCTATTGGCCACCGAAAAAGTGATCACAGCCATATAAAATAATTGATTGCATTAACCAATCAGCTATTAGGCACACTATGTATATCGCTGTCCCAGTAAACACAAAGAATCTTGGACGTTGGTTCAACATTGTATAAATGTTATACAAAAGTTTTGTATGTACTGTTGTTTTTCATGGATGCGATCTAAAAACTACTTTTAAGAATCATTCAACTGCAAAATGCGCATGCCTGGGACGGTCAAGTGTAGGCCAGCAATAGCCTATTGAGTACAGATTGACGGCATTAATATAGCCACTGAACTGATTACAAGATACTACTTGAACGGGACATTGATCCAATGCTGTTTTATTGCTAGGCCATTGTCTGCGACGCTGGCCCAACATTAAACCAACATTGAATAAATGTACAATGTTTGAGAGAAAGTCCTCCTGCCCCAGCAAACACAAGACATTTGTATAACATTTATACAACATCGGCCCAGCGTCTTCGACCTTGGTCCAACATTGCATAAAGTCATACAAATGTTTTGTGTTTACTGGGATGTCAATACAAGCTGCATGGGGTCAAGCAGTTTCAAAATCCCCGCAGTAATACAGTCAGTTTGTTTGCAAGCCAGCGACCAAGTAGGGGCAAGGGCAAAGAGCTTTGAATTATTAACTCATAGATGTCGCTCAAGTATATATGAACTTGCTGTGATTTGAGAACTTGCTCTTAATGAGGCTTTGGGTATGAAACGCATATTTAGTATTTTTATGGAATAGGGCCAAGCTCCCACGGGCACTATTGCCTCTGGGGGACCCTTGACAGTTGACCACACCTTTAGAAGCAGATATTTAAAAAAAAACTTAGACAGGCATATAGTTGATGGAGCGTGGACATGCGAAAGCGAAATGAATCAATTTGCAGTAAATTACATGAAACATATTTCGTCGCCAACAACAACAATATTTAATAACAGTCAGTGAATATCTGCTAAGCCAAAAGTTATACCAGACACTACAAAAATGATCTTGACGACTGAGGAAGTGATTACATCTTCTTCAAAATTATCACTGCGATCAAGATAATTTTTGTTGTGACTGAAGGAGAGTGAGATAATGAGCACTAATACTAGTAATCAACTCACCGCTATATTTTTATTATCGACATTGCTCATTGATGTGGAACTTCACAGCTTTTTATTCAGGAAACTGATCATGTTTCAAATCGTTACACAAACACGTGTTGGATGTAGGCCTACCAACCATACACCTGCTCGATTCGTGCAACTGGTTCATGCGGTTATACCGCTTAATGATATATACGGCTGGACCAGCCATACGCAGCGTAATAATTAAATTGTACATATGAATTTCGCCGGCATGAATAAATTATGTGGTATATAAATTAAATAAGTGAATTTTTTGGAATGTAATAATTAAATTATGTGGTATGTAATTTAAGTGAGTGAACTTTCTGGAATGTATTAATTAAACAAGATAATTCAGTTAGCCGTGGCACAACATGTCGACAGCAAGACCGAGCTACTTCATCAGTGACATTTATTAACAAAGATAGGGTTAATTAGACTTGGAGCTATACTACCCACGCTATATTTTTTCACACATTCGACATGAAATGTTCGTGTTTAATTGCTCGAGTAAAAAATTGTATCATTTGGCAGAGCTCGAGCGGTTTTGTCGATCAGCCGGTACGATAATCGGATCTCAGATGTCACTGCATCCACAATCAGTAAGTTTTTAATATATGTTGTCACTTAGCCCGAGGGTAATGTGGCGCTGTAACATCTCGATAGACTTTGGTGAGGCCTAGCAGACCTGGCGCTATTAGGACTGACGAGCCCAATTCGTGCCAGGAATAACCGCGTCACCTGGTTTCCCACGTTTCTCGTTCATTCCGTCCCTGACTGCCAACACGAGCAGACGCGTCAAACGAGCCGCTCCACATAGCGCGTAACAGCCATGCTGGCTGGACCGCCATTCCCCAATGCAATCTATGCATAGCACTATCTGATCTATCTACAATAAATGGACAAATGAACGTTATCTAGTTATTATATTTGATTCTTCCTGTTGCCGCCGAACCGGCGAGCACGAGAACCTAGAGCAAGTTTGAGAGTTGGAGAACGACAGTCTGTCTCACCCGACCTCCTAACCTCAACAGTATGACTCGTGAGGATAGGTCTATTCTTACTATTTTTCTAAACGTTTCAATTACGCCAATGAGGCACAATTAACCAGCTTTACAGGTCAAAGCTAATTAAATAATTGCCTATAGTCCGGCCATTTTGAATTCGATCAGCTTGAAGTTTCATGGTGCATCCTCTCCTGACACTTCGTTTTGTTTTATAGTAAATGGTTAAACTATTTTGATTAGTTTTCATAATCTTTTATTTGGATATACTTATGTTATAAAATTAGACCAAAGTGCTAAACAGGCACAACTACTATCTTTGAAAACATATGTGCACTATGGCTGTAATCCACTCAGTAGTACGAGATCTGCTTCAGACGTCAAACCATCTAAATAGGTCCAAGTATTGATCGAACCAAACATATAGCTCGAAGACAGAGTTCCCATTCTGAATGTGAAGTGAAATTCCCCAATTCTGTTTAAAATCCCTGATTTAATTTGATCATAAATCTTGGTATTAGGCTACAGCAAATTAATTTTATGGATGACGGATTTGCCGCTCCGATTTTACAGTGATTTAAATTATTTATTCAGATTTTTTTTTTTTTCGCCGCTTAATTTTTTTGGAAGCAACAATTTTTTTTTAATTTTGCCGCTCCATTTTTGTTTGGAGACAATAACTTTTTTTTCCCAGCCTGTAACTCACGTCAATGCTGCGTTTCTTTCTTTGAATAAAAAATCCCTTCTTCGCTCGTCTCATTTTTGGGGGAAATCAAAAAAAAAAAATTGCTCGCTCGCTTAATTTTTTTCTGCTGAGAATCCATAAAATTAATTTGGTGTGGCCTAAATACTGTTTATTTACCAAAATTATAATATGCGTACGCAGGAATGAGGGTATACAGCTCACAATGTATGAATTTATTTTGCATTAAGAAGTATGAACTTAATAGCATACATGTAGGCCTATCTAGCTGCAATCTTCCAATGCCTTACACCTGTACAACCGAGAACCACTTGAGTGATGAAAGTGCAAAACTCTAGTTTACAGAACTTTGAATTAGACAAATTGTTTATTTCACTGCATATCTGCAGAGCTTCATTTTTTCACACTTCGCTTAATCAAAATATTAATTCCTGTTTCTCAGATTTTTTCTAAGGGCCTACCATTAACTATTGATTTACAACACGTCAATTAAATATTTCACGGATATTTAGTCGAAAATTATTATTTAAAAATACTCCAGCCCCCCCTACCTGCCCTGGAACCATAATTGAATGGTGGGCTCCTAATTGAAAAAATACATTCAGGCAGAATTGTTATAATTATTTGTGAAGTCATTTAAATGATTACATAAATAAAATTGAAGTTTAAAATCCCATAAAATTATAATATGATTTTTCAATAAATTATTTCAGTTTAAAGATGAAATCCACTAAAAAAAATTATGAAAATTTCGATGTCAATGCCCTTTTAGTAACAGTTTACACTTAAGGATTAAGGGCACTTAGGATTTTAGTCTTTAATTTTGCAAAAAAGCTGAGAGTCCTCAGTTTGTTTATTTCACTAGCATGCTGTAAATACACTGCATACCAAAAAAGTATTTGAAATCATATTTATTTGTTTGATGCAACAGTGGCCGATTCAAGGGGGAAGGCTGCACCATCAGTCATACGAGACACTTTTTGTGAATGTTTGCCAAACCTTTGTGCCCACGCACTCGTATTAGAAAATTACATGCTCCAGCTAGTTACGTGTGACTGGGCAAAAAATTATATCAGGGAGTATAAATACAGCAGCGATAACATATTTGTGGAGCGCAACTGAAAAATACGCTGACATACCCATGCAGGGTGTAAATATAATAAGTCTCAAATATCAGTCTATAAAAATTACTTGAAGGCAAGTGGTTGTTGTGACTACTGCATCAAATACATAGGCCCATATTGGGTACATTATAAATCATGCAGGAGATGAAATGTACACAATTATAGAAAAAAAATGTTAGGAAATGTGATACAGATTTTATTAATATTTTTTAATTATTTACATTCCCTGCTTTTTCCTTATAATGTTGTCAAATTGACAGATTTTATCAAATTCCCTGATTTCCCCGTGACTGGAAAACACGATCTCACTTTTCCCCTGCTTTCAAGTGTGAATGGAACCCTGAAAGTTCAGTTACCCTAAAAGGCACAACTAGACCTCATAAGCGGTGTTGAGTAATATTTCAGGACAATTGGACAAGGAGACATGTTCCAGAAGCGAAAAGTGGATAGATGGCCCTTTCTTCCTTCAATATCGTCCACTGCAATTTTGAATCATGTTAAACAATATTTTAACCCTATACGGCCTCATAATGCAGCATCAATTTACAACATTAAGAAAATTAATTTTTCTACAACTAAGGAATATTTTAAGGGAATTTTCAATGAAACAATACATGGCAATTTTATTCAATTTTAAGTATCTTTATTCAGGGTTCACCACAGTGCCGGCTGCCCGACTGGATGAATTCTAAAAAAAAAAAAAAATGTTTTGTGGTGTCCTTCCATTTGCGTTTTAAAGATGGCTAACTGACAGTGACTGATTTTGTAATTTATCGGCTTTTGGTATCAGTTCATCAGATGAACATTTTTTTTAAGAAAAAACGTGCCAGATATTACTTAGTGGGCAACCACACATGCTGCAAATTTTATGCAGCAATGTAAGGGTTAAGCTGCTCGAGCGCGCTAAGTTAATATTTTTGAGAGAACAACCAGATGTTTTTTTTTTCTGTTGGGGAACCCTGCTTTATTCACTACAAGCAGAGAATTGTGCGAGCCATTTGCGGCCATTGTAATGCCAAGTCCTCACAATTCTCCAGAACAAACAGAAAGAAAAGGTTAAGAATGTAAAACACCAACAGATCTTGTTTTTTTTTTATTAGGTGCAGTATTACAAGCTTCAGAAAAAGAATCCCAAGATTTTTCCTCCTAAATGTTTCCTCCTTGCTTCTTCATGGTCCATGATTCCACCAGATGTGGTCAATACCAGAAATCTGCAACATAAGGAGAGAACATTATGTACAAGTTAAATCACCACAACAATTTTAACCACCCCGATAGTGGCAATTTCAAGTCGAAATTTTTTTCACAAAATATAACAATGTATTTTTTATTTAACCCTTACAGCGCGGGGATAGACTTTAGTCATCAGAATCTAGACGTAAGATTCTGACAACTAAAGTCTATACCAGCACTGTAAGAGTAAAAATATTTCTAATGGTCGTAATCCCATACCAAAGGTATTCAAATTAATCAGAAAGAGCTGATTTATGCAAAATTAATTCAGCGTTGTAAGGGTTAAACTTCAAGTAGACAGTCTAATAATTATTATTAACCCTTACAGTGTGGGGACCGACTTTAAACGGCAGAATCTGACGTCTATAGACGTCACATTCTGATGTCCAAGATCTATCCCCGCACTGAAAGAGAAACATTTATAATGGCCATAGACCCATAATTGTAGGTAATCAAATGGAGCAGAAAGAGCTAACAAGACATTTACAATGATTTTAAATTGAAAACAAAAGTTTTGTCTCTTGGCTTTTTGACCCATGGAGATCATTGTCCTAGTTAACTCTTTCCGCTTCATTTGAATACCTATGTTATGGGTCTACAGCCATTACAAAATGTCATTCTTTCAGTGTGAAAACTGTTTTTATACGTAGAATCTGACGTCTACAGATGTCAGATTTCGACGTATAAAGATGGTGTGGGCACTGAAAGGGTTAAGGGTTCAGTTACATCTAACAAGAATGGATCAGACGAGCGAGCCGCCTACTACTTGAGCCACCTACTACTTGAGCCGCCTACTAACTACTACTTACCCGAACTGTCTGGATGGCAGGAGACGAGTCGTCCACTGCTCAAGATGGTTCAGCTTTAAGTCAAATCTCGGACTGATGACACCACACTACAAACAGATTAAACAAGACTACATAAGTCCAGGAGCTCCCGCGACGAATTAGAATTTGATTTAAGCAATTTTGTGTAGGGTTTTTAATGTTGTCCTAAGCTAGGTCAACAAAACGCAAGACAACTAGGTCTAAGAAGCCCAGTCTAAGAGTAAGATAAGAACTAGACAGTCTGTCAGAGATTGCAAACCTCCATTGAAATTATTGATCCTAATCAGTATCCCAGTAATGGTCTACCTATCTGGCACGGTTTACCCGATATCAGGCCAATCGAGGTAACTAATAGCTGATTTACGGTCATTTTGAGTTCGATATAAATTAGTCAAAAACTTAGGGTGCATCCTCCCCCGAAACCTCAAATTTTGTTTTATAGTAATGGACTAACATCTAACACAGTTTGCAAAATATTGTGCATGTGAAAGTAAATAATGGCCGATAGGGGGCCATTTTGAATTTGATCGAGTCAGAATTTTTCAAGATGCATCCTCAGCTGAAATCTCACATTTCATTCTATAGTAATCGTCTAGCTATCTAGCACGGTTTACCAAATATCGGCCATGTGGAAGTGAATAATGGCCTAAAGGCGGCCATTTTGAATTTGATCAAGTCGAAATTTTCCAAGATGCATCCTCAGCTGAAATCTCACATTCATTCTATAGTAATGGTCTAGCCATCTAGCACGGTTTACCAAAAAACGGCTATGTGAAAGTGAATAATGGCCGATAGGCGGCCATTTTGAATTTGATCTAGTCATTTTTTTTCAAGATGCATCCTCTCTTGTAATCTCACATTTTGTTTTATAGTAATAGTCCAGCTATCTAACACAGTTTACCAAATATCAGCAATGTGAAAGTAAATAGTGGCGATAGGCGGCCATTTTGAATTCGATTGAGTCGAAAGTTTTAGAAAGGCATCCTCTCTCGAAACGTCAAATTTTGTTTTATAGTAATGGTCTAGCTATCTAGCACGGTTTACCTGATATCAAGCCTATCGAGGTAAATAATGCTGATTGTCGGCCATTTTGAATTCGTAAGTTAAAAATTTTCAGGGTGCATCCTCCCCCGAAAACTCACACTTTGTTTTATAGTAATCAGGTAATGGTCTAGCCATCTAGCACGGTTTACCAAATATCAGCCATGTGAAAATGAATAATGGCCGAAAAGGTGGCCATTTTAAATTTGATCAAGTCAAACTTTTTCAAGATGCATCCTCATCTGAAATCTCACATTTCGTTTTATAGTAATGGTCCAGCCATCTAGCACGGTTGACCAAATATCGGCCATGTGAAAGTGAATAATGGCCGATAAGCGGCCATTTTGAATTTTATCGAGTCAAATTTTTTCAAGATGCATCCTCTCCTGAAATCACACATTTTGTTTTATAGTAATGGTCTAGCCATCTAGCACGGTTTACCAAATAACGGCCATGTGAAAGTGGATAATGGCCGATTGGCGGCCATTTTGAACTTGGACAAAATGAATTTTTTCAAAATGCATCCTCTCCTGAAACCTTACAATTTGTTTTATAGTAATGGTGTAGATATCTTAAGCAGTTTTCATGATATTCCACAATATCAGGCCTGTCGAGGTGAATAATGGCCGATAGGCGGCCATTTTGAATTTTATCAACTTGAAATTTTTCAAGATGCATCCTCTCCTGAAACCTTACAATTTATTTGTTATTGATGGTGTAGCTATCTTGAGCGGTGTTCATGATATTCCGCAATATCAGGCCTGTCGAGGTGAATAATGGCCGATAGGCGGCCATTTTTGATTTTATCAACTTGAAATTTTTCAAGATGCATCCTCTCCTGGAACCTCACAATTTGTTTTATAGTAATGGTGTAGCTATCTTGAGCGGTTTTCATGATATTCCGCAAAATCTTTCAGTCGGATTTACCGATGTTATAAATTAGGTCAAAGTGCTGGGTCAACTTCCAGGTCAAGGTCCAAAAACCTGAAAAGGCACAACTAGGGACCTTAGAGAACATGTATGTGCAATATGACTGTCATCGGCCCAGTACTTTTCGAGATCTGCTCCGGAAACGAAGTGCGCGTCAAAACGTCTAAATAGGTCATAGTTCTGAACCAGAAGTAGGTCAAAGTTCAAATACCCCAAAAGGCACAACTAGACCCCCTAGGGGTGTTGTGTGTAAAATTTGAAGACAATCAGACAAGTACTTTCAGAGATATGCTCCGGAAACGAATTGTTTACGGACGGCCCAACGGCCCAACGCCGTCACATCATCATTTTCTCCTCTGCAACCTTGCGTATTGAATTCAAATTAAAAATATTTTAACCTGTCCATTAGCCACCTGGAAGTAACCCACATACCAAAAATTGTTATCCTAGCTTATTTTCTCACAAAGTTATAGGCAAAAGAAGAGGCAAAAAAAAAACGGAGGTAGAATCCATAGCTCCCTTCGCTCACCTACGGTGACGGCGGGAGCTAAAAAAATAAAGTAATGAATTGAAACTACGTACATTATGCTGAACAAATCATTTTTGACAATTTGAATAAAAGATTACCTTTTTCTAAATAAACCATTATCCTTAACCCTTTTAGAGTGGGGACTGTCTTTAGACATCAAATTCTGTCGTCTAAAGACGGGGGACGTCAGATTCCGATTCAGATACTAAATACGGTCCCGCACTTGAAAGAATTAAAACATTTCTAATTGCTGTAGACCCCTAACATAGGTATTCAAATGAACCAGAAAGAGCTAACTAAGCCATTTATGATGATCTCATATTGTAAAAAAAACTCCATGGTTTATACAAGAATATTTCAGCGTTGTAAGGGTTAATGTCCTCAGAAATAAATTGTCAACAGATTAAATCAGACATATGCTTGTCAGGATCATCACAGGACATTTAACCCAGAAGCAAATATTAATTTGTTTAGATAATCCCATTAGATTTGTGCTCACTAAATTTTCTGAACACCAACTCAATGGGGTTCACAGTATACAAAACATCTATGTTTTGCTAAAATGTTTCTAATATTCATTCATTCAAAGCTGAAATTGTAAACCCAATTTCCATATCTAACTGTCTCTAAATATGACTATTTCGTCACCTTGGATATAAAAGGGTGTGTCTGTCACTTAACGAAATGGCAAAGGTGACGATTTATGAAAAATACACATTTTTCAGATGGAATTATTCGATTCTGAATTTATAACACCTTTCTCAATCTTTTCAACCATTTTAGCAGCATTTTATTTGGAACTACATGCAGCTTGAAATCGTATACAGGGGACCAGCAGTACAAGGGTTACCTTTCACTCTTTTACATCAGAAAATATTTTTTAAATAGAAATAAAGTTATGAAGATATTTTTGTTGGACGGCCACCAAGATCACATGATTTCATATATTAAATAATGTTCCTGCATCTAGTTTGATTTAGATATAAAATGAGTTAAGATGAGTACCAGTTATATCTGCTCCAGTTTGATTTCTATACTTTTTTTGTTTTTTTCATGTTGTTGTGTGTCTAAATTTAACATAAAATGTCAAGACAGGCCGTAAACAAGTTAAAATATTATTGTCCTCAGTAGATAAATTGTCATCAGACAAAATCAGACATATGCTTGTCAATATCATCATAGAACAGTAGATTTTTATGTTTAGGTAACATATTTTTGGATGTATAACCCGCTACCCATACTTTTTACTCCTTGGAAAGTAAAAACAAAGCAGCGGATATCAATTATTGAATTGATTATTAAGCGTTATACCACTTTAAGCATTGACTAGCATTACATCTTTACCTATGTACAAACACTTCGCTGATCAATTTTAAATTTTATAATTAGCAAATATTAAAGCAGAATTGTCTAGTATTTTTCCTACCCTGATGACATCGCAAGGCTCTGACAAACTGACTGCCATGTTTTAGCGGGCTTGGCTCTACTGCGATCACCAGAGCGCGCTAGCTGACTAGGGCCAACACCGCTACCGTCTTATCGGTAGGCGGAGTCACTGTCTTTTTTACACGGGCAGCTGTGGAAAAATGGTCGTCAGTGCGGCCGAGCTTCACGCAATGTGAGTAGCTTGGCTTAGCCGGGTATATTTTTCCTATGTAAAACAGACATTTTTCCTGGAGGCCTACAATTATATTTGGAATTATGTTTAAACTATTAAAGTTATTTGAGTCATTGTGATGCTGCAGGGTACCCACAAAACTTTCTTGTCTTAAAATATAGCCCAGTAAACAGTAAAAAACTTCAGAATAGTGATCCCAAAAGGCACATACATGTACAAAGCGTTGGTTGTCAAACCCACTATTTGATCTGACATTGCCAAAACATAGTGCATCGACATAAGCGATAATTATCAAACCATACATTTTTGTCGCGCAGTTTTTGCGTCTCACCGTGCTGCGTTGGTGTGGGGAAAGTCACGCGATTGTTGCGTCTATCTTCATGTGCCTAATCGGACTAGCCTGTTTTGCGCTTTTACATGTAAGCTCTGAAGGATACTGGTGCACAACTAAGGTTAAAGATACCCACCCCTTAATTTTTCAACTAATACTATTAAA
This sequence comes from Flabesymbios commensalis, assembly GCA_964017125.1. Taxonomy (NCBI): domain Eukaryota; kingdom Metazoa; phylum Annelida; class Polychaeta; order Terebellida; family Flabelligeridae; genus Flabesymbios; species Flabesymbios commensalis. The sequence continues at coordinate 11,846,962 of OZ024904.1, forward strand.
TTAAAGAACATAATACTTAGTTTTTATTCAAATAGATGGTTTTCAGAAAGGTGTATCTTTCATTTTAATATAAGTGGTCATTTCTGTGATGGCAGATTGTGCTAGTATGTATTCTTATCTATAGAACGAGTGACATTAGTAGTAGCACCTCTTAGATTCATAGGTCTACAAAGAGAAACAAGATACACAAAAATACATTGTGTTGTGGCTTAGTGTGGTACTTTAACTAAATTCAGTATCAAAGAAATTTCATCATTACTCGTCTGTGATTTCATAATGACATATTTCATTAACATTCTATTTCTCTAAAACCAACCACAAACATTAATTTATCCTGGTTTCTCAGAGTCTGCCTTAGTGCTGAACATCATTATTTTCAGACATAGCACTTTTTCTAATCATAGAAACCCAAGTCATCTGTATCCAATTTCATACATTAAACTAAATACCGGTATTTTGATACAGCAAGGTAAATGAAGTACAGTAAAGCTAAAGGTGCAGGTTTTTTATAGTCTGATATCAAGTCTGAAGACCTATCATCGGACTTTACATTTTACCCCCTGGTCACTGGATCTGTTCAACTCCCTGGGGAGCATAGTCCTGCAGCCGTTTCGGCCGTATCAAAACATGTGCGCCATAAATTTATTTTATGGATTTCCAATTTTTTTTATGAAATCTGTAAGTTAAGGGATGAGTTACCGACTGTAGTCAAAGCAACTCTGAAAAACGTTACGAAAAGGAGAGGATGGTCAAAAAAAAATCGTTACGTAATGTACACGTAAGACATGCATGGAAATGAATTATTTTAGGGGCCTTATGCTGAATATATTGAGAAGATACTTTGTATCCCTGTTGAATCATAATGAACAGACTGATTGATGGTTACCCACACTTTATGAAAAGAGTATTTCAAAAGGATTAGGAATTCAAGGCTTGACAAAAGGGGTTGACCCCCAAAAAAATTGATTGGGCAAGAACACATTAGTGTCTATCCCTGGAATTATATAATGAATTGTATTTGTCTGAACAATATGTATGGTAAATCAGTTGACATACATTTAATTTCATGATAGTTTGTCCTCAGAGAATATAGTAGCTTCATTTTTAATCAGACATATGCTTGTCAAGATCATCATAGGACTAAACATGCTGTTTATTTAATCAAGAAAACAATTATAACTTGTACAGTTTCATTTCAATTACCAAACCTACCTTGTTCAACCGGCCTGTAAGGTTCACCACAATTTTACCAGCTCTGTGGTCATCAATAATTTCAAATTCACCAATATATCCTGAAAAGAGAAAATGTAGTGAGTGCGACGGTATATTATATTTATTTGTGTAACTTTCTAATTCACATCAATAAAAATATATTATAAATACAAAAATCTTTATCGGGAAAGGGTTAATCCCTTTGAACATGTCATAAATGGGTTATATTACTTTTTCCACTAATATTCATGACTTTTATGTTTTAATATACTTTTTTTTTCGTGATCTGTAAAGCAATTGGAATATTTTAATTTTTTCTAGCAGGGATCATCATATGTCATCCGATGTTGACACCTGTGACCTCTACATAATTTTGAGGAGAACTAATTTGAACTTCCATGGTTTGAAATGTAAAAGACAGGCTGATCAATAAACCTTGTGAAAGATGAAAAGAGTTATGTCACTCTTGCAAAAGGTGTACACTGTAGCTTACCATGTTGCATCATCACTGTCAGAAAGCGAATGATTACTTTGGAGCAGGGTCTGAGCAGCACCTGTCTCTTTCCACGCCTTTCGGCATTACAGATACTCTTCAGAGCGTCGGCTAAAACATTCATTCGCACCATGTTTGCTGCTGAAAAAATAAAAAGTTGCATATTACATCAAAGCCGGAGTTAGCATTAAATATGGTAGGACACATTTTAACTACAGCTTTTCTATTTGTGGTCAAAAATGTTCCTCAAATATAACAAAGGATATAGCTCAGTAGGACAAATTGGTATTTACCAAGGATTTTTTCTATCTAATTTTTCTATGGGCGGATCAAAATTAGTAGTAGGCATGTTGACAAAGAACTCTTGCATATCAATGTAAAGAATGAATTAACCAGAACCACCAAAATATAGTTATATCGTTCATATAGCCATGTAAGAAACCTAAGAAAGTCAGCTTTTATAAGAACATAAGGGTAATAATAATAATAGCATTTCTGTAACATTATTTCATCTGCGACTGTTACACAGGGTCCGAAATTAGTGTGTAACAGTCTGCCAGCGCTGGTTTGGACATCATCAGGGCCGATATAAATAGCCAAATTTGAGTTGTTGCCAGTCCGAGAGGACCGGCTTAAATCAGGACACTGCTGTCAGTGAGCCTGCATGTACAATCATTATCAACATGGCACGTGCAAGCTGCTATAGCACTGACCAGTTTGTGACGACAAGCCTGGCGGCACATTGAACCAATGTTAGTTTAATGTTGGGCCAGCATCATAGACGATGTGCCGTGTTCACTGGGTAGGCTCCTAGCATGCAAAGATCACGATGTTGAACCAGCGCCGTTTCAATTTTAAACAGTCTACGGCGCCGTTCATACAATACAACAAGTGGCCAACCAACCATATTGAGTTATTGATGAGCCGAAGTCGCCGACAGTGGCCTATATTTATTTCAACATCGGGCCAACTTTTATAGTACTCTCTCTGTGCACTGCGTGTCACAAACAATATGATATCATTGACAGACACGCTGCATCCAGAACACCGTTGTAGCGCGTGCACACATTCCTGGAAGCAATGAGGCTCCCTGTGAGTGACTTATTCCGACCATATTACTTTTTCCAACATCAAATTTACTCATTTCAATCACAGTCCTCATGTAAAGCACAATGGATACCCAGGGAACAAAAAGGGTTTGAGGGACATGGCGTGCTGTAAAACTATTGGTAATTGAATTGAAAGTGGGCAGCATTATGATTTACACTAAATGTGTTTATTTTTAATGTAGTTTCAAATAATTTCAAAGAAAAAAACCTTGCTACTGTTGTTGACTATGGATATTCAATATATCCATAGAAACTAGACTACAATGTCTTTATTTTTTCATTCTGGTGCTGAATAAAGTGATCGATTTTTTGTGGGCCTGTTCAAATCAGAAAGGGACGGTTCAACATAAAATAGGGCCGGTTTACAATTTCGGCCAGGGCCTGTTGTTAAAAAAGTAAATTTCGGAACCTGGTTATAGCCTTCTCAATCCTTAACACGCTAATCGTTTTTAATCCATTTTATTAGCAGACCATACCGCTGTTACCGTGTTCAAAAAGATGGGGTTTTTTATGGGACTTCCCCTCCCCCCCACTCCCTAGAGGATTTTTCTTCTAAAACATTGTCAGGTGGATGGACATTAGCTCTGAATACAAGTCTATTTCGCTCGAGCTGCATAGCCTCGAATCCACCCAAAGAGTATATCCCGGGCTTCAGCTGTATGCGTGTATAGCAACTGAGCAGCGACATGAGATGAAGTTGCTGACTCACTGTACATAGTTCACATGAGCAGAAGCCGGGATATTCTCTACAGGGATGGAAATTAAAAGAGTCTGTGGCACCCAAAATGTTCTGCGGGCACTCAAAAATACTGGCATGTGTGTCCTGCTGGCACCCAAAAAATATATTTATTTTTGTGCATTTTAGATTGATTCAATATTAATCTGATAATGTTTCTTAGTCCTCTCTTACTTTCTACTGTGGACCTGGGTGAGAGTTAAGCCACTGACTTTACGTTTTTATACATGCAGCTGTAGACTTTTTAAATTTTACTCTGTGCTTTTGGATTTCCTGAATACTTCTGCTGTTTCACAGACCGTTTCACAGGTATTCCATATAATTATTGTCCTCCAGAATATTGATTGATGATGTTTTTATTGGTTTTAAGACTGGGAACAATTTGAAATTTGTGGTAATTGGAAGGGGAAACAAAGAGGAAAGCAAGAGATTCTGCCTTAACACAAGGGAAAATATGGGGAAAAAATATTGAAAAGTATAAAGTATTTGAAAAATTTGAAAAAGAGAAATATGAAAAATGACAAGATCATATAAATGGGAACTATAATTGCAGGGTGTGCTCCTGTTTTCAGGGAGAGAGTTGAGCTCCTGCATAAACACAATGATACCCGTCAATAAGCTGGTTGAGCTGGTTGAGATTGAATCAAATAGAATCAAATAAAGACTCCATTCTACGTCTTTTTTGTTCCTGAATGTTTTTTTTTTAAAATAAGGTACCTAAAATTTTGTATGTGCGTGCCCTGTTGGCGCCCCTGCAAAAAGTTTAATTTCTAGCCCTGCAGCTGGGGCGGAATAGCCTTGTATTCAGGGCTAGATTCTTTCAAATGTTTCATTAGAAAATAACCACTGTGATGCGAGATCTAGGTCTATGATGCGATAACCATAGTGTTTAGCAGAGAAAGATTTTTTTAACCAGCCTACATTACCAGTAATGACAAAACTTTACTAGTCTGCAAAGAGTTTTATTAGTCCTGTACCAGTATAATATATATATCCATTTTAAAATAATCCAAGACAGCACATTTTGAGACTCATTTTTTTAACAGATAACCTGCTTTCACTTTTCACTAGTTCAATATGACCAGTGATGTCTAGGCCTATTTGAACACCTATTTAAGCCAGAGAGCAACTGGAAGAAACTGCAAATGGCTCTCGAAAGGTGAACCATCTAACTGGTTCAATGATTATTAGGGTTCATGTCAAAGTCAGACAGATACTCTGACAGTGAGCAATCAGATAACTCTGGGGGAAAATGCTTACTGGACATGACGGACCAGCAGCCATGAATGTTTACTGGTCCTAGCGATCTGACTAGCGGACCAGTGGGAAGTTCTCTACCCGTATCTGTTGCTAGATGTATTATATAGACAGATAGAATATATAGAATCTCACATTTTGGACAGTGATGTGTACCGAGCTCCCTCATGGCGGCCAGTGATGATTATAGTGTAGAGGGAGTTCGGTACACAATGACATCAGCGTGAGATTCCGAGCTTTTCTCTATCTATGATATCGACAACGGAAACAGGCAAGCTTTGGATCGGACTAGCGGCCCAGTTGGAAATTCTCTCCCTGTTTAGAATAACATAGTCTCATAGACTAGTATAATAAAGTTGTGATTACACAGATTCTATACAATTTTTTTAGAAAACAAAAACCCTCGGCAATTTCTCCGACAATTTTAAAAACAGATTTCCTTGAAATTTTCTATTAAAATCCTAACAGCGGGAAAAAATATAGATATAATATCTCAACAGTTAGACCAGTTGCTATGTAATAAAATTCTAGAATTACTTTAATTTAAATTAATGCAATATTCCAATAAATTAATGGGGCTATAAAGGGACGTAGTAATTTCAATTAGCCTAACTTGCCTATATCATTATGTCAAGTGGTCTGACTTTTGAAATACACTAGGCCTATATAATTTTACGAACCTTTGCGAAATATGAAGGAAAACGGCTTAGCCTCTTAGAAGAATTGACGGAGAAATCGCCGAAAATCATGCGATCTTGGTTGATCATTTTTAATTTGACGGCGAGTATGATGCGAAACGTCCGAAAATCAATAAAACTATTAAAAAACTATTAATAGTCATGCTTAGTGATTAAAGGGTTAAACATTTAAAAAGGGGCTCTCGGGGTCAATGCACACCCGCTTCAGCAGGGCGGTTTTCGTTCACCAGTGTTCACGAATGCAACATGGACAAGAACAGGGTATCGAGTTTATGGTCCAATTTAGGCATTATTTATTAATTTACTGCTACAATTTTAGACATAAAAAAGTGAAAAAATAACAATATTATGAGCATCCGATAAAATCGATTCCAGAATGTGACAGATTAGTCGGATGCAAGCAGATAATACAAAATAAAAATATTATGCACCTTCACTTCACGGCAGCTATCAAAAAGAGGAAGTTCGCACAGTATTGTGGGGAGCGGATCAACTTTGACCTGGGCCATTTCCGGCTGTAGACATTTCTGTTTTGTTGATCGTCAGATTGTGACTTCCAAAATATGTGCATTTTCGTCAATTTACCACAATAATATGGACTGTCATGATTTGAAAATAGTTTTGTAAATATCTTGTGATTCTTCTGTACCGAAATTCAATTCACACTATGTAAATTACTATTCTAAAAATGCCTTTATAACAGTAGCAACTGATTTGTATACCATCGCAACCGTGACTTGTCTCGGCCAGACTCGGGCACTGTCTGAGTGTCTCTGCCCCTGGTCACTGGCACTGTCCCTGGCACTTCCTCGCCCTGCGGAGTGCAGTTACCATCCATCAGTTGTCCGTCAGCCATTAGGCCTACCATTTATCATCCATTATTGCAGCCTTTGACTTAGAGTTTGTAGGTCAGTGTCAGTGAGGCCACAGTTTTTTGATTAATTGGTTCTCAAGAATTTTTATTAAAGCTACATCACTAGTACATGCCAGGCGGGCGGGGAAAAAATAATAAAAAATTATTATACTCCCGTCAAATTAACCAGGATCGCATGATTTTCGGCAATTTCTCCGTCAATTCTAAACTGATTTCCTTCAAATTTTGCAAAGGCCATTTTCTATTCAATTCCTAACAGCCCTGAAAATTTCGTAAAATTATAGCCCGTATTTCAAAGTTAGACCATTTGACATGTAGTAAATTGAAATTACGACGTTCCTCTATAAACCCATTAAACTAATTCTAGAGTTTTATTACATGGCAAATGGTCTAACTTTTGAAATAATAAATATAATTTTGCGAATTTTTTACCCCTATTAGGATTTCAATAGTAAATGGCTTCTGCAAAATTTCAAAATTGACAGAGAAATCGCCGAAAATCATGCGATCCTGGTTAATCATTTTTAATTTGACGGCGAGTATAAAACCTTTTTTATTTTATTTTGTAACTGTTATTGTCAATAGGAATAACTGTACTCTTGTCTTAGCAAAAACACTTCTTTTAAGTATCTAGTCTACTCATTTTATTTTTAAAATATGCATAATTTACATTATTATTTCTATTTTTATCAGTTTTTATCGATAAATAGCTGGTTGGTGGAATAATAAAATAAAAAAATGACGAAATTTAAATTAGGGGCCTATATTTTTTTATTGATTTTCCATTATCTTGACTCTGCAATCTTGAGAACCAATTAATTAACTAGCCCCAGGAGACGCACCACATCTACAGGGGCTATTAATCAACCAGTCAGTGACGTGGTAGTACATACCTTAGAGGCGTAGGCCTACTGTTACAGTACCAGTAATTCATTATGCGTATTCCATTTCCATGTTCACTCAATCACTTAACAGTTCCTCACTCTCTAGTCAGCACTTCTAACAATTTTTTTGCCAAACTGCTTATCAAATATGAAATTGTTTAGTAAAATATTTATACATGAATGCCGTGGATAAAGTAAAAATCAGGCGTTAAATAAAAAAATTGCTAATCAATAATTTCAATCAAAATTTTTTGTGTGTCATCTGGATATTTCTTTGTATGCCAAAAGGTCTAGTAATATCGGGTTTAGATACATGTACATAGTGCTTTCTGAGCTGGAATAGTCCATTGTGAAGGGTAGCTTTTCCTAACAAAAATAAATGCATGCCAACAATGCCATAGCACAAAATCAATTAGTCTACGATGATGGCCCAGCATTGGCCCAACATCGGGACAATGTCTCGTGTTTGCTGGATATAGGGTAGCACCTACAATACTTACCCAGCATTGGCCCAACATCAGGACAATGTGTAATGTTTGCTGGGTACTTCCTAGGCTACTAGTAGTAATCCGGTTCAGAGTATACCCAGAAAACGCAGCACATGTTATATAGAAATCAGGGTTTCCGCCAGGGGAGGGGGTCCGGGGGGGTCTGGACCCCCCACTCAGCACCACAGGGGGGATATCCCCCCTTGTTGGCAAGAAAATTTAAAATATTTTCCATATTTTACTGTCATTTCAGTTAAAATAGGCCATTTTGAGCACCAAAATTTAAAAACTCTGATTTTTTTTCTCCTGGGGGAGTCCCCCAGACCCCCCACCCGTTTTGGACCCCCCCTCTCAAACATTCCTGGCAGAAACCCTGGAAATAGTCTAAATAAATCTGGTGTGAATCGTACTCCCCATCAATTATAGAATACATGATATTCTCCACAAGTGCTATGGATTTTAATGGGAGCCATGCAGTGGAATCCCCACATATTATACTTTCTTCTATGGTGCTGTCTAGTTTTCAAAAATAAAAAAGGAACTGAAAAAAAAGAATTAGGCCTATTGAAGAAATACTGACATGATTTTTTTTTTTTTGCAATAGGCTACATCATGGCTGCAATATTTATCATTTCTTGTGGAACAGTCACCAGTGATGTGTACTATGATCTTACACCCCAGAAATTGAGCAGCTAAGATTGTTCATGTAGGCCTTCAACTAAATTTCTAAAACATTTAAATTGCTAAGCTTGGGGAAACAACATTATTTCTGTGCATGGGTTTATGCCCTCCAATTTCTGGTGGATCCTGCGATGTCATCTCATTTAGGAAACACAAAAGGAAAAGGCGACCAACAAATAGTGAAGTTGGAACTGTTTAATATGTACTCTGTGTTCTGCTTCACTGCCTCATTGCTACATAACCCCTTGAGTCATGGGTGTGAATCTGCTACCACAGACCATCTGCTTCATTATCACTTGATAGGGTGCTACTAGTGGCTACTTTATGCGGTCAGGAGATTTGGCTATCAGCCCGGGCCTACGCTAGGGCTGATAGACTCTTTGTGTGTACGCACTGTTGCCTGTCTATGCGGGCTGACAGGTGACCTAGTCGAAGACGAGTAAGCTGTGATATTTAGCAATGTGGTTAGTTTCTGCATAGACATGTAGGCCTAATTGTACATGTTGTAGCCTATTTGTAGACAAATAATAAATATGTTTTCCACATTCGGTGGATAAAAGATAATAATAGTAACAACATGATTATTCGTGCGATGTGCAGTTGAAGTTTTTTATTGGCCCTCCACAGATGCCTGCAGCCAGCGGCTCTGCCTCGGGCTGCTGGCAGATCTGCGTCGGTCCAATAAAATTAAAAATGCCTATTGCCCTAAAAAATCATGTTATTGTTATATTATTTGGTGTTGCAAGCAAACTGCTTAAAATCATATTATTTATGTATAATTACAGGAGATCTAGGTGAACAGGTGATACATATTTCAGTCAGTGACTGACTAATCATGCCGGTGAAATCAGAGTTGTTTGAACGTCCACCCTCCATACGGAGTGGTGAGACTTTAAAGCAGAATGTTGTTATCCAGACGAGATCAGAAGTTCTCTTAGAAGAACAGGTAACACTTCGCATGCACAGAGACTCCTATTCTTTATTTCATTAGGATATTGTTTGAACTTAAGACAATTGTACTGCTAGGCCCATATATATTCTATTCCAAGCATTCATGTTTTTATGAAAATAATTTGTTTCTGAAAGTGATAGAATAGTTGGTTGTAAATGCTCAGTAAATTAAATAATTTAATTTGAGAGATACATGACTTACATGTAGTGATGTATGACATGTATTTAATATAATTTGACTCACTTTAAACATCTAATTTGGTATGTTTTTGTTGCCAGTCAGAATACAGATAATCAACCTTGTACACATAACCATTATAAATGAGAAATCAACATTTCTAGTATTTCTATCTATATTTCTATTTCTATATCTAGAGATTTCTAAATGCTTACATATTGTTCTCACAACCTATTATATTTTTTCAAGGCAAATGATGTCAAGAATATGCAAGAAGTTCTCCAGCGAACTTTTGTGCAATTGGATTTTGCTACGAATCCTGAAGAAGAATCATTTTATCGTAACCAAATAAAAGAGTTGAAGCAAAAGTCAGAAGAAATGATTGTGATTTTGAAGGTAACTTTTAGAAAAGCTATTAACTGAGATGGCCTACCAATTTCAAGGAATGTCAACAGATACAATGTTATGATGATGCTGAATTATATTAAATAATAATTAACCAGTAACCCTTAAAGCACTGAATAATTTTTGTATGAAACATAGAGGCCAAAGGTTTTTTCAAATTTTTATTCATCATAAATGTCTTAGTTAGCTTTTCCGCTTCATTTGAATACCCATGTTATGGGTCTACCGCCATTATAAATATTTCTACTCTCACAGTGCGGGGATTGACTTCTTTACGCCTGAATCTGACGTATACAGACGTTAGATTCTGACGACTAAAAGTCGCTCCCCATGCTGTGAGTATTAAAGCGCTAAATTGTAGATTTTAATTTTTTACCCACTTAAAGTTGTGTGTCGCGACAGCGAGACATTATATACTTAGTGGGTATAAATTTAAATTTGATAATTCAGCGCTTTAGTAAATATATATATTAAAGGTTCCTACATTGAAGTCTATTCTGGTATAGAGTTTCCAAAACATGACTTTCAGTTTAATTATGATACAAAATGCCGTGTATACGTGGCCATACTGCATCATTCAGGACTCTCATATAAGATGTTTTAATGATTGTATGGCCGAATGATATTCAAACTGTCGCCATTTGAATTTTGTGTAAACACGCCATATGCTAATTTTGGTCAAGTGAAGGTGGCGTACGCAAACCGAGAGAGTCTGACAAAGTTCAGTTGTAAACACACCAACCACTTCATGCTGTCACCAGCGCCACACCCACGAGCCTGTAGGGGGAGATAGGGGGAGATCGCCTTTCTCACAGAATGAATATAGGGCCTACCTAACAGTTTACTTAAAAATGCCTGACAAAAACTCATAGTCATCTCAGATTTTGAGATGCTGTGCCCAGTGAGAACACACGCTTGATAGTTTGCCAGCTTAGACCCGCCGCGTGCAGCTATCATGTGGGCAGCTGTATGGTGGTAATGTGTATGAAAAATATGTACCAATACACACCCAGCAAACACGAGGCAATCACCCAATTCTGTTTCAATGCTGGTCCACCGTCTTCGACGCTGGCCCAACATTAAAACAGCATCGGGTGAATTCCTCAAGATGTTGGGCAGGGTCGTCCTCGCCCGGTGCACGCTACCGCCAGTCTGTGCCGCAAGGCGGGAATCTGCCAGCAGTCATGACAGTAGGCCTACCAAGCTGCAGATAACCCCACAGGTAGGCCTATCGCCTACCGACCCCACATCAGGCTTCTGAAACTATAGATATGTTAACATCTCAGTTAAAGTAAGCCACAATTATCATCTAACCGTAATAACCCTGTCTAGTGTAGGCCACTTTTGACTTGAAAAACGGCTCAGCCATTCCATTGCTCGTTTGTTTACTGAACTGTCAAAAATAGACACGGCCACATCACCAGTGATCACATGATCGGCACATGACACATACATGCTCTATTGTTGATTGATAATGCCTCGCAACTTGTGGGTCACATTGGAGAATTGTTGAATGACTATACTGCATTTTAAAGTCGTTTTGGCGGCGATATTTATCAAAATAAATATCAATAATAGATAAATCAGGCCTTATAGCCAATTTTATAGTCTCATTACTTCGAAGTGTGTACCTTTAAAAGCTATCTAGTTATGTACAGTTTAAACAAAAGTATATGACAATGTAGCATAATTAATTAGCATGATTATTCTCAATGGCTATAATACAGTATTAGCATTATACAATGTCGGGAGCATCCCAAGTCTTATGATGTATAAACGTGCTGCTATGTACTTGTTTTAGGACAAATATTTATATTTGTAGATTCTCCATAAACTAAACAGGGAGTTAGCATATGCACGAGCAGATCTAAAGAAAGAACTGAAATATGGCGGAAACATTAACAAAGCCAGAAAAAGAGTCAACTGGCTTGAAGATCGTATGGAAAAACTACTGGGTAAAAAGCGCCAAGGAGTAAGTATTTCTATAATGTAAATTAATTGTTGCACTATTCAACATGTGGAATATGCTACTTTCCAATACATTTTTAAAAAACAAAAGTATGTGTAGCTCAACCTAAGACAATGTGAATGTACAATGTGCAGGCCCTATATATGTATACAAACCTAATTTTGCTCAGAATTGATCAAGTTAAACTGACATTCTTGAACACAATAAGAATAAATACACCTAAGGAAATTTCAGTTGTTGTTGTTTATAGTTTGTCATTATTATTAATAAGAATTTCTAAGATAATTTTAATCACCCGTAATCGTGACTGTAATCACGAAATATGATTAATGTAATCATAATCGTAATAAAAAAAAAAGAGTGTAATCAAAATTGTAATTGATAATTTTTGCTGACATGTAATCATAATCGTAATCGATAATTATAGTGACGAATAATCGTAATCATAATCGTAATCGATAAAATAAAATGACATGTAATCATAACCGTAATCGTAATCATCAATTGTAATCGACCCCAACCCTGAATTATTTACCCATCTTACTACCCAGCTGTATAATCTCATTTTTCGAAAATGCCCATGATTTGGTTTGGTAAAATCACATTAAAATATACAATTTGATGTAATTTTACAAATGTAATTTTCAGTAGTAATTTTGAAGCTTGGATCGTGATAGTGAGACTTAACTTTAAATGACTGAAGATTTAAAACGCCATTCATCTTCAGAATGGGCATGTGTAGGTCACGTGTATAGGCATTCAGTATACACAGTAGGCCTACAGGTTGATTGCATTCAGACGAGTAGCTATAAACTGATTACAAGACTATGGATACTATCCCAACGAGACACTCACCCGACGCTGTTTTAATGCTAGGCAAATGTATGTGACGCTCTCCCAACATTGAACCAACATTAAAGAAATGTACAACATATACAATGTTTGAAGGAAAGTCCTCCTGCCAAGCAAACACAAAACATTTGTATAATATTATACAACGTCAGCCAAATGTCTTTGACGTTGGCCCAACATATATAAACATGTATAAAGTCATACAAATGTTTTGTATTTACTGGGTGTCAATACGAGTGTGGGTCAGCTCGTTTCGAAATCCCCTCAGTAATACAGTCAATCTTGTTTGCAAATCAACGACCAGCTAAGAGCCAGAGCTAAGGGTTTTGAGCTTTGACTCCTAGATGTCGCTCTAGTATATATGATCTTGCTGTGATTTGATTTGCTCTTAATTCGGCTTTGGGTATGAAATACATTTAGTATTTTTATGGAATAGGGCCTATGCCTACCCACGGGCACTATTGCATTCTGGGGGACACATGTCCTGCTAATTTTGACGATTAACTAAACCTTTAGGTTTGAATTGAATAGCTCAAAAGCTCTAGGGTTCAAATATAATCTGCGAACAGTTTAATTATTCTGGTACAGAGACAGATTTTTAACAGCCTAATCGGATGTAAAAGGCCTACCCCATGCTGGAAGGGTTGATTAATGATGATTACTTTTCTTTTCACAGAATCCAAGAAGAACAAAATTTGAATCCCAAAAATATGAAAGTTTTATAATTCTATTGAGCTCTAACGATTATATATCTTCTAGTATATAACCTTCTGGGAATTATTTGCTGCTTTAAGCTTTGCTGGATGAGGGAATTTAAAAAAAGTGGTGGAGATTAATATTGGAGGATTTATCCCCCCCCCCCTGGTGGTAACACTGAATAGGAACACTTTTTTAGTGGAGAGAATCATTTGCTTTTTTTATCAAAATTTTCCCCGTTTACAATATTTTAAACCTCAAAGCGCTAACAATTTTTGTAAAAACCATGGAGACCGAAGTAGCTTTTTCAATTTGAAGTCATCATATATGTCCTAGTTAGCTCTTTCCGATTCATTTAAATACCTATGTTATGGGTCTACGGCTATTAGAAATATTTTACTCTTACAGTGCGGGGATAGACTTTAGTCGTCAGAATCTGACTTGACTAAAGTCTATCCCCGCACTGTAAGGGTTAATTAATTATTACAGTAAAGAGACAGACTTTTGACATTGAAATCTAATGTAAGAGGTTTTCCCCATTTTGCAGGGTAATTACTGATGATTACTTTTTTTTTTCATAGAGTCCAAGAAGACCAAAATTTGAATCTCCACAATATGAAAGTTCTATTCACTCATCACAACCTAAGCAAGAAGACTGTGCTGATAGTATCTCTCCCCAGTCTGCTGTCATAGAGGATGGACATGTTGCAGAAGATACACATTTGGCAATGGTTGAAGGCACTCATCATGGAGAAACAGACAAACACCAAGAAATCAAATTGCCCTGTGAAGATGTGATTCAAAATGACAGCAATGTGGAAAGGTGAACAGAAGCTGAATATATCAGAACAAAGCTTTTAAATTCATAAATCGATCAATTGTATTCATTCCATATAGTGACATAAATATCTTTTACCTATTTAATTTGTAATTTGTTGTGATGATTATCTTAAGTAATCTATATTTTTTTTAAATTGATTCTCATGCATTTGTCCAGGATCTCTATTGTATACTTTGTGAAGAAGCTAGATACAACTTCCTTGGTGTGATATAAAAGGCAGTCATTGTGGTTGAAAATCTATATGTCCTCTTTGACATATTGGTCTTTTGAATTTATTTGTGCGTGTGTCTTATATTGATTATTGCAAGTTTTTTGAATAATTTGAACTCTATTTATTTGCGCTAGAAAAAGAATGGGAGCTGTCCAAGCAGCCCTTTCACAGTCAACAATGTTCAAATGTAGTTATTCATCTAGATGTAGTGCCCTTTGTTTATGCAATGGAAGGGACCAATTTATGTGTATATTTTATGTACAATCTATCACCTTAAGAATTCTTGTTTTTGTTTGCAGACCACCCGTCCGAGATATGAGAACCCCAGAATCCTCAGCTGCTTCAAACTGTCAGTGGCAGTCACTATTAGACCAAATAGGACCAGACATCCCCTCAGATCACACCTCACGAGTTTATTCTCTTATAAAAGCTCTACGTAATATCCAAAAAAATCAAGGTATTTTCCACATAATTATGATTATTTATCATATTATCATATTTATCAGGGATGCTTATAGTGTTTAGCATTTTTCCATCTCTGCCTCCGCAAGCATATCCTCAATTTAACTTATTTTCTCAACAACAGTGGTTTCACCTGCTTATAAAACAGAGCAAAAATGACTATAGTCGTTTAACCCTTTACCGCGGTTGTCCTCAAAAGGCGACCCCCTGGCATCATTAAGTACGGTTTTTAGTTAGAAAATTTATTAATTCAGCGCTCAGGCAACTTATGACGTTATATTTCCATGGTAAAAGGGTTAGGGTTAAATATGCTATCAAAATAAGTTTGTAATTAATGGTTTTTTACCAGACTTGTCAGAGACTGAGCGGATGAGAGCGGGTGAGGTGTTGGTCAGAATCAGTGAAGTGGATGATCTAAGTAGCTTAACAGAGGAACAAATATTTGTGATGATAAATGATATCAGCAACAAAAAGGAGGAAGAAGAAATCAGAGATTATGAAATAGAGCCTGTGGAGGAAGAGGTTGACCAGAAGGTAACTTAGTAATTTTTTCATTAGAAAAATTTAACCTTTTCATCGCGGGACTGTCTTTAAACATCTGTAGACGTCAGATTCTGACGTATGAAAATGGTCCCTGCACTGAAAGAATTAAAATATTTATAATGGCCTTACATAGATTTTCGAATGAAGCAGAAAGAGCTTACTAAGGCATACATTTATGATGAATTAAAATTGAAAAAACTTTTGATTTCCATATAGTGTATACAAAAGTATTTCAGCTTTATAAGGGTTAAGCTCCCTCCTCACATTTATGCATCACATGGCATGTTTTGAATAATATTTATTGAGTGAAAAGAAATACATCGGAGCTGTCATTTGAGTTATTATATTGAGTACTTTATTGAGAATTTTTTATGCACTTTAAGATGGGAATTGAGACAGCAATGCACTGAGAAAGCAATTCAATGAGACAGCAATTTACATCTTAAGTTAATGAAAATGAAATTAAGCAGCTGGGTGCCAGGAGGGTTAATTTCACGTCATCATGAAAATATGCTTATTTCATGTCTCATTCACATAAACTACAGCAGAGTAGAGTTTGAAGTCCTTAAAGGTTCCCTTTGCAAAAATTCTAACTTGTATCCGCATCTAAAGATTATTTTATTTTACAATCAAGAATAAGTATCTAGAATAGATATTCATGGATATGATGTTCTTCATATATATCAGGTTGAACCAGATTTGGAGCAGAGAACAGAGAGTTGTGAGATCGTGAATGCCACTGGTCAGACTGTCACTGTGGTTGATATCAGAATGAAGTCATCTGAATCTGGCTCATTAGTCAGTGATGACAGTGATCATGGTGATGTTATCACCTCCCCACGTGAAGCTGAGAGTGTTGACAGCACATCTCTAGCAGAAGGGGATGACAATTCTGAAAATGGAGTTCCTGTTTTTATCACAGAACAACCTAGCTCACCTTTATCTCGGGCGACTAAACGCAGCAAAAGTAGCCGGGTCACCATCAGGTCTCCTGCAGAGGGTGAGCTCAGATTTTATCATTTTTCAACCCTTAGAGCATTGAAAACTACTATAGTAGTTTTTAATATGATTTCTTAGCCGATAAAATCACTCTTATTGTGAACTAAATGACAGTTTAGACATGAAATTTTTCAATTGTTTATACTCTGACAACTTCAGGTGGGTGAAAGTGTAAATGATTTAATTTAGCACTTTAAGGGTGAAGATAATTCTAATTATCATCTCTATCTAGGATATTTTGATTCACTTCTCAATCTCGTACAGGTCCTATTGTACAGAAAAACAATTTAATTTCAATAGTTTATTCAATATTTTGTGTGGATATATTTTTGCGTATATCAAAAATATAAACATTTTGGGATCTATTATTTATGATTTATCTTAGAACACACAAATTAGCTTGCAGCATTTTGTATTATCTCTTAAAATTGCTTATGACGTCTGTAGCCATTTTCAGCTTTTTAATTTGTTTTGCAAACAAGTAAATATTGAAAGAAAAATAAAAATTAAATTTGCAATATCAGCATATATTTTGATTGTATTTGTACATGTATCACTAACTTTTACCTACTGAAGTTTCGGATCGAGGTAGCAAGACACAATTTTACGTTGATAAGAGCTGAAATGTTATTACTTAGCACTTGAATGGTAAATAGTTAGCTATATCATGTCCCTGTATATCACACTATTCTGATCTGCTATACATAACTAGGTGGTTTTCATCTCTACTTCTCTTAGGATCAATTTTATGAGGTTCTGATTCAAATTCAACATCTGATATTTTAAATGCCTATACATTTCACAATGGTGCCTTCCTTTATGAAATTAATAAAATAATAAATGTCTGCAGGGCAAAGTTTATATGAGCTCTTATATCACTTCTAATTCAACAAAAAAAAGGCATATTAGGAATTTTTGTACAAATACATTAAATTTTGTTCGAGAGGATCATTTGGAGGAAGATAAAGTGATGAAATATAATAGATTTACCCTATAACCGCGGCGCCTGTATCGATTCTATTCTTTTTGATAAAACGAGACATCAAACAGCAATATTTGGAAAGAGTGGACGTCCATTTTCTCAAATCTGAATAATTTTCACTCACTTTGCTTTTTGTTGGTGTATCTCCTTTTTGTACCCTGGTAATATTTTGTACTATTTTATTTGATTATTTAATTTTTATTATTTTTTTTATTTTGTTCCCTTACTTTTGCAGATTATGAGATTGAGGAGAATGAAGAAGATTCGAGTGAAGAACCAGATGCAGGAGATGAATACTGGAAGTCAGAACATCATCGCTTTGAGTTCAGCGATTATCAACCACTATTACTAGATATTAACCCCCTATCTTACCACCAGATGGGGCTGGCTGTACCAGGATGCTTTGTTGAGAAAAGTGAGATGAAACAGATTTTTGTGACAATTCAAAAAAATATCAATCCTAAAATATAAAAAAAAATTGATCTGGATGTCAACAGACATAATTAAACATTGAGGAAGAGGAAGCCTATTAAACTCCTTTGATCAATGTTACTCTCATAAAATCGTAAAAGGCTGATGTAGGTGGTGCTATTTGTATATGGTCTTAGTTGGACAATCCAACACATTTTAGTCATTTGAAGCAGGAAATTGTGTAAACCCTTGTGCTGCTGAATTGTTAGTTTCTAGTTTTCATTCATTTGAAGCTGGAATTGCTAACGCAATTTCCAGTTTCAAATGATGAAAAATATTTATAGTTATGAATAATAAAAAACGTCAATATTGTATTATTGGATTAACTCAAGCATAGTCTGCCAAATACTTTTTGTCGAAATTTAGTGATATTTCTATTGATCTAAAACACACATAAAACCATAAATATTTAGGTGTAGCAAAACAAGGATTAACAATTCCTACTGGAAATTGTACTGGCAATTCTAGCTTCAATCGAATGAAAAATTCTTATAACCAATTCAACAGAGAAGGGTTAGGTTTGAAATTCAAGCAGCCAGAACAGTATCCTGTCACGGGTTGAAGAAGTCCATTCTGGGGACCTAACCCTTACAACGACGAAATATTTTTTTCCAAGTTATGGAGATAAAAGGGCTTGTTCAATTTAAATGTCTTATTTAGGTCTTTCTCATTCATTCGAATACCTATGTTATGGGTCTAGGGCCTTTATAAATGTTTAAATTCTTTCAGCACTGTGACCGTCTTTATACATCAGAATCTAACACCTGTAGACGGCAGATTTTGACGTATAAGAATGGTTCCCACGCTGAGGGGGTCAACTCTCACAAAGCTCAAATATTTTTGTGTAAACCATGGACATTAAAAGGTTTTTCAATTTGAAATCATTATAAATCCCTTAGTTATCACTTCATTTGAATACCTATAATTTTTTTAACTCCCTGGACATTACATGCATTCGATTCTGATGTCTAAAGACGTTCCCTGTGCTGAAGAGGGTAATTCTGCATTAGTTGTTTCAAAGGCCACATTTCTGTGACAAGCATAAATAGGTGTCGATGAAAAATAATGTTTCCTCTTAGAAAGTTATCTCACTTTAACCCCTGCATAATGGCTAGATTTTCTTTATTGTACCTTTTTTTAACAAAAGGCTATGGGTTCAAGATAACTGGGGATGAAAGAGCTATGTTTTTAATATTAATTATTTAGAATGGCCCCTCATATCATATTAACAGATGAGTGACACTTTTTCATTCAAGAAAATAGTTCATTATGTTTGTTTTTTTATTTATTTTTTATACAGTAACATATTTAGTTACCATATAATATGTCATTGCAATTTTTTTTGTATAGGAATTGATCAAGGACAGCAATTTCCATGGAAGACAAAGAAATCGCAAACAGAAGTTACTGACGTTCATGTGAGTGTTAAAATGTAAAAAGTCAATGTATTAAATTAATTTTTTTTTTTTGATGATTTACATGTAAGATATATTTTACATTCTTCATTAAGATGCAGCAAAAAATTCGAGCTGCTGCTTATTTTTGAAGCAATATTACTGAAAATGTAATCATAATGTAATGTTCATCAATTTTCTGGTGAAACGTTTTTCTTTTTTTTTTTAGATTTAGAAAAGTAAATGTTTAATAGTGATGTGATATTCATTAAAAAAATACCTAAAATTTGAATTTTTTAATGCTCAGCAAACAAAAATTTCATTATAATTGTGCTCTTATAAATCTTATTTTGGAAATGGAAAACAATTATCCCATACAAAATCTAAATTTTAGTATGGACATTTCCACCTGCAGGGTTTCCATAGGTCAGGAGATGTCAGGGAATCTTTTTTCTCAAGGTCAGGGAAAAGTCAGGGAATTTTAAGTTCAGTCACATTTACCAAAAAATCAGGGACAGTTTTATAATATTGTCAAAGGTCATGAAAAAATGAGATTTCTCATTATTCATAAATGTTGGGTAAATATTTTCAGACTAAATTTGCATGAAACAGATAATTAATGACCGTTTAAAAAAAATGTCTGTCTCGCTTCATTAAATTACCTTTAAATTTGTGTCGCCTCGCTTTGCTCAGCTTCTTGACATCCAGGCTAGTTTGGATAAAAGTCAGGGAAATTCAAACTTGGCCATCCGAGGCAACCCTGATCTTACAACTCCTAACTTCAAGCGATTACTCCAATATTTCTTACATAATTAGGGACAATTTGAATAAAAATATAACTCAGTTTAGACAATTTGGTGCGCTTTTTTTCAATAAAAATTTAAGTTAGATTTATCGCTTAAAAAGATATGTTGAGTTGTTGAGTTGTTGGTGTTTTATTAGGGAGAGGCACTGGAGAAGTTATCAATGAAGGTTCACAGGATGTACGATCGTGTTCACGCTGCTGCCATGCTCTCGGTCAATCCCTCTGAGAAAGAGAGAATGATCGCTCCAACATTCATGCAAAATATTGATCGTATGTATTTAATTTATAAATATTAACCTACTTACTGCTTGAAATTATATCTTGCCAAACACAATATTGATACAATTCATTTTATAAAGCATTTCTATCCATCATAATCTGATTGGGTTAAAGTGGGAATTGATATCTTGATTGTTACATCAGCTGTAACAGACTTCTAAATTTTATTACTACGTAGATGTGTCTCTGAGATTTCCTAATTGATTGTGTATCAAAGCTGCTCATTTACATTATCACATTGAGGAATACAAGTCTGCTTATCAAATGACATAGTATATTATAAACTCAGTATATATATTATCTGTTTAACGATATAGCAAACAAATATTTTTCTTCAAGTAGTATTTTTATTTGCTGTAGCTAGTCCATACTAATCGATGCTCAAGATGAGGGTGAGATCCTAATTAGCAATAAGGTTTCCTTAATAACTAGGTACACTTAAGCTGTGTTTTTTTCGCATGATACATCATTTAAAAATATATTTTTGTTTGAAAACAAATAATTGTGTAATGTAGCATATTGTATTTTTATAACATATTGAAGTTTTATAATGTTTTACAAAATTTGAGACTGTTTATTAATTATCAGTATAGTAATCATCTCTTTTATTTTTGTGCATACAGCTGTACATCATTTTATTATTTATTTCAAAATTAAAAATATATCTGGTAAATATTGGAGAATCTGTTGAACAAAACACAATAAAATAAAAACATTGTACATGTATGAACAAGGTTTAAAGTGAACCTTTTTTTAATTCTAGCAGATTTAATTTATGTTTGTTATCACTTGTAAGTAGATAATTAAGTGTTTTTACATTGGCAATTATTTTGTTATCAAAGAAACAAACTTGGACTTGAAAGGTAAATGAATCAGAGCATTATGTTATGTACACATAACATAGGAATACATTATAGGTTTAGTTTAACCGTGTCCTGCTGAACTGTTTGTCGCTATTTTTCATTCATTTGAAAATGGAAAAATTTCTTTTTTTCAAATGACAAAAAAATGTATGAGAAATATACATCTGCCAAGCTTAATTATTTTATTAACTGAACACTGATACAAAATAGACTATTTTATCAATTTCAGTGGCATTTGATTTGAATCTTGCTGGAATCTGTATAAAAATATACAGTCCTAGCAGCACAAAGGTTTAATGCTTCGTCTCGCATAACACTAAATGGGCATAACTCTTGGATGCTTAGAGTCAATGTTTGCCCAATGCTGTTGCTAGTGAGAGCTGTGTGTGACTCCACAGTGTTGGACAAGTATTTTCTGAGCTATCTTGTCAGGTACACATTGTGCCTTTGATACACATGAATTCGTTGGGTATTTCAAATATATGATGCACTTAAATATGACATTTATATTTAAATGAAGAGGGTTTAATGTATTTTTTCTGGCCACCGAAAACACACCATATGATACACTGCACTCAATTTGGCTGGTTTTGTTTTTATTTTCATTTTTGTTTCTTATGTATATTGTCAGACGTGAATTAAATATTCAAAATCAAAGAATATTATATTAAAGATTAAACACCCTGGTCACATTTCTGCATCACATGGCAATTTTTTAATAAAATTTATTGAATAAAACGTGCTATATTTTTTCACAATAAGACCATACTTGGCTCTTATTTGTGATATTGTACTTGGGTTTTTCTTAAAAGCAGAAAATATATAGATTCGCTTTGCGATTGTGATTATCACATTTCAAAGTTAGTGAAAATGAAAGTATGTAGTCTGAGGATAAAATGAATCCTTTTAATGCTGGTCTAGATTATATTCTGCTTTTCATTTTTTATTTGCACAGTAAGTACCCCCTTTTAAACATGTTAAAAGATCTGAAAATAATTAACCTCCATTTTGTCCAATCTTACAAATTTTCTTTCACTTGAAGTTGTGGATCGCATAAGTGAGACACAACTTCTTGTGGGTGAAAATTTCAATGAACTAATTTGGCATTTACAGTGTTAGACCAGTTTGTGGTGTGTAGGAACTGCTAGTACAATGTATTCCTTTAAAAATAAGATTTATATTGTATCACATAACTCACTTTAACATGATCAAAGTGGGAAAATAATTTATTCATCTAGAAGTTGAAAAATATGGAATATCTCTAATAATTGTTAGAACAGCTTCATAGTGCCAGCTTGTTCAGTAGATCTTACTCTTAGTTGATAGTTTTTGCTATGTCTAAAACTATTTTGTCCAATTAAGATACCTTCCTTGAATCTTAGGGCAATACATTCTGCTGCTCATACTCATATTTGGTTTCACTTTTGATCCTTCAAAGGTCTACGACTATTTTAAAACATTTTATTTACACATTAAATATATGTGTTTTTTAAAGTTTAAAGCTTGAATTGCTAGCGCAATTTGATAAAAAATATTACAAATTTAAAAAAAATTACAAATTTGATAAACTGAGCATCTACGACTAACTAATTCATAGATTCCAGTGACATTTTTAAGTCACATTTTCTGTGCAAAAGTACTTATTGGCAACCACCTAGAAAGCCACATTTCTGTGTCCCAAGGGAGGCTGTTCAAAGCAAGTTTGTTAGAGCTTTTAATGGATCAAGAAATTTTCGGAATGATTTATTTAATTCTGTGAAATGATCAACCTAAAAACGTTATGTAAAAAATACAACAGCCTGTTGAGCAATTTGGTTATGTTGGTTGAAATTTGCATTATTTAATTTGGTGTTTATTTCACCCCATAGGTGCCGCTTATACATGTTACAGATGTAAATTTAGTATTTCATCCCAATAAGTATTTTATTCAATAAGTTTTTGCTTTGCTTGTTATTTTAATAGCTTTCTAAATGACTAGTGTATGTGTGCGTTTTACAATGTATCTATTAATGCTTTCTAAACAACTGTACATGATTAACTGAATTTTCAAGTGGCCATCACTTAACCATATTTTACGCTATCATTGAAATATATTACTGCTAGCCATTAATACACTGTAACACCTGCTACATTTTTTTGATGTGAAATCTAATAAGTATCATTGCCTTAACATGTCTGATCCATATTTACTACTAAGTAAACTGTTTCCGATTACCTATCTGTAGCTTCCTTAGATAATACGAAATGAATATTTGCATATTTTTAAATGTGTACCCAGCAAACACAAGAAATTCACCCATTTCAGTCTTAACCCTTACAATTATTTTTGATTAAACCATGGAGACGAAAGGTTTTTTACAATTTGAAATAATCATAAAGAACTTTGTTAGTTCTTTCCAGTTCATTTGAGTATTTATATGATCATTCTAGGGCCATAATAAATATTTTAATCTTGGTCATGCATGTCCAAAATAAGAAATCGCGAATTTTTTTTCATTATATCTCGCTTAACTGGTAAATGCGCAGCACAAAAATTTCAAAACTTGCAGTTCTAGTCTATGGACATGTTTACATCATATGGTCATTTTAAGGAGCTAAAATAAAATTACCGCTTTTTTATGTTTTTAGCCTGGTTGTGTCACTACGACTTAAATCATTTTCAAAATTTTGTTGATGTATCAAATGCCAGTTTTTTTATGTTCAATCAGTGGGAATTGTACATTTTTGGTCTCATATTTGATTAAATTAAAGAACTTAAGGAGTAAAAGGTTAATAAACATGGGGATGCCTTAGAGGTTAAACATGACCTTCTCTGGACTGTTTATATGGTTAGTACCTCAAGTGTTTTAACCCTTATAACGCTGAAATATTTTTACATAAACTATGGAGACCAATGGGTTTTTCTCAATTTGAAATCAGCATAAATGTCTTTGCTAGGTCTTTCTGCTTCATTTGAATACATGTATTATGGGTCTACGGCAACCATACTATTTTTAGTTTTTTCAGTGTGGGAACTGTTCTCAGATTCTGGCGTCTAAAGATGATCCCTGCACTGTAAGGGTTAACCTACAGGTATTATACTGTGCCACTCTTATCAATTTCACAATCATCCCTTTTTTAATTATGACTCATGATTATTCTTGCAGTTGATGCTCCAATCGGTGAGTCAACAGAAAATATACATAAGGTGAGTGCGTGTATGGCCTTACAGGGAAATTATATTCAGGGTTTATGCCAGGAATTTTTAATTGGGGAGTCAAAAAGGGGAGGGGGCCTTAGGATCTTAGAAATATTAAAAGATCCCTGATACTATCGGGATGCTTATAGTGTTTAGTATTATCCCGTCCCCGTCCCCGCCGCCGCCGTGGGTGTATCAGGAATTTAGCTCTCATTAGAAGTTACCTATTTTTAGATGGGGAAAGACCAATTTAATATTAGAAAATTGAATTTATTTATTTATCTATTTGAGGGAAAATTGTTGCAATTGACAGAAATTTTTTTCAGGCGAGTTTAACAAAGCATGGACTTCAGAGGCCGAGTAGTAGAGAGACTATTGTGTTCCCGCCACTGAATCAGCAAAGATTGGGGTCCTCTATGTCTGGTCGACTTGTCTACCACCCTAAACCATTAGCTTACCCGAAGAAACTCCCCCTCACAAGAACGGTTAGTTACCCCTTAACCCTTTAAGCCCTCACGATGCATTAATGCACCATTTTACATCCCTGAAAACAGACTTAATTTTCCCACAACCAAGGGTTTTAAAACGAAAATTTTTATGAAACTGGTTTACCAATACATGGTAATTTTCTTTAATTTTTCACCCACTCAAATCATCTTCATCCACCACAGGGCGAGAATTGCGACACTAATTCGCGGCTTGTAGTGGATGAAGATGACAATGGTAAATTCAGGCTTAAAAGGGTTAAAGCGCTAAATTAAATAATTAAAATTTTCAATCACTTGGAAGTTGTTTTTCGCTACAGCGACCCACAACTGCCAATGTGTGAAAATTACCCATATTTGTTTAATTTCCATATCTTCCATATGTTCAAACGCTAATTTCATTCCCAATAACATTTTCAAATTTGAATGATGACTGAGCATTAAATTTGTTAGATTGACATATGTTTTAATTCTAATTGTATATAATGTGAATAATTTTCACCCACTTGAACTTGTGGGACGCGGTAGCGAGACAACTTCAAGTGGGTGAAAATTTAATTTCCATAACTCAAGTGTTTGAAGGGTTAACCTGCTTTGCCCCTTAAAGCGCTGAAATATTTTAGTATAAACCATGGAACTCAAAGGTTTTTTTTTCAATTTGAAATCATCATAAGTGTCTTAGTTAGCTCTTTCTGATTCATTTGAATACCTATGTAATGGGTCTATGACCATTAGAAAATATGTTTACTCTTACAGTGCTGAGATCAACTTTAGATGTCAGATTCTGACTGCTAAAGTCGATCCCCGCGCTTTGTAATAAAAATGGTATAATCATGGACATTCTGAACTTTCATTTGACATAATGTATTATGCTTAGGGTTTTTAAATCTCAGCTAAATTTTGGCTGATGCCTATTGTCCTCATATCTATTGTCTGTCCATCCGTCAGTCTGTCTGCGACTTTTAGGGCAATAACTTATTTCGCTTACTGGACTTCACATTAAACTTCACATACAGGTTAATTATGATTAAACGTTGATTCAGTTAACATTTTACTGTTCTGTGACGTCTGACCTTCATTTTTTACAGGACAGCAAATTTTCTCATGAACGCAAATGGGCGCACATCAGAAAAAATAATAGATAACGCGCCAAAATAGGGACTATCGGCCATTATATTTTTAATATGCATATTATCTGGAAAACCGTGCCAGATGACTACATTATTACTATAGAACAAAATGTGTGGTTAACGTGATTCAATCAACATTACTCTATGTATCTCTACAAAAATTATATCATTTATCTATGTTTCAATAAAATGTCGCTGACGATGTTTTAGATAAATTGGTTATAGTGTCCTCTTGTGTAGACTGATTTGGTTATTTGAAAGTTTTTTATATTTTCTATTTTTTGGTTTTTACTCAGATGAGTGAGAAAGTTTTTCCTCGCAGCTCTGAGAATTTTTCTCAATCTGTGCCAGAGGTGGACGAGCCAGCAGAGCGAGTGGCTGATCAGCGTAACCTGCTGAAAGAAACCAAGTTTGCCAACAGTCTACATCAGACTCAGCGACCATTAACTAACTCATCTCACAACACACAAAAACACATGCAGCAGCTTCTAGAGGGAACCCCCTCACCAACAAGAGAGTAAGTTATTATGCTTGCAACTTCTACTTGTCATCAATATACCATGTTTATTCTAAAAAACGCCCTGTGAAGTAATTAGAATACAACCCCCCCCCCCCCCCCCTGAAGCTACATGGTGGGTGGTGATTAGAGTAGTTTTAGGAAAAAAATGGCATATGAAATATTGGTATGCCCACTGTAAATATCCTTGACCTGGCAATAGGCTACAATGTTCTAAAAATAGCCATGCACACATACTTTACCCACAATTTAGAAGTAAGCTTTAGCATGTGCGCATCCAGGTGCGTGCACACCTAAATTGTGTGTCGTGGCAGGAAATTACCCTGAAAATCGTTCCAGTAGAATTTCAAGCCCATACATACATTCATTATGCTTGCTAGATAGGCTTACAACAGGGTACGTCATAACCATGATTTAATCAGACTATAGGGCCGGGTCCAGCCATATTGAACAAATTCTGCATTGCTGTTTGGCTAAACTGCATGAGCTGTGATCAGTGAATGACTTGGGGAATTGAGCGATAAGTTTATGATTGTCGATTTTAGCTCAAATCAGGGGGGTAGGCGTTCATTAAAATAAAGACGTAACATGTTATCCTTTATACTTTTATTTTTTGGATTGCCAGATTAATTGCAAAATTGATTTATTCAATAAAAGTGTTCAAATGTATACTGTAATGCATTTTACAACAATGCTTTTTCTAATTTTACCATTCAAAAAATCTACAGCATTTTTAAGCATTTCTTTTAAATTTATAGAAAAGGAAGAGATCTCAGGTCCACGTTTAATTTGGCAAAGGCGATGGTCAAGCTTAAAGGTAGGTGTTGTATTTTTAGGCATCGTTTTGTTTGATAATGCTTTATATATTAAAATTAGTGAAGGTCGTTTATTTTTAAGTGTTTTATGTTAGGATGTTTATAGCACTGCTGGTTTTATTGGTGAACAGATTTTAGTGTGTTTAGCTAAGTATACGTTCTGATGAATATGGGGTCTTCTAACTCTTTTACCACTGAGCACAACTCATGTTTAAATTGTTTTATTATTTGACTAAATCACATCTATTGGAAGCGCTTAAACATCAAGATTTGCATATGTTTGGCATTAAATTAATGAAATATGAGTAATGATAACTTAACGGGTGAAGGATTATTAAATGTAATTTAGTGTTTTCAAATGCATGGCTGCTTCATATATATAAATTCAGTCAAACCAAGGTCGTTTTCTTTTTATTCCACATATTTATAATGTTTTACATTCTTTCAACTGTTTGGTGCACTTTTTTAAAGTGTGTACAAATAAGTGTAGTCACTCGAAGCGACTGTGTTGATAGTTTGTTATTTTTTATTTAACCCTCGACCTGCTAGACACATATGTAATATGGGACCAAGCATCTTTCAAACAAATAAACTGATATGATCAAATAGTCAGTGGTAAATGCTCAGTTCAGCAAATAAACAATTTGAGAGATATCTACTTTTCTTATTTTTCGTTATTTGAAGCTTGAAATTGCATTCTTCAATTCCAGCTTCAAATAACGAAAAATAGAAACAAACAATTCAGCAACACAAGGATTTATTATACCTAGTTTGAATATATATGTATTTTCTATGTGTATTATGAACTGCCTCAGATTCCAGTCAGACTACCAGCTCTGAAAGTCTGTCGACAGTCGGTGAAAGTATGTTTTCAAACAAGCTCAACATTAATTTCTGCTAATCCTATTTCTGACAATCATTTGATAACAGAGTAATTCTCTTACCTTGCCAGCGTAGTTTATAATGTATGCAGCTAAATGATCAGTCATCTTGGATGGTCTTGGAAGTACAGTATTTTTCATCAAAAGATGTTTCAGTATTATTTCCTCTTAAATAAGTAAGTAATAATTTATTTACCTGTAACAGCTTTTTATTGATGTAACTTTTTGCTGCTTTAATTAGTGTATATTTCACACATCCTCCTGAACATAGCCAGCATAGAACCATGGTATTCAGCACCTTAGTTTATATCAACGGTTAGTTATGTTATTGGACATAGATCTTGAAAGAATAGCCTATTCAACATTATCTTTAGTAGTTCAAACACATCAGCTTCAATGAGCGTATTCAGTTTATATTGAGTACACATATATATGATATTGAGTTGATCTTCTGAAGTCCTGTTCCTGTTGGATATTTTTTTTCCTTTAGATTGAGAACTATTTCACATTTCATAAAATGTACAAATTATCAATTCAAGCTGTAGATAGAACGAAGATTCTAAGATTTATTGACATACAGTAATCCTTATGATGGGTGATAAGGGCAGTAGAATTTGGCTTTATGGCACTGACACATCAATTTGCTGAATCAATAATGTCATTGAGATGATCGCATGAAGAGGAGCTAATAGGGTGTGATGGGTTTACTTTAGCGTTACACATGAGAATATCACTATTTTCATGTGAGAATATAATTTTCAAACCTGCATGTAGATGCTATTTTTCATACTTAACTATTAATTCACTAAGTCTATTTTAAATATACTAACCTGTTTTTTATGTATCTAACCTGACAATGGATGGATTTGTCAACTAATTGATCTAATTTGTCATTTCTTGGAATATTTCTCTGATTTAATCTCATCTGCAAAACACTGAACAGGTTAAAATAATATTTTATTCATTCAATTATATTGACGAGAAATTTAGGCTCATTTATTTAAATGTGGCTCATATATAAAATATAACTATATATAATAATATATATAATTATATAAATTATAATTAAGCTTTCAGATTACATCCTTTATTGTCCTTTTTTAGGCCTCGGTCAAATTTTTGGCGGTTGCATTTTGTCGTCATACGGCGCATCTGTCCTTTCAAGCGTTTATCATCTGTCTGTATGCCACTTGTAGTACTATAACTTCATTCATATTACTGGAATGCACATTGAACTTAATATACAGTTTAATTATGACTAAACTTTGATTGAGTTCACATTTAACCTCTTTGTGACCTCTTATGACCTTGATTTTTTTCCGATCGGCAAATTTTCTTGTTAATGCAATTCACTCAACAATTTTCTATGTATCCCACAAAAAATTACACCATATATCAATTTCAGTAATACCTTAGCTGGGTTGAGTTCGAAAATGGGTGCACATCGGCCAAAAACTAGTTGACGACTATCAACAATTATTTTTTTATATGCGTAATATTTGGAAAATTTTGGACATAGCTGGAGACCATTACTATAGAGCAAAATGTGCAGATTCAGGGAGGGATAGCTGGAACATTACTATGAAACAAAATATGCGGCTTCTGGTAGGAATATGCCTTAAAAAATTTCCACTCGGCAAAAATTAAAATGGCAGACTCTCTGCCATTATTGACTTATTTCGCATAATATCTAGAAAACAGTGCCAGATAGCTGGATCATTATTATAAAACAAAATGTGCGGCTTCAGGGAGGGATATGCCCTCAAAATTTCAAATCTGTAAAATTAAAAACTTGCGGCCATTATTGAATTTATTATGCATATTATCTGGAAAACCGTGTAAGATAGCCAGACCATTACTAAAGGACAAAATGTGCGGTTTCATGGATTGATGTGCCCTGAAAAATTTCATTTTGTTAAAATTTAAAATGGCCCATTTGCATCCATAAATGACTTTATTATGGGTAGTGGGGTATCTGGAAAACAGTGCCATATAACTAGACCATCAGCCTATTTTTAAAGTAAATGTGCTGCTTTAGGCAGGGATATGCGCTAACAAATTTCAAATCAATAAAATTAAAAATAGCCAACTTGTGGCTATTATTGACTTTAATATGCGTAATTCTGGAAAACCGTGCAAGACTGATGGACCATTATTGTAGAACAAAATGTATTGTTCCAGGGAGGGATATGCTCTGAAAAATGTCAACTCGATCAAATTCAACAAGGATGACTTGCAGCCATTATTGTCTTTAATCTGTGTAATATCTGAAAAACTGTGCCAGGAAGCTAGACCATTACTGTAGAACAAACTATGCTGGGAGGGATATCCTCTAAAAAAATTCAACTCAACAAATTGAAAATGGCCGACAAATGGCCATTATTGACTTTAATATTCATAATTTGTATCTGGAAATATCTGTCTAACATGACTTATTTGAAATAAATGGTCATGAGGTATAGTGGAGTCAACATTTTAAAAGTCATAGTTGAAACTTATTTTCAAATGTTTTTCCCTTTTAAAGATTATTAGAGGCTGATGCCTAATTCTGTTGCAGACGGGCCTTGTTTAATGCTTTTATACTGTGATACTATCAATATACTTTTGCTTATACCTATATATGTTTCTTATAATGTATACTTTGATGTGCTGACAAATATGATTTTACAATATTCGCTTATTGAATAATTACATTTAATTCTGTAGGTGATGAACTAATCATATCTCTTGAATAACATTTAATATCTAATTATTAAACTCTGTATTTATTATTTTTAATGTTTATGTTTGTGCTAACATTGTAATTTAGTTATTTGGCCTTTTTAATTATAATTTATGTTGTTTAAATTATGTAATCAGTTCTTTTCCTTCATTGGCACGTACAATGATCCCTTTTGAACTCCAGGATCGTTTCTCAACCCTGGGCATTGCTGTCTTATTTTAATGTTCTGTGTTTCACACATTTTTCTAAGTATATATTATAAATATAGTGAATGTATATGGTATCTATCCAAATTAGCACAAATTTTGAAGTCCATCATGATCTTTTCTCTTTATCCATCATTCAGCCCACATTAAATTTTTACCGGGATAGGTGCTTCACGCATTGTTTTGTACTGTGTAGATATGTGATGCTTAAATATATTCTGCCATACTTCCTGTAGTCTTATAACTGTATAATGCTAGTTTCTTTGTAATAGGTAACAAGTGGAATGAAATGAAGCCTGAATCTGGTCTGGCTCATTCCGGACTCAAGTGGGAGAGAGTAAAGGTGTGTAGCAATCATCATGTTCCACGATATTCTTACAGCACAAACTGTCTATTTTTCAACGACCAATGGTTAATTTATTTCACGAAGCAAAACAGTGGTCCATTTCTGGGAGAAGTCATAACAGACATCTTGCCATAAATATTTGTCATTTCACCGCATTTGATTGTAAATTGTTTGTGAGCTTAACTACTGCCATCATTTTCAGTTACAACTAGTTTGTTTATTGAACTCTTCAACCTTGTACTGCTGGGACTGTAGACCTGTATAACCCTTGTACTGCTGGGACTGTAGACCTGTATAACCCTTGTACTGCTGGGACCGTAGACCTGTATAACCCTTGTACTGCTGGGACTGTAGACCTGTATAACCCTTGTACTGCTGGGACCGTGTACCTGTATAACCCTTGTACTGCTGGGACCGTAGACCTGTATAACCCTTATACTGCTGGGACCGTGGGCCTGTATAACCCTTGTACTGCTGGGACTGTAGACTTGTATAACCCTTGTACTGCTGGGACCGTAGACCTGTATAACCCTTGTACTGCTGGGACCGTAGACCTGTATAACTCTTGTACTGCTGGGACTGTAGACCTGTATATCCCTTGTACTGCTGGGACCGTGGGCCTGTATACTTTAACACCTGAACTATTCAATTTATATTTTAATTCACTTGAAGCTGTGTCTCGCTACTGTGACACACAGCTTCAAATGGCTGAAAATGTATGTGATTTATAAAATATATATCCGAATATATAAGTGTTTGAAAATTTAAAAAATATTTTACTTTCAATAATCAGCTGTACATATGCTGATAAAAATACTGAATGTGTACTGTATCTTGTGGTAGATGATTAGGTAATCACATATTTCAAATAACGATGTGTCTGTTTTTCATAAATATAAATTGAAAAACATTAGCATTAGCAATTCCAGCTTTAAAAATAACCCTTAAAGCGCTGATTTTTTTATGAAAACCTTGGAGGGCAAAGGTTTTTTTTCAATTTGAAATCATCATAAATGTCTTAGTTAGCTCTTTCTGATTCATTTAAGTACCTATGTTATGGGTCTACGGCCATTATAAATATTTTCTACTCAGTGCGGGGATCGACTTTAGACGTCAGAATCTGACGACTAAAGTCGATCCCCGCACTGTAAGGGTTACATGAATGCTGGTGATGAGAGCCACACTTTATCATAGTTACATTATATGCATAGTGTAGCTTTTCACATACAAAATACCCAGTACCCGGTATATATAAATGTTTTTATATTCAGTTCACAACAATTTGATATCGAGAATGTTGATGAGTGAAAAAATGGCTATCACTGCATATTAATATTATAACCATATATGATATTTCACTGTTTTCTATTCATGGACTCTAATTTTATGTAGATCTATAGTTAGTTAATGTATGATAATGTTTAAAGGGTATTGTTCACAACAATCTGACATCTGAGAACGTTGATGAGAGAGTAGATGCAGCTCGTCACCTAGGGGGGCTCAAATGTGGAGATACAATGGTGATGTACGCTCTAAAGCAGAGACTGCAGGTCGATACGGAATCAAGAGTTGTTTACGAAGTGTCCAAAGCACTCGTCACTCTGGGTTAGTATCCTGGATTTAGTAAAAAATATTAGAAGTTGACCGACTGTCGGCTGAATTTTGGCACACTATCACTGATGTCGACCTGGTGAAAAATTAGCCCTTAAAGCGCTGGAATATTTTTGTATAAAGCATTGAGAGCAGAGTGTTTTTTTTTTTGATAATTGTCTTATTTAGCTCTTTCCGCTTCTTTTGAATACCTTAGTTATGGGGGTATGACCATTGTAAATTTTAAATTCTTTCAGTGTGGAGGTCGTATTTAGAGTTTAGATTCTGATGTCTAGAGTGGGTCCCCGCGTTGAAAGGATGCTTGTTGCATATAGAAGGGATATCCCTTCCCAGCAGGCACACA
This sequence comes from Flabesymbios commensalis, assembly GCA_964017125.1. Taxonomy (NCBI): domain Eukaryota; kingdom Metazoa; phylum Annelida; class Polychaeta; order Terebellida; family Flabelligeridae; genus Flabesymbios; species Flabesymbios commensalis. Next base: position 11,880,529 of record OZ024904.1, read on the forward strand.
TTTGCCCTGTGTTGATCCGATGTTTGTCCACCGTCTATGACGCTTGCCCAACATTGGATCAACATAAGGCATGCTGGGTTCTTTATCCAACATGGTGGGCCAGTATTTTACAACAGATGATCAATGTTTCATGTTTGCCTGGATGCTGTATTTATTCAATAAAAGCCATTGTGAGTAACTAGTGGCCCTTATCCTGCTAAATTGTTTGTTTCCATTTTAAAAGTGGTTTGTGTAAAAAAAGTGAAAGACCTCAAAATGAATAAACCTGCCAAAGGGGTGATTTTTTCAAAAAAATGAGTTATTCCATGTACATTTTTTATTTAATTCAGTCAGTCAGAGATACCAGTATTTTTCCAGATTTTTAATGATACTCTATTACCTAAAAATGGCTTTTAAAAAATTAAATCCGGATTTTTTCCCATGACCCACTGGCATCTCTGGTCAATAAAAGCAAAACAAATTATAATATATATATCTGTCTTCGTCATTTCAGTACTTTTGGTAAAATGTGTTTTGTGATTGATTGCGTGCAGATGGGTCACATCCCAGCTAACATGATACATTGACCCAATGTTGGTTCAATGTTGGCCCGCCGTCTACGACGTTGGCTCAACATTGAATCAATATTGGGATTGTCTGATTTTTTTCATAGGTTGCTGGGAAGAGGAGATTGTTGCCAAAGTGAACTCCTATCTCCTCCACGGCCACCCAGAGGTGAAGGTGGACATGATGAAAACCATCACTAACGGCAAGAACGTACACTTTGTGGACAAGAAGATGAAGTCTGTGATAGAGCTGACTCGGATCCTGAACCTGTTGTGTAAGACAGAACCCGATGCTGATAACATGGTGGCTGTACATGCCGCTATCTGCCTGGGACGTCTCTGTGTGCGCAGTCAACAAGCCATAGACACCATGATGACGCTACTGGAAAACAGCAAGAACTCACATCTAAAAGCACAGGTAGTTGTTCAAAAACTGACATTAATACAATTTGATTAGAACAGGTATAATGTTCAAACAGAAAATCTGACATTAGCACAATATGGTGAAAATTTCTCCCCCACATATCTGACTGAAATGTGTTTTGCAGATTGTTATTCAATATATCATTTTTCCAAATTTTCAATTTTTATTCTGACTTTATTATTGTGAACGCCAGGGTGTCATTTCTATGAATGCTGGGAAGTGGTATATTACAAAAAGAACTCTATTTTTGTTTCAGGCTCTTGATATTTTAGTCTGGCAGTTAAATCAGACAGAGTGGGATATTGTCTGTGCTGTATTAGATCAACTCAAACATTCCCCGGTGTGGAAGTACAGAAGAGACGCTGCTAAAATGGTCATACATCTTGGTAAGTACTTTAACCCCAGCAAATAAGGTACATTTATCCAATGTTGCTTTGATGTTGGACATCAAATCAGATGTTAGACATAAAATCAACACTCAATAAACATATGTTTGCAGGGTTGTCCTACTGAATTGTCATTTACAATTTTCCATTCATTTGAAGCTGTCAATTATTACCAACGCAATCTCTAGCTTTGAATGACAAAAAATATTTTTTTTTTAGGCCACACAAATTTATTTAATTGTTTTACCAATTTTTTTCAACATTGGGGCTGTCGGGTGGTGAAAAAAAAAAAAAAATCAGATAAAGAGGTGTGTCTGTGTTCGTAATTATCCCTAATAAACGGACCATGCCCCCCCCCCCTCAATATACGCCCCCCCCCCGTTTTTCAGGTAGGCTACCCTATAAACTGGCTTGAAAAAAACAATAAAATTTATTCTCCTGTCGTTAATATCGACAAACCATTTCGTTTGCTAAATCGGCGGCCGATTTTGCATACAGGTTCGTTCGTTGTGGTCAGGTTCATTCACCAGAAAATTAGTCTTATTAAAGTCAAGAAAAAAACATGTTTTTCTATTTGACTCCCCCCTTGAACAAACTGAGAGAGATAAGACATGAATGAACAGCCGCCCCAGCCAGCTGGATAACTGCACAACAAGATCAGATCTGGATGTAAGACGGGATTTGCACACGCCACCACTAGACGCCAAACCGATGCCGGTCCAATGTAGGTCACCATTGAAGACGGTGGCCCAGCATCAGAACAACACTGCCCCGACGTCTCTCGCCGACAAGATTTACTGCATACAGATAGCGTTTGTGTGCGTGCGTTTTCTTCAACTTTATTGCTGGGTTAAGTTGACACTGCCTGTTTGTCATTGAATATACCAATGATCATCCATAGGCATAACATTTGTTTTTTAATTCTCATTTGGCAATGTATTATCGATCAATCCAGGTTTTTCGGGTGGAGTTAAAGTGTAATGTGTGTGACACATTAGCATAACCATAGCGTGCACATTGTCAGCCTTGATCTCTCAGCTGTTTTTCACACCTGATGTCAGCACCTGGCTGCACGTTGAGTTATTGAATAAAATATTCAATATAATTCACATATAATTCACAATGTGATTCACATGTTTGTTGTAGATAAAGCCATGTTAAGGCCACATGAATACAAAATATACAACTCTCAAGTTCTACGTCTTGCACTTTAAATTTCAAAACATGTTGTCTATCGAACAAACTATTGATGAGATTAGCTTGTCCAGCTAATTTAGGTTGTCCTGGACACATGGAAATGCCTTATTTAAACCCACTCTCCCTGAATTATTATTGGAGGATCACAGTTTCCATCACCCATTATGTAGTAGTTTGATCTGTCACAGTGCTTGTGGCCAGTATGGTACTGGAGTTGATGTGACAACAGTTTAAAAAAGCAACATGGAATATGTGAAGTGCAGCATGGCAATGCACCATCTTTGAATTGTCTATATAAACTTTTTTTTTTGCTAAAGTCATCTGTCGATCTAAAATGTAGGAAAAACATGTATTAAATTGGAAAAACACTCCGTGTTTAAGCTGCTAAAAAAATCTCGAAAATAAACAGTTAACTTTTACAGCGCAGGGATAAACTTTAGAAGTCAGAATCTGACATCTGTAGACGTCAGAGTCTCACAACTAAAGTCGATCCCCACACTATATAGGCGAATAGTATTAGACCTGTAGTCAGGCCGAAGGGGAAAAAAATATGCCCAAGCTGAATTTTTCAGGATACCTTCCAAATACCATTAGAAACAACATACTAAAACTCCCCGTGATTCCAACTGGAGCCTTTTCCGTTATTTAAGATGGCGTCCAAGATGGCCGCCAAAATGTTGAAACCGCTATATCTCGGCTTGTAATCAACATAACTTTATGATTTAAACGTCTACATGTGCATTTATTGACATAAGGATTCCATTGAAACAGGTTCTGAGTCACTAAATAGTCACGCCTATAATTTATTTGCAATTTAAGGTATATTGATAAGCGAAAGTGCAAGATTTTGATATGTATGACATTTTAAATACTATTTCAATCATTAACATAATGTCAGAAATTGAAAATTAATGATATATGTGACTATTTCGTAACTCAAAGCCTGTTTCATTGTAATCCGTTTGTAAAAAAGAAGATTTTGATATAAACAACATAAAGTTATGATGATTACAAGCGGAGATATTAGTTGGTCGATTTATGCAAACATCTACTCGAACACCACGGAAAATTATACCAAAGATGGCCAAAGATGTTTTCCAGAGGTTTTGTCACCAATGACATGTATTTTATGGCAGGAGAAAGTCTTTTAAAATCTGACTACCAGAAAAGTGTCAAATCCAAGATGGCCGTCAATGACTCTAGAAGTAGGAAATTGCTATGGTTAATTAGTGTATACCTGCTGTTTAAGTGTCAATGTCGGTGGAGGCACTGATGTTGGCTGTGGTAGCCTTAAGCAACCGCAAAATAGTTACCTTCACTATTGTTACTCTGGAGACAATCCGACCAGAGTCTCTGGACGTATGGACATGCCTGGGGTAAATCCACCAGACATGCCCAGAACCCCTATATTATCGGGCGAGTGAAGGAAAACGCTCTCAACAATCCACCGTGCCCTATCACCCCAAACTCACGTCATCATCTGTACATCATTCATCTCATCTGTCTGTACTGTTTTTTATCGCATTACAATGTCACATAAATGACCATTAGTGCCAAAACGTGACGTAAAGCAATAATTTACTGGGAATTATACCACAAAAAACAGTGAAATTCAAGGAATACATGTACATTGTGTTTACATCATTCATTTCCTTCATTTTATTCAGTTCTTCTATCAAGTTAAAAACATTTGTTTAAGTTTTTTCCACCCCCTTCCCTGACATAAAAAGAAGCCTTATATACTATGCTTTTGGTGTACCAGCCACCCCTCTCAATTTCCGGGAAGGGTGAAAAACATATATGCAACAAATTAGACGCCTAATACCTCGTATAGGTGTGATTTTGACTGCATAATATAATTCTTCTAGGTTTTTAATGATTAAGCATGCTCAAGGTGAAAATGTCAACAAAACATTGTGAAAATGTGTTTTTAAACAAAGAATTACAAGGCATTACAAGTGAAAGGGCAGGAGGCAATGGAGAAGCGCTAAGAGGCGACAAAAAGCATTGAAGGGCAATGTAAAGGCGTTGAAGGATGACACAGAGGCGTTAAGGTGCGACTGGGTGTGTTAAAAGGTTGTATGGAAGGCAGTACAGGGCGACGAGGAAGCAGTAAATGGCAATGGGAAAGCGTTAAAGAGCAATGGGGAAGCGTTAAAGTGCGATTGGGAGGCGTTTAAGGACGGCGAAAAGGCGCTAAAGGGCACTGAAGAGGCGTTAAAAGGCTATTGGGAGGTATAAAAGGGCGAGTAAGATGCGTTCAAGTGTGACAGGGTGCGCTAAAAGGCAACAAAAAGGCATTAAAGGGCAACGAAAAAGCGGCAAAGGGCATCACAGAGGCATTAAAGAGCGATCGAGAAGCATAAAGTGAGACAGGGAGACGTTAAAGGGCAATGGGGAGGTGTTAAAGAATGACAAGGCAGTGATAAAGCGCGACAACGAGGCATTGATAGGCGACGGAAAGGTGTAAAACTGGTGATGCTATGGCTTAAAATGCTATGGAGGGGAAACAAAAGGGGATGAGTAAGTGTTGAAGGGTGACGGAGAGGCGTTCAATGGTGATTGGAATGTGATGATATGCGATTGGCGGGAGTTATGGAGCATCTGATGGCGTTAAAGGGTAACGGAAAAACGTTAAAAAACGGTGGGGAGGCGTTGAAGAACACTTTATTCAGGCAAAAATAGCTAAATAACCTTAAACCCATAAATATGACAAATGAAATGAATGGGGTTTTAGGCCAGCTTTGTGCACATGCGGGCTAAACTGGGCCAAGAAAACCTCCTGAGGATGGTGAGATGAATGAGATGACACTGCCCTCCAGACACAGGATTCGAAATATGACATTTAACTATCGAAATTGTACTACAAGAAATGCAGTTAAAACCTCACAAAGATACATAAAGATATGGATTACACTTGTTTCTATTTTTATTTGTGTAAAATGTTGTTTGGAATGAGACTTTGGATTAAAATAATCAAATTGAAATAAGGTATTACATTGTGTTTTTTTAATTTGTTAGAATCATATTTTCACTCATCTGACCTTAAAATTGACATTTCGACGATGAAGTTCTTTTTACACGAAAAATAGGTATTACACTTGCTTTTACTTGACCTTAAAATAGACGTTTAGATATTAAAGACTTTTAATCTTCAATTTGTTGTATACATTTTGACCTTGTAATTTACTTTTTGATCTTGAAGAAGTCCTTGTATCACAAAAATAATAACATATGTGGATTATCCAGTAAAAATCACCACAAAACGAGGTATTACATATGATGTTTTTCGATATTTGTTAAAAATATCATTTTCAGGAATTTGACCTTAAAGTTAATCCTTTGACCTTAAAAGTGACCTTAAATCACAAACATAATATCATAACAGGTTTTATCAGTCAAAATCCCATGCAAATGAGGTATTACACAATTTCTTAACTGTATTTGGTAGAAATCATATTTTCGATTATTTGACCTTTAGATTGACCTTTTGACATTGGAGATGACCTTGAATCATGAAAATAACATATGAAATGGATTTTCCAATCAAAATTAGACGAAAAAGAGGTATTACACGTGTTCCTACCTTCATTTGTCGAAAAATCATATTTTACCTTGGCCATGATCTTTGCTTTTGCCATACCTCCCCCCCTCCCCCCCCCCCCCACCTATCCTCACCGCCATTTTAAGACTTTTAATACTGCTTAAATGTTATTGCTTCCAATGAGTTCCCCAACTTTTAAAAACATGGAATAAAAACAAGAATTATTGTTTAATTGTGAAATTTTATGCAATTTAGGGTGGTTTTACCGATTTTCACGGCCGATGGCGGCCATCTTGGAGTTTACATCCATTTTTAGGGGTCAGATTTTGATCGACTGTCATTCACTATATGTCTAGTAGGACAGAAAACCGTTATAAACCTTTCGTCAATTTTTTTGGGGGGTGAGGTGGTATATCGACCCGCCTATATAGTAGTGTTAACATTTTGGCGGCCATCTTGGACGCCATCTTGAATATTGGAAAAGGCTCCAGCGGGAATCACGGGGAGTTTTAGTATGTTATTTCTAATAGTATTTGGAAGGTTTCCTGAAAAATTCAGCTTGGGCATATTTTTTTCCCCTTCAAAACCTAATACTATTCGCCTAATAAGAATCAACATATTTCTAATGGCCGTAGACCCATAACATAAGTATTCAAATGAATCGGAAAAAGCTAACTAAGACATTTATGATGATTTTAAATTGAAAAAAAACCCTTTGGTTGCGATGTTTTTTACAAATTAATTCAGCACTTTAAGGGTTAAACTGTTAAAAAAGCTTGAAACTAAACAGTTAATCTCCATTGCTTTTATATCTTTTCAGGAAAATCTAAAGTACTGAGGCATGGCTACTCTGACTGGGTGTTTGACAAATTACAGCAGAAGTTGTGGGATGATCCGAGTCAGGTACGTCATCAATGATTCATATAAGTGTAAACTTTATAATATTTGTGGCTTTAACCTTTACCACGCTGAATTATGTTTATTTTATCAAGACGTCTAAAGACTGAAATAATTAAAATATTTATATTGGCCGTAGACCCATAACACAGGAATTTACATCTGAAGATGAATTAAAATGAGAGGAAATAAATGAATGTGAGGAGAGTTAACCAATCTCTTGTACAAAATTGTTATTTGCTAATTTTTTAATAATAAAAAAAAATAATACTGGGGTACTAATAAATACAAATGTAACTCTTTTCATCTACCGGTAGATACCATTCATACTTGTTCTGTTCAATATAAATTTACCCCTTATTCTATTTAAATTTTCAACCACTTCAGGTTGTCTTTCGCTATCAGGATCCACAATCGGAAGTAGTTGAAAATTACTCATATTTGTTTAATTTCAAACCAAACATTTACAAATCTTGATTTTAAACACTCATTTCATTCCCAATAACAGTGGTTAATTGGCTAATAATTAATATGTACAACGATGCGTGGTGTTAGTTGACAAGATGCGAAAGTTGGCTAATAAACAGATTAAAAACGACTATTGTCGTCATTAGCAGACAAAGGGTAATTTTATTATGTTACAGGAAGTAAAACGAGAAGTTGCAAGATCATTTGCTGCCCTGGAATTGTTTCCACAAATTTGTGAAAAAATTGAGAAGTGAGTAAACTGATGAGCAATTAACAACAAATTTGTAATACTTATCAAGGACACCTATTCCAGATTTTACTGTAATTGATAGAGGTTCATCAAAACAAATATTTACGCTGAAATTTTTCTTGCATCATAATATCTAGAGCAATTTTTTTTTACAAATACATTTATGTCAGTAAACATCAGAGTGAGCTATTTGATACATTTCTCTTATTCCTTGTCTCGAAATAGAGAAGAAAGCAGTTGAAATGAGAATAAATGAGAACAAATATTTTTCTTTATTGAGTTTTTCAACCCTTAGGCCACTATGTTTAATTACTCTGTTTTAGATCAGAAAAAATCTAATGAGAAAGGCCGGGAAAAAAACATTTCGGAAAAAAAAAATTGAACCTAGTTTTGGAAAAGTTAATGAGGGTGACGAAATAATAAAATATTGAACAAATTTCTGGAAAATTAAGAAGAAATTAAGAAGAAAATAACTTTTGACCTTTTTAAAAAAAGTTAATGAGGGCGAGAAAAAAAACATAGCTGGAAAAATGTTTTTTATCTCTCGAAATGAACCTGGTTTTTTTCGGAATGTTTTTTTATCTCCCAAAATTAGCTTTGTTTCGGGTTTTTTTCAGAAATCGGCAAAAATTTAATGCGCGTGCTGGGCAGAAAAAAAACACATGTTTTTTTGGGTAATGCGCTGCCTAAATCTTCTGCGCGCGCTCATATAAAACAGAGAAAAAAAACAAAGTGGCCTTATCCTGCTAAATAATTTTATTTAAATTTTCACCCACTTGTATTTGTGGGTCGCAGTAGCTGAAAATTACTCCTATTTGTTTATTTTGAGCACAAATATTTGCAAATCTGGATGTTTAGACACACATTTAAATCTCAATAACAGTGATTTGGTCGACTAATCAAAAGGATTAAAAACGGCAATAGTCGTGATCCGAAGGTAAAAATAATAAACTAATATTTGTTAATTTTATGTAGGAAACTTGATGATCCCTCAGAGGCGGTCAGATCCCAGGCTGTCATTTCAGCAGTGAGTTTGTCTCTCTTTATTATTATATAATTATATATTCTCATGTCCTGCAGAGAATTATTTCATCTTCAGAGCCACTAATGTCTAAGTTTACAGCTATTACTGTTCATATAGTGAACCTTTAATTTCTACCAATAACCATCTTTTAATGACAATCTTTATCCAAGTAATTTTCAGTCACTTAATTGAAATTGTGAATCACAGTAGCGAAACACAATAAGTGGCTGAGAAATTCAATCAGACAATAGCGTTTAAAGGTTGAATTAGGTAAAAATAATTGCGGCTGAATTGTTTGCTTTTATTTTTTATTAATTTTGAGCTGGAAGTGCTAAGCTGACAATTCAAGTGGGTGAAAAGTTAAATGATTTAATTTATTGCTTTATTGGTTAATTTGGTATGTGTCTATTTTTTATAACTATTTTTTTGTTTAAAGGTGGAAACTGTGTTAACAGTTACAGCTTAAGATGAATAAAAAATAGAAGCAAACAATTGAGCAATAGAAAAGTTAAATAACATAACTGTCAAATTGTTTCTCTAATCATTGATGTTTTTGACAGGGAACACTGGGTATGAAAAGTGAGAGAATTCTGAAACAACTGCTGGAGATGTTAGAACTCGACCCATCTGAATATGTCCGTTTAATGGTACAGTAAAACCTGCTATTAAAGGCCACCCTAAATGTTAGCCAAAAGTGGCCGTTGGTAGGGGTTGGCTGCTCATAGGAAATGAGAGAAAGGGCGGAGGGGGGGTAAAAAAAAATAATAATAGTAAAAAAAGAATTTAAAGTCAGGGGTCATTTTAAACTGCCGTAATATCAAAAGATATAACTATTTATTGTTTACATAACACTAAATTAATCAAATAACATTATTTATTTGTATGTATTGATACAGAAAAAAATATTTATGCATTGATTTCCATTAAAATAATGCGGACGGAAGGGGATTACAAACGGACCCTTGATCCCTGAGATATTGTGATTCCCCATTGTTGATTTCTTGGTCAACGTGGGCATGACTATTAGCTGAATAAATCAAGATCCTAATTCCCCTCTGCATGCTTTGTCCAAAATAATACACCCTCTAAGTTCTAACTATTAAGTAGCCCTACTCTAGACTACATAGTAGAATTAGATCTTGTTAATTTATATAATATAGCAGTGGCGTTTATATGCCTATTCTATTGTTATTAGGCCTAATTATTTTGAGCTAGATGATTAGCTGCTCAAATAATTCAATTCAGAAGGTTTCTATTTTTTATAAATAAAAATGTTTTTTATTATTTGTGTAGGCAATTTACAGTTTCGAAAAAATAAAAAATGGTAACAAGGACATTAGCAGGACAATTAACCGAGTGTTGAACTATTAAATCAAAATTTTTAGTCACTTGATGTTGTATCGCTGCCGGGATCCACAACTTCAATTGACTGTAAATTACAGTAGAACCTGTTAAGCGCAGCCATCCATAGCGGACTGGAAAAGTGGCCTGTCAATGCAGCAAACTGCCCATAGGAGGTTCATTTGTGTAGAAAAGGCCATTTTGGCGACTGGTCTCCCATAGGTGGTTGGCGGTCCTTAAGGGTGGTTGCTCATACCAGGTTCTGCTATACTTGAATTTGTAAAATTTATAAAACATAATTTGAATATGTATCAACAATATCATATTTTCAGAAGAACAAATTATGATCAGTCACCTTAATATACACAGCAGGGATCGACACTAACACTGGCCCGTTGGCCCGAGGCCAGTAGAAATCAGTAAGGGCCAGTAAATCACATGAGATACTGGCCTCAGGGGCCAATAAAAAGTACCAGGTGTGCCTCTTTTTTTAATTTCAACACCCCGTTATTTATGGCTATGTTATGAAAACAAGTAAAAAATTTCAAATGAGCCTGTGGTTGAGTATTAAACATTGATTTAAATTTTGTATCATACCATTACATCAATTTTTTTGTGATACAGTGTAAGTTAAGGACTTTCAGATACAACTAAGGGCCAGTAATTATCTGAAGCTACTGGCCCTTTTGGCCACTACTTCAAAGCAGTTAGTGTCGACCCCTGCACAGCAATCTTTTATCAATTGTTTATTGATTCTTGGTTAATAATAATGCACAGTGATTATACAATAATTGTTAGTGAATAAAATCTGAATAATTCCCAGTGTAATTACTTTTTATTTCAGGTGGTTAGAACCTTTGGCATCCTCAAGTGTCCAAACAAACGGATTGTTAGAAATTTGAAAGAAAAAGAGAAGGGGGAAGGTCCGTTTGCAAAGTATGTACAATAATGTCAAAATATTTTAGATAAAATTCTGTCACAAGAAAAATGAATTTATACCCTCACAATAAGCATGTGTTCAGCTTACATTTGACCCGTAAATCACTGTATTAAACTTGACGCTATATCTTGCCACCGTGACCCACAACTTCAACTGGATAAAAATTACTTAAATTTGAACAGAAAAATCGATCAATCTAACAATTTTAATGTTCATTTCTCTTTCCTAATTTTTGTTTGAAGGTCTAATAAATATTTTAAAAATGTCTGTAGACGCGAGGACACTAAAAGCGCTGAATTATTTTTATATAAATCATGGAGTCCAAAGGGTTATTTTCAATTTGAAATCATCAGGCATGTGTTAGTTAGCTCTTTCTGATTCATTTAAATACCTATGTTATGGGTCTATGATCGCTATAAATATTTTTATTCTTACAATGCGCGGATGGACTTTAGATGTTAGAATCTTACGTCTACAGGCGTCAGATTCTGACGTCTAAAGTCTATCCCCGCTCTGTAGGGGTAACCTTTATCCTGCTAAGGTGATCTGTTCAAATTTTTACCCACGCGAAGTTGTGTCTCACTACCGTGACCCACAACTTCAAGTGCATGAAAATTTGTTTAATTTTAGATCTATTCTTTGCAAACCCTGATGTTTAACCACAATGTTGTTCTCAATTCAGTGATTTGATCGACAAATAAAACAAATTAACCCTTGTAGCGCTGAATTGTTTTATGAAAATCCTGGAGGCCAAAGTTTCTTTTTCAATTTGAAATCATCATAAATGTCTTAGTTAGATCTTTCTGATTCATTTGAATACCTATGTTATGGGTCACGGCCATTATAAATATTTGTACTCTTACAGTGTGGGGATTGACTTTAGTCGTCTGAATCTGATGACTTAAGTCTATCCCTGCGCTGTAAGGGTTAAGAACGACAATAATCGTGATCAGCAGGATAAGGCTTAATATGTTATACATGTACTTAACGAGGAGTTCTTTTATTGAATCAGTTTTTTTTACTTGTTTGTTCCATAATTTATTTTTATTTTTGGTTTCTTTGCTATGCTATTACACAACGATAATTGATCATTTAGAAATCCGCTCTCTATTGTAGCATTCAAATGTTATTGTACAATAGTTATCTTATTTATCAATTTTTGTTTGTTTTATTTTTCAGAGAGGCAAGGCGTTCCCTGGGGTCACTTCGTATCCCGAACACACAAGCTACCACACTACAGGTAGCGAGGTCACAGTGATATACATCTCTACAGGTGACAAGGTCACAGTGACATCACTACAGGTGGTAATGTCACAGTTACATAACTAAGGTCACAGTGACATGACTACAAGTGGCAAGGTCACAATGACATGATGACAGGTGGCAAGGTCACAGTGACATGATGACAGATGGCAAGGTCACAATGACATGATTACAGGTGGCAAGGTCATGATGACAGGTGGCAAGGTCACAGTGCCATGACTACAGGTGACGAGGTCACAGTGACATGACTACAGGTGGCAAGGTCACAATAACAAACATGACTACAGGTGGCAAGGTCATAGTAACATACATGACTACAGGTGGCAAGGTCACAGTAACAAACATGACTACAGATGGCAAGGTCACAGTAACAAACATGACTACAGGTGGCAAGGTGACAGTGACTTGAATCCAGGTGACCAGGTCATGATGTCATGACTACATGCGACAAGCACAAAAAAGCGCACATGACTTCATGTCACAAGGTGACAGTGACATGACTACATGTGGTAAGCGTGAAAATTTGTGTCTGTAGTAGAAACCACAGGGACTCATTGTAAACTATTTTTTCAAAGCCAAACTCGTTTATTAGCAGCGTTACTTTTATTGCAGACTGTCGGACGCAAATTGATAACAGACATTTGCATGGTCTGTAAATAGCCAATTGAAGGCCGATGAGGCTTTACTACAGTATATATGAATATGTAATGCCAAATATTTGCTGTAAGATGTGTAACTTTGGCTCAATGCTGTTTAATTGTTGGGACTACATCTTAAGACACTGGCCCAACATTGCCCCAGCTCCCAAAGCGTGAGCCAATCCTGAGTAAACACAATGTTTTTCACTAGGACCCGGAAAACATGATCAAATGTCACCCCAATGCCGCCTTAACCCTAACAGCGCTGAAACTTTTTTTGGATAAACCATGGAGACCAAAAGTGTTTTTTCAATTTGAAATTATCATGACTGTCTTAGTTAGCTCTTTCCACTTCATTTAAAAACCTATGTTATGGGTTCACGGGCATATAAAAATGTTTACTCTTTCAGTGAGGGGATCGACTTTAAACGTCAGAATCTGACATCTGAAATTGATCCCCGAGCCATAAGGGTTAATGCAGATCTAACGTCTACAACTCTAGCACAACATAAAATCAGTTTAGTTTGCTGATCATGTCTTCCCATTGCTTTCTCTTTGCTGGGTCAGCATCTTACACACTGGCCCAGCATGCAGACAGTGTTGGTTCATTATCCAGGGTTGTATTGATATAATATTTATAAGATAAGCCATTGTGATATTGGAGTATTCTATCATTTCTACATTTGCCCGGCAAGATTGAAAGACAAATGCTTGTGCCCCTTTTCGTAACTAATTATTTGTATCATTTGAATGACAAATGGCTGCTGCTCCTACTTTGTATTGCCACATTGTGAAAATTAAGCATGTACAATAAAAGACAAACTTGTAGAGCCAAGCATAATATTCAGTGTATTTCCTGTATTCAAATGATGTTAAAATGATATAGATTTTATGCCAAACCTTAACTATGATAATTTATACTACCAATATAATCTGTCATGTTTTTTGTCATAATTCCATTTGGAGTTAACTGATTCTAATAGGTAAAAATATATAAATTATGTTATGTGTATTTTTTTGCACTCGAATAATGTTAAAATGATGATCTAAACTGTGATATACTTCAATACTATCTGTCATGTTTTTTGTCATCATTCTCTTTTTGGGTTAACTGATTTTAATTGGTAAAAATATATAAATAATGTTCAGTGTATTTTTTGCACTCGAATGATGTTAATTGATGATATAGATTTTGTGTCAAATTTTAACTGTGATATACTACAATATTATCTGTCATGTTTTTTGTCATAATTCTAGTTACCCCTCGGCCCGTTGGGCACGAAGGGGTATTGTCGTCCCCTTTGTGCGCCGTCTCCGCCGCCGCCGCACAAACTCTTTTGGCTACTACACCAACATGGTGCAACAGATTAAATTCATAATTCATACAAACATTCAACCCCGCCTGGCACTTTTTTTTACCCAAGGTCAAAATTCTTGTTAACGCGATAATTAAAATAGCCGCCACCTGGTGACTTATTTTTTTAACTTTTTTTTCAGAATTCCCTCGAAACCTGGTATATATATAGGTTTTTGGGGTCTGCGAGTCTATTAGTATTGTCCGTTTTGATGTGAGACTGAAAACGAGGCTGCGGCGGCCATTTTGGTTTTATCAATTTTATTAAATCATTCTTATTTTCAATTAATTGCCTTGAAACCTGGCATATATAGAGTCACTACATGAGCCGAGGGGTATTTGAGTGCTTGCACGGTATTTTTTTGAGTTAGCTCTCTAATTGGTAAACATATAAATCATGTGTTTGAAAACTGATATTTTCATTGCCTGAAGTTTAAGTGTTTCACCCAATATGATTTTGAATTGTATCCCACCAAACACTTGACGCTGGCCCATATAATTGTATTTTAAATTTGGATCACCGTCTGCGATGTGGGCTCACATAAAAACATGTGTGTTGCTTTTTGCGTTGCTTTGATCAAGACATTCTTGAATTTATACCCAAATATATAGGATGTTTATTGTTCACAATTTACACTGCACCAGTCAAAGTCTGAATGTTTGACTTTTTATTTGATGCTATCACATTCTTGGCATCATTCGTTTTGTATATGTATTGTCAACTTGAGCATTTACTTATAAGAGATTGTCTTTATTTGTTGTTGGTCGTGTAAAGGTATATTTTTATGAAAAAAGAAGCCAAAAAGCAAATGTGTGATAAAAAAATGTGACATAAGCCACGCCTTTTATGAATGTTTTATGTTGCAGTCATAGGTGCGACCCTTCCAGAATATTTTATAACTGTTTCTGTTTACCATAGCTACCATAGTAACGTTTTGACATTTATTTCTAAATCCCTGACATGAATGATTGCTTCTTAAATAGTCAACAATTCACAAAATTTCGGAAAATTGTGCTTATATTGAACTAACTGGCTCGCTGTCTGGTTGGCTGGTTGGTTTGTCATTTGGCTGATTGCTTGTAGACTGGCTGGTTGCCCAGCTGGCTGGTTGACTGGCTGGTTGACTGGCTGGCTGGTTGACTGACTGGTTGGTTGGTTGGTTGACTGGCTGGTTGGTTGATTGGCTGGTTGGTTGACTGGCTGGTTGGTTGACTGCCTGGCTGGTTGGTTGACTGGCTGGTTGGTTGACTGGCTGGTTGGTTGACTGGCTGGTTGGTTGACTGGCTGGTTGGTTGACTGCCTGGCTGGTTGACTGCCTGGCTGGTTGGTTGACTGGTTGGTTGACTGGCTGTTTGGTTGACTGGCTGGTTGGTTGACTGGGTGGTTGGTTGACTGGCTGGTTAACTGGCTGGTTGGTTCTTAAATAGTCAACAATTCACAAAATTTTGGAAAATTGTGCTTATATTGAACTAACTGGCTCGCTGTCTGGTTGGCTGGTTGGTTGACTGCCTGGCTGGTTGACTGGCTGGTTGGTTGACTGGCTGGTTGGTTGACTGGCTGGTTGATTGACTGGCTGGTTGGTATAATGGCTGGTTGGTTGACTGGCTGGTTGGTTGACTGGCTGGTTGGTTGACTGGCTGCTTGGTTGACTGCCTGGCTGGTTGACTGCCTGGCTGGTTGGTTGACTGGCTGGTTGGTTGACTGGCTGGTTGGTTGACTGGCTGGTTGGTTGACTGCCTGGCTGGTTGACTGGCTGGTTGGTTGACTGGCTGGTTGACTGACTGGCTGGTTAGTTGGCTGGCTGGTTGACTGGTCGGTTGTCTGGTTGGTTGACAGGCTGGTGTGCCATTTAGCTGACTGCTTGCTGGCTTGTAGACTTGCTTGGCTCGCTGTTTGCCTTAGCTGGTCAGTTGACTGGCTGGCTGGCCCATTCTCAAAGCAATTTTACAAGAATCTAGAACATAGTTCTTTTGTTTTTTAAATGACTTCACATCATCATGTTTATTTAAATGTGTTTATAAATGTGGTATTATCGTTTACAGTTGAAGGCGAATAAACGTTTATGTTTTATAGTTTGTCATTCAGGTTGTCTTTTGACTAATGTTTTGCAAATTAATTTTCGTGCATAAATTATTTCTTGTGGATTCACTACCATGTAGTGCTCTAGGGGGTAAAGGGTTAATACGAGAAGAGTCTTCAGGAGAAATGACATCATACAGTGCTCTAGGGAGTAAAGGGTTAATATGAAAAGAGGCTCCAGGATAAATCACATCTTACAGTGCTCTAGGGGGTAAAGGGTTAATATGAGAACTGTTTTCAGGATAAATGACACCATACAGTGCTCTAGGGGGTAAAGAGTTAATATGAGAAGAGGCTGCAGGATAAATGACATCATACAGTGCTCTAGGGGGTAAAGGGTTAATATGAAAAGAGGCTATAGGATAAATGACATCAGTGATCTAGGGGGTAAAGGGTTAATATGAGAAGAGGCTACAGGATAAATCACATCATACAGTGCTCTAGGGGGTAAAGGGTTAATATGAGAAGAGGCTACAGGATAAATCACATCATACAGTGCTCTAGGGGGTAAAGGGTTAATATGAAAAGAGGCTCCAGGATAAATCACATCTTACAGTGCTCTGGGGGGTAAAGGGTTAATATGAAAAGAGGCTCCAGGATAAATCACATTTTACAGTGCTCCAGGGGGTAAAGGGTTTATATGAGAAGAGGCTACAGGATAAATGACATCATGCAGTGCTCTAGGGGGTAAAGGGTTAATATGAGAAGAGGCTACAGGATAAATGACATCATGCAGTGCTCTAGGGGGTAAAGGGTTAATATGAGAAGAGGCTACAGGATAAATGACATCATACAGTGCTCTAGGAGGTAAAGGGTTGATATGAAAAGAGGCTACAGGATAAATGACATCATACAGTGCTCTAGTGGGTAAAGGGTTAATATGAAAAGAGGCTTCAGGATAAATGACATCATACAGTGCTCTAGGGGGTAAAGGGTTTATATGAGAAGAGGCTGCAGGATAAATGACATCATACAGTGCTCTAGGGGGTGAAGGGTTAATATGAGAAGAGGCTACAGGATAAATGACATCATACAGTCCTCTAGGGGGTAAAGGGTTAATATGAGAAGAGGCTTCAGGATAAATGACATCATGCAGTGCTCTGGGGGGTGAAGGGTTAATATGAGAAGAGGCTACAGGATAAATGACGTCACATCGTGCTCTAGGGGGTAAAGGGTTGATATGAGAAGAGGCTACAGGATAAATGACATCATGCAGTGTTCTGGGGGGTAAAGGGTTAATATGAGAAGAGGCTACAGGATAAATGACATCATACAGTGCTTTAGGAGGTAAAGGGTTAATATGAGAAGAGGCTACAGAATAAATGACATCATGCAGTGCTTTGGGGGGTAAAGGGTTAATATGAAAAGAGGCTACAGGATAAATGACATCATACAGTGCTTTAGGAGGTAAAGGGTTAATATGAGAAGAGGCTATAGGATAAATGACATCATGCAGTGCTCTAGGGGGTAAAGGGTTAATATGAGAAGAGGCTTCAGGATAAATGACATCATGTAGTGCTCTAGGAGGTAAAGGGTTGATATGAGAAGAGGCTACAGGATAAATGACATCATACAGTGCTCTAGGAGGTAAAGGATTAATATGTACTTGGAGAAGAGGCTACAGGATAAATGACATCATACAGTGATCTAGGAGGTAAAGGGTTAATATGAGAAGAGGGTACAGGATAAATGACATCATACAGTGCTCTAGGGGGTAGAGGGTTAATATGTACTTGGAGAAGAGGCTACAGGATAAATGACATCATAGAGTGCTCTAGGAGGTAAAGGGTTGATATGAGAAGAGGCTACAGGATAAATGACATCATACAGTGCTCTAGGAGGTAAAGGGTTGATATGAAAAGAGGCTACAGGATAAATGACATCATACAGTGCTCTAGGAGGTAAAGGGTTGATATGAGAAGAGGCTACAGGATAAATGACATCAGTGCTCTAGAGGATAATGGGTTATTATGAGAAGAGGCTACAGGATAAATGACATCATGCAGTGCTCTGGGGGGTGAAGGGTTAATATGATAAGAGGCTACAGGATAAATGACATCATACAGAGATCTAGGAGGTAAAGGGTTCATATGAGAAGAGGCTACAGGATAAATGACATCATGCAGTGCTCTGGGGGGTGAAGGGTTAATATGAGAAGAGGCTACAGGATAAATGACATCATACAGTGCTCTAGGGGGTAAAGGGTTAATATGAGAAGAGGCTACAGGATAAATGACATCATGCAGTGCTCTAGGAGGTAAAGGGTTAATATGAGAAGAGGCTACATGATAAATGACATCAGTGCTCTAGGGGGTGATGGGTTAATATGAGAAGAGGCTACAGGATAAATGACATCATGCAGTGCTCTGGGGGGTGAAGGGTTAATATGAGAAGAGGCTACAGGATAAATGACATCATACAGTGCTCTAGGGGGTAAAGGGTTGATATGAGAAGAGGCTACAGGATAAATGACATCATACAGTGCTCTAGGAGGTAAAGGGTTGATATGAAAAGAGGCTAGAGGATAAATGGCATCATACAGTGCTCTAGGAGGTAAAGGGTTGATATGAGAAGAGGCTACAGGATAAATTACATCAGTGCTCTAGGGGGTAATGGATTAATATAAGAAGAGGCTACAGGATAAATGACATCATGCAGTGCTCTGGGGGGTGAAGGGTTATTATGATAAGAGGCTACAGGATAAATGACATCATACAAAGATCTAGGAGGTAAAGGGTTAATATGAGAAGAGGCTACAGGATAAATGACATCATACAGTGCTCTAGGGGGTAAAGGGTTAATATAAGAAGAGGCTACAGGATAAATGACATCATGCAGTGCTCTAGGAGGTAAAGGGTTGATATGAGAAAAGGCTACAGGATAAATGACATCATACAGTGTTCTAGGAGGTAAAGGGTTGATATGAGAAGAGGCTGCAGGATAAATGACATCATACAGTGCTCTAGGGGGTAAAGGGTTAATATGAGAAGAGGCTACAGGATAAATGACATCATACAGTGCTCTAGGAGGTAAAGGGTTGATATGAAAAGAGGCTACAGGATAAATGACATCATACAGTGCTCTAGGGGGTAAAGGGTTAATATGAGAAGAGGCTGCAGGATAAATGACATCATACAGTGCTCTAGGGGGTAAAGGGTTAATATGAGAAGAGGCTTCAGGATAAATGACATCATACAGTGCTCTAGGGGGTAAAGGGTTTATATGAGAAGAGGCTGCAGGATAAATGACATCAAACAGTGCTCTAGGGGGTGAAGGGTTAATATGAGAAGAGGCTACAGGATAAATGACATCATACAGTACTCTAGGGGGTGAAGGGTTAATATGAGAAAAGGCTTCAGGATAAATGACATCATGCAGTGCTCTGGGGGTGAAGGGTTAATATGAGAAGAGGCTACAGGATAAATGACATCATACAGTGCTCTAGGGGGTAAAGGGTTGATATGAGAAGAGGCTACAGGATAAATGACATCATGCAGTGCTCTGGGGGGTAAAGGGTTAATATGAGAAGAGGCTACAGGATAAATGACATCATACAGTGCTTTAGGAGGTAAAGGGTTAATATGAGAAGAGGCTACAGAATAAATGACATCATGCTGTGCTCTGGGGGGTAAAGGGTTAATATGAGAAGAGGATACAGGATAAATGACATCATACAGTGCTTTAGGAGGTAAAGGGTTAATATGAGAAGAGGCTATAGGATAAATGACATCATGCAGTGCTCTAGGAGGTAGAGGGTTAATATGAGAAGAGGCTTCAGGATAAATGACATCATGCAGTGCTCTAGGAGGTAAAGGGTTGATATGAGAAGAGGCTACAGGATAAATGACATCGTACAGTGCTCTGGGGGGGTAAAGGGTTAATATGAGAAGAGGCTACAGGATAAATGACATCATGCAGTGCTCTAGGAGGTAAAGGGTTAATATGAGAAGAGGCTACATGATAAATGACATCAGTGCTCTAGGGGGTGATGGGTTAATATGAGAAGAGGCTACAGGATAAATGACATCATGCAGTGCTCTGGGGGGTGAAGGGTTAATATGAGAAGAGGCTACAGGATAAATGACATCATACAGTGCTCTAGGGGGTAAAGGGTTGATATGAGAAGAGGCTACAGGATAAATGACATCATACAGTGCTCTAGGAGGTAAAGGGTTGATATGAAAAGAGGCTAGTGGATAAATGGCATCATACAGTGCTCTAGGAGGTAAAGGGTTGATATGAGAAGAGGCTACAGGATAAATTACATCAGTGCTCTAGGGGGTAATGGATTAATATAAGAAGAGGCTACAGGATAAATGACATCATGCAGTGCTCTGGGGGGTGAAGGGTTATTATGATAAGAGGCTACAGGATAAATGACATCATACAAAGATCTAGGAGGTAAAGGGTTAATATGAGAAGAGGCTACAGGATAAATGACATCATACAGTGCTCTAGGGGGTAAAGGGTTAATATAAGAAGAGGCTACAGGATAAATGACATCATGCAGTGCTCTAGGAGGTAAAGGGTTGATATGAGAAAAGGCTACAGGATAAATGACATCATACAGTGTTCTAGGAGGTAAAGGGTTGATATGAGAAGAGGCTGCAGGATAAATGACATCATACAGTGCTCTAGGGGGTAAAGGGTTAATATGAGAAGAGGCTACAGGATAAATGACATCATACAGTGCTCTAGGAGGTAAAGGGTTGATATGAAAAGAGGCTACAGGATAAATGACATCATACAGTGCTCTAGGGGGTAAAGGGTTAATATGAGAAGAGGCTGCAGGATAAATGACATCATACAGTGCTCTAGGGGGTAAAGGGTTAATATGAGAAGAGGCTTCAGGATAAATGACATCATACAGTGCTCTAGGGGGTAAAGGGTTTATATGAGAAGAGGCTGCAGGATAAATGACATCAAACAGTGCTCTAGGGGGTGAAGGGTTAATATGAGAAGAGGCTACAGGATAAATGACATCATACAGTACTCTAGGGGGTGAAGGGTTAATATGAGAAAAGGCTTCAGGATAAATGACATCATGCAGTGCTCTGGGGGTGAAGGGTTAATATGAGAAGAGGCTACAGGATAAATGACATCATACAGTGCTCTAGGGGGTAAAGGGTTGATATGAGAAGAGGCTACAGGATAAATGACATCATGCAGTGCTCTGGGGGGTAAAGGGTTAATATGAGAAGAGGCTACAGGATAAATGACATCATACAGTGCTTTAGGAGGTAAAGGGTTAATATGAGAAGAGGCTACAGAATAAATGACATCATGCTGTGCTCTGGGGGGTAAAGGGTTAATATGAGAAGAGGATACAGGATAAATGACATCATACAGTGCTTTAGGAGGTAAAGGGTTAATATGAGAAGAGGCTATAGGATAAATGACATCATGCAGTGCTCTAGGAGGTAGAGGGTTAATATGAGAAGAGGCTTCAGGATAAATGACATCATGCAGTGCTCTAGGAGGTAAAGGGTTGATATGAGAAGAGGCTGCAGGATAAATGACATCGTACAGTGCTCTGGGGGGGTGAAGGGTTAATATGAGAAGAGGCTACAGGATAAATGACATCATACAGTGCTCTAGGAGGTAAACGGTTAATATGAACTTGGAGAAGAGGCTACAGGATAAATGACATCATACAGTGATCTAGGAGGTAAAGGGTTAATATGAGAAGAGGGTACAGGATAAATGACACCATACAGTGCTCTAGGGGGTAGAGGGTTAATATGTACTTGGAGAAGAGGCTACAGGATAAATGACATCATAGAGTGCTCTAAGAGGTAAAGGGTTGATATGAGAAGGGGCTACAGGATAAATGACATCATACAGTGCTCTAAGAGGTAAAGGGTTGATATGAAAAGAGGCTAGAGGATAAATGACATCATACAGTGCTCTAGGAGGTAAAGGGTTGATATGAGAAGAGACTACAGGATAAATGACATCAGTGCTCTAGGGGGTAATGGATTAATATAAGAAGAGGCTACAGGATAAATGACATCATGCAGTGCTCTGGGGGGTGAAGGGTTATTATGATAAGAGGCTACAGGATAAATGACATCATACAGAGATCTAGGAGGTAAAGGGTTAATATGAGAAGAGGCTACAGGATAAATGACATCATACAGTGCTCTAGGGGGTAAAGGGTTAATATAAGAAGAGGCTACTGGATAAATGACATCATGCAGTGCTCTAGGAGGTAAAGGGTTGATATGAGAAAAGGCTACAGGATAAATGACATCATACAGTGTTCTAGGAGGTAAAGGGTTGATATGAGAAGAGGCTACAGGATAAATGACATCGTACAGTGCTCTGGGGGGTGAAGGGTTAATATGAGAATAGGCTACAGGATAAATGACATCATACAGTGCTCTAGGATGTAAACGGTTAATATGAACTTGGAGAAGAGGCTACAGGATAAACGACATCATACAGTGATCTAGGAGGTAAAGGGTTAATATGAGAAGAGGGTACAGGATAAATGACATCATACAGTGCTCTAGGGGGTAGAGGGTTAATATGTACTTGGAGAAGAGGCTACAGGATAAATGACATCATAGAGTGCTCTAGGAGGTAAAGGGTTGATATGAGAAGAGGCTACAGGATAAATGAAATCATACAGTGCTCTAGGAGGTAAAGGGTTGATATGAAAAGAGGCTACAGGATAAATGACATCATACAGTGCTCTAGGAGGTAAAGGGTTGATATGAGAAGAGGCTACAGGATAAATGACATCAGTGCTCTAGAGGGTAATGGGTTAATATGAGAAGAGGCTACAGGATAAATGACATCATACAGTGCTCTAGGGGGTAAAGGGTTAATATAAGAAGAGGCTACAGGATAAATGACATCATGCAGTGCTCTAGGAGGTAAAGGGTTGATATGAGAAAAGGCTACAGGATAAATGACATCATACAGTGCTCTAGGGGGTAAAGGGTTGATATGAGAAGAGGCTGCAGGATAAATGACATCATACAGTGCTCTAGGGGGTAAAGGGTTAATATGAGAAGAGGCTACAGGATAAATGACATCATACAGTGCTCTAGGAGGTAAAGGGTTGATATGAAAAGAGGCTACAGGATAAATGACATCATACAGTGCTCTAGGGGGTAAAGGGTTAATATAAGAAGAGGCTGCAGGATAAATGACATCATACAGTGCTCTAGGGGGTGAAGGGTTAATAAGAGAAGAGGCTACAGGATAAATGACATCATACAGTGCTCTAGGAGGTAAAGGGTTGATATGAAAAGAGGCTACAGGATAAATGACATCATACAGTGCTCTAGGGGGTAAAGGGTTTATATGAGAAGAGGCTGCAGGATAAATGACATCATACAGTGCTCTAGGGGGTGAAGGGTTAATATGAGAAGAGGCTACAGGATAAATGACATCATACAGTGCTCTAGGGGGTGAAGGGTTAATATGAGAAAAGGCTTCAGGATAAATGACATCATGCAGTGCTCTGGGGGGTGAAGGGTTAATATGAGAAGAGGCTACAGGATAAATGACATCATACAGTGCTCTAGGGGGTAAAGGGTTGATTTGAGAAGAGGCTACAGGATAAATGACATCATGCAGTGCTCTGGGGGGTAAAGGGTTGATATGAGAAGAGGCTACAGGATAAATGACATCATACAGTGCTTTAGGAGGTAAAGGGTTATTATGAGAAGAGGCTACAGAATAAATGACATCATGCTGTGCTCTGGGGGGTAAAGGGTTAATATGAGAAGAGGCTACAGGATAAATGACATCATACAGTGCTTTAGGAGGTAAAGGGTTAATATGAGAAGAGGCTATAGGATAAATGACATCATGCAGTGCTCTAGGGGGTAAAGGGTTAATATGAGAAGAGGCTTCAGGATAAATGACATCATGCAGTGCTCTAGGAGGTAAAGGGTTGATATGAGAAGAGGCTACAGGATAAATGACATCGTACAGTGTCCGGGGGGTGAAGGGTTAAAAGAGAAGGGGCTACAGGAAATGACATCATACAGTGCTCTAGGATGTAAACGGTTAATATGAACTTGGAGAAGAGGCTACAGGATAAATGACATCATACAGTGATCTAGGAGGTAAAGGGTTAATATGAGAAGAGGGTACAGGATAAATGACATCATACAGTGCTCTAGGGGGTAGAGGGTTAATATGTACTTGGAGAAGAGGCTATAGGATAAATGACATCAGTGATCTAGGGGGTAAAGGGTTAATATGAGAAGAGGCTACAGGATAAATCACATCATACAGTGCTCTAGGGGGTAAAGGGTTAATATGAGAAGAGGCTACAGGATAAATCACATCATACAGTGCTCTAGGGGGTAAAGGGTTAATATGAAAAGAGGCTCCAGGATAAATCACATCTTACAGTGCTCTGGGGGGTAAAGGGTTAATATGAAAAGAGGCTCCAGGATAAATCACATTTTACAGTGCTCCAGGGGGTAAAGGGTTTATATGAGAAGAGGCTACAGGATAAATGACATCATGCAGTGCTCTAGGGGGTAAAGGGTTAATATGAGAAGAGGCTACAGGATAAATGACATCATACAGTGCTCTAGGAGGTAAAGGGTTAATATAAGAAGAGGCTACAGGATAAATGACATCATGCAGTGCTCTAGGAGGTAAAGGGTTGATATGAGAAAAGGCTACAGGATAAATGACATCATACAGTGTTCTAGGAGGTAAAGGGTTGATATGAGAAGAGGCTACAGGATAAATGACATCGTACAGTGCTCTGGGGGGGTGAAGGGTTAATATGAGAATAGGCTACAGGATAAATGACATCATACAGTGCTCTAGGATGTAAACGGTTAATATGAACTTGGAGAAGAGGCTACAGGATAAACGACATCATACAGTGATCTAGGAGGTAAAGGGTTAATATGAGAAGAGGGTACAGGATAAATGACATCATACAGTGCTCTAGGGGGTAGAGGGTTAATATGTACTTGGAGAAGAGGCTACAGGATAAATGACATCATAGAGTGCTCTAGGAGGTAAAGGGTTGATATGAGAAGAGGCTACAGGATAAATGACATCATACAGTGCTCTAGGAGGTAAAGGGTTGATATGAAAAGAGGCTACAGGATAAATGACATCATACAGTGCTCTAGGAGGTAAAGGGTTGATATGAGAAGAGGCTACAGGATAAATGACATCAGTGCTCTAGAGGGTAATGGGTTAATATGAGAAGAGGCTACAGGATAAATGACATCATACAGTGCTCTAGGGGGTAAAGGGTTAATATAAGAAGAGGCTACAGGATAAATGACATCATGCAGTGCTCTAGGAGGTAAAGGGTTGATATGAGAAAAGGCTACAGGATAAATGACATCATACAGTGCTCTAGGGGGTAAAGGGTTGATATGAGAAGAGGCTGCAGGATAAATGACATCATACAGTGCTCTAGGGGGTAAAGGGTTAATATGAGAAGAGGCTACAGGATAAATGACATCATACAGTGCTCTAGGAGGTAAAGGGTTGATATGAAAAGAGGCTACAGGATAAATGACATCATACAGTGCTCTAGGGGGTAAAGGGTTAATATAAGAAGAGGCTGCATGATAAATGACATCATACAGTGCTCTAGGGGGTGAAGGGTTAATAAGAGAAGAGGCTACAGGATAAATGACATCATACAGTGCTCTAGGAGGTAAAGGGTTGATATGAAAAGAGGCTACAGGATAAATGACATCATACAGTGCTCTAGGGGGTAAAGGGTTTATATGAGAAGAGGCTGCAGGATAAATGACATCATACAGTGCTCTAGGGGGTGAAGGGTTAATATGAGAAGAGGCTACAGGATAAATGACATCATACAGTGCTCTAGGGGGTGAAGGGTTAATATGAGAAAAGGCTTCAGGATAAATGACATCATGCAGTGCTCTGGGGGGTGAAGGGTTAATATGAGAAGAGGCTACAGGATAAATGACATCATACAGTGCTCTAGGGGGTAAAGGGTTGATTTGAGAAGAGGCTACAGGATAAATGACATCATGCAGTGCTCTGGGGGGTAAAGGGTTGATATGAGAAGAGGCTACAGGATAAATGACATCATACAGTGCTTTAGGAGGTAAAGGGTTATTATGAGAAGAGGCTACAGAATAAATGACATCATGCTGTGCTCTGGGGGGTAAAGGGTTAATATGAGAAGAGGCTACAGGATAAATGACATCATACAGTGCTTTAGGAGGTAAAGGGTTAATATGAGAAGAGGCTATAGGATAAATGACATCATGCAGTGCTCTAGGGGGTAAAGGGTTAATATGAGAAGAGGGTACAGGATAAATGACATCATACAGTGCTCTAGGGGGTAGAGGGTTAATATGTACTTGGAGAAGAGGCTACAGGATAAATGACATCATAGAGTGCTCTAGGAGGTAAAGGGTTGATATGAGAAGAGGCTACAGGATAAATGACATCATACAGTGCTCTAGGAGGCAAAGGGTTGATATGAAAAGAGGCTACAGGATAAATGCCATCATAAAGTGCTCTAGGAGGTAAAGGGTTGATATGAGAAGAGGCTACAGGATAAATGACATCAGTGCTCTAGAGGGTAATGGGTTAATATGAGAAGAGGCTACAGGATAAATGACATCATGCAGTGCTCTGGGGGGTGAAGGGTTATTATGATAAGAGGCTACAGGATAAATGACATCATACAGAGATCTAGGAGGT
Source organism: Flabesymbios commensalis (assembly GCA_964017125.1). Classification (NCBI taxonomy): domain Eukaryota; kingdom Metazoa; phylum Annelida; class Polychaeta; order Terebellida; family Flabelligeridae; genus Flabesymbios; species Flabesymbios commensalis. The sequence continues at coordinate 11,907,563 of OZ024904.1, forward strand.
AAAGGGTTAATATGAGAAGAGGCTACAGGATAAATGACATCATACAGTGCTCTAGGGGGTAAAGGGTTAATATGAGAAGAGGCTACAGGATAAATCACATCATACAGTGCTCTAGGGGGTAAAGGGTTAATATGAAAAGAGGCTATAGGATAAATGACATCAGTGATCTAGGGGGTAAAGGGTTAATATGAGAAGAGGCTACAGGATAAATCACATCATACAGTGCTCTAGGGGGTAAAGGGTTAATATGAGAAGAGGCTACAGGATAAATCACATCATACAGTGCTCTAGGGGGTAAAGGGTTAATATGAAAAGAGGCTCCAGGATAAATCACATCTTACAGTGCTCTGGGGGGTAAAGGGTTAATATGAAAAGAGGCTCCAGGATAAATCACATTTTACAGTGCTCCAGGGGGTAAAGGGTTTATATGAGAAGAGGCTACAGGATAAATGACATCATGCAGTGCTCTAGGGGGTAAAGGGTTGATATGAAAAGAGGCTACAGGATAAATGACATCATACAGTGCTCTAGTGGGTAAAGGGTTAATATGAAAAGAGGCTTCAGGATAAATGACATCATACAGTGCTCTAGGGGGTAAAGGGTTTATATGAGAAGAGGCTGCAGGATAAATGACATCATACAGTGCTCTAGGGGGTGAAGGGTTAATATGAGAAGAGGCTACAGGATAAATGACATCATACAGTGCTCTAGGGGGTAAAGGGTTAATATGAGAAGAGGCTTCAGGATAAATGACATCATGCAGTGCTCTGGGGGGTGAAGGGTTAATATGAGAAGAGGCTACAGGATAAATGACGTCATACCGTGCTCTAGGGGGTAAAGGGTTGATATGAGAAGAGGCTACAGGATAAATGACATCATAGAGTGCTCTAGGAGGTAAAGGGTTGATATGAGAAGAGGCTACAGGATAAATGACATCATACAGTGCTCTAGGAGGCAAAGGGTTGATATGAAAAGAGGCTACAGGATAAATGCCATCATAAAGTGCTCTAGGAGGTAAAGGGTTGATATGAGAAGAGGCTACAGGATAAATGACATCAGTGCTCTAGAGGGTAATGGGTTAATATGAGAAGAGGCTACAGGATAAATGACATCATGCAGTGCTCTGGGGGGTGAAGGGTTATTATGATAAGAGGCTACAGGATAAATGACATCATACAGAGATCTAGGAGGTAAAGGGTTAATATGAGAAGAGGCTACAGGATAAATGACATCATACAGTGCTCTAGGGGGTAAAGGGTTAATATGAGAAGAGGCTACAGGATAAATCACATCATACAGTGCTCTAGGGGGTAAAGGGTTAATATGAAAAGAGGCTATAGGATAAATGACATCAGTGATCTAGGGGGTAAAGGGTTAATATGAGAAGAGGCTACAGGATAAATCACATCATACAGTGCTCTAGGGGGTAAAGGGTTAATATGAGAAGAGGCTACAGGATAAATCACATCATACAGTGCTCTAGGGGGTAAAGGGTTAATATGAAAAGAGGCTCCAGGATAAATCACATCTTACAGTGCTCTGGGGGGTAAAGGGTTAATATGAAAAGAGGCTCCAGGATAAATCACATTTTACAGTGCTCCAGGGGGTAAAGGGTTTATATGAGAAGAGGCTACAGGATAAATGACATCATGCAGTGCTCTAGGGGGTAAAGGGTTGATATGAAAAGAGGCTACAGGATAAATGACATCATACAGTGCTCTAGTGGGTAAAGGGTTAATATGAAAAGAGGCTTCGAGATAAATGACATCATACAGTGCTCTAGGGGGTAAAGGGTTTATATGAGAAGAGGCTGCAGGATAAATGACATCATACAGTGCTCTAGGGGGTGAAGGGTTAATATGAGAAGAGGCTACAGGATAAATGACATCATACAGTGCTCTAGGGGGTAAAGGGTTAATATGAGAAGAGGCTTCAGGATAAATGACATCATGCAGTGCTCTGGGGGGTGAAGGGTTAATATGAGAAGAGGCTACAGGATAAATGACGTCATACCGTGCTCTAGGGGGTAAAGGGTTGATATGAGAAGAGGCTACAGGATAAATGACATCATGCAGTGCTCTGGGGGGTAAAGGGTTAATATGAGAAGAGGCTACAGGATAAATGACATCATACAGTGCTTTAGGAGGTAAAGGGTTAATATGAGAAGAGGCTACAGAATAAATGACATCATGCAGTGCTTTGGGGGGTAAAGGGTTAATATGAAAAGAGGCTACAGGATAAATGACATCATACAGTGCTTTAGGAGGTAAAGGGTTAATATGAGAAGAGGCTATAGGATAAATGACATCATGCAGTGCTCTAGGGGGTAAAGGGTTAATATGAGAAGAGGCTTCAGGATAAATGACATCATGTAGTGCTCTAGGAGGTAAAGGGTTGATATGAGAAGAGGCTACAGGATAAATGACATCATACAGTGCTCTAGGAGGTAAAGGATTAATATGTACTTGGAGAAGAGGCTACAGGATAAATGACATCATACAGTGATCTAGGAGGTAAAGGGTTAATATGAGAAGAGGGTACAGGATAAATGACATCATACAGTGCTCTAGGGGGTAGAGGGTTAATATGTACTTGGAGAAGAGGCTACAGGATAAATGACATCATAGAGTGCTCTAGGAGGTAAAGGGTTGATATGAGAAGAGGCTACAGGATAAATGACATCATACAGTGCTCTAGGAGGTAAAGGGTTGATATGAAAAGAGGCTACCGGATAAATGACATCATACAGTGCTCTAGGAGGTAAAGGGTTGATATGAGAAGAGGCTACAGGATAAATGACATCAGTGCTCTAGAGGGTAATGGGTTATTATGAGAAGAGGCTACAGGATAAATGACATCATGCAGTGCTCTGGGGGGTGAAGGGTTATTATGATAAGAGGCTACAGGATAAATGACATCATACAGAGATCTAGGAGGTAAAGGGTTAATATGAGAAGAGGCTACAGGATAAATTTTTTTTTTTTTTTAAACATGATTTATTTCACATAAGGATTACAAACAGCAATTGCCACAAGTTGCTCTCCTTGACATAGTAAGAGACACAAAAAATGAAAAAAAACAGACATGGAAAAAATATACATGAAAAAGATGATACAATAAGATGATAAAATAAATGAGTTGCTACTATGAAAGAGTTGTGATGATGATAGAATATTAAAGATGATTATGAAAATCTGCCACAGGAATATATAAAATCGTGCAATGTTGTAAATAGTATGAGGTTGGTATGGTGGTCTAAGATTTCTGAACCGTACAATAAAATAATTTCAACTTGTTTTTTATTTTGAACTATGTCGACAGAAAGTATACGGTTCAGATCTTGGGTCAATGTTTGTCGAGGGACAGCATAGGCTGGACACACGAAAAATATGTGATATGGATCTTCTTGAGGTGCTCCGCACCTTTCACAGGAAGGCGATGGGACCATATTGTACTTGTAGCGCTGGCTGTTCAGTGCACTTAGTCCCAATCGCATTCGGGTGTGATTAACAGCAGCCTTGCCAAGAAAACGTGAATATAATATTGGGTTGAAATGCGAGTTGCTCTTACTACGTTTGAGGAGTTTAGATTTAAAAGAAAAATAAGACGGGGATGAACGTATAATTTTGTCTAAAGAATTCCAAGATTTAATTGACGAGTTCAAAAAAGAATTTCTGACACAGCTGAGACGTGCAGAGGGTGTAGGGAGTGACATGTTATTAAAACTGCGCAAGCGATAACCTGCATCTCTGGGTCTTGGCAAGATTGCTGTCAGGTACGATGGAGCTAACCCGTGAATAATCTTATATAGTATAACAAGTTTGTGGTTAGTACGCCTTTGGCGTAGTGGTATCCAGTTAAGTTCTAGTAATAAGCGATCATTGCTAGTGTGCTTATATGCACCTGTACAAGCCAATGCGGCCCGCCGCTGAACATTTTCGAGAGCTAGGGCTGCTCTGATTGTACAATTGTCAAAAATAACATCACAATATTCAATGACAGGCAGCAACATGGATTTATACAAGGCGCATAGCGCGTTTCGTGGTAATTTCGTTTTAATGTTATTCATCACATAAAGGAGTTTATTAGCTTTCAATATGGCTTTATCGATATGTCTTTGCCAGCTGAGGTTGCTCGTGATGGTGAGGCCTAAATGTACATGTTCGATGCTGCGTTTAATAACAACACCATCAAATATAAGATTAGGATAGATTACATTTTTTCGATTTGAAATGATTTGGAATATTGTTTTAATTGGGTTAAATTTTACCCTCCATAGGCGTCCCCATTTATATATCCTTTCAAGGTCTCTATTTATTTTGAGGGAGGAGGTTAAGGGGTTGGTAAAAATGTCCAGAAGGGAGGTGTCGTCCGCAAAGAGGTGTGGGTCGCATTCCAGGTCGGTAACAAGGTCGTTAACGTAAACCAGGAATAACAATGGGCCCAATATAGAGCCCTGTGGCACGCCCGCTTCGACATAACTGACGTCGGAACAGCAACCGTCCAATATAACCCTTTGTTTTCTGAGGGCCAGATAGCTTTCCAGCCATTTTAATAAAGTACCAGAAATGCCTAACTGTTTTAGTTTAAATAGAAGGCCTTCGTGCCACACCCTATCAAAGGCTTTGGAGATGTCCAGGAACACTAGACATGCGTTTTCTTTGTTATCCAAACCAGAATATAGTTTGTGTACTATGGACAAAAGCTGATTAACAGTAGAATCTTTTTGTTTAAACCCTGAATTTTTCACTGTTAACAAACTATGATCGTTGAGGTATGTATATAAATGATAATGGACCGCCTTCTCCAAAACCTTTGATAGGGACGACAGTAGCGATATTGGCCTATAGTTGGACGCGTTATTTTTACTTTCTTTTTTAAAAATGGGGATAACGTTTGCTATTTTCCAACATGAAGGGAATACACCTTGAGCGAGTGACAAGTTAAATAGACGGGCGAGCGGTTCACTCAGAGAGATTGCACATTCCTTTAATATCCGATTGCTAATATTATCTGGGCCGACGGCTTTGGATACATTTAAATGTTTCAGGATGTTGAAAATCTCAACCGATGTCAGAATTATTGTTTCAATTTTGTTATCTGTCAAAAGAGTAAAATCTGGTAATGGGTCGTTTTGTGTAGGGTCTAGTTTACATTGTTCGGTAAAATATTGATTAAAAACTTCAGCTTTTTCAGCGGTCTCAGTAATGAGACGGTCGCCTACAATTAAGTGGGGTATTGATTGAACACGTTTAGTGCCATAAACCAATTTAGTGATTTTCCAAAACGTTTTTGCTGAGGTGTTAGGATCAGTTAATTTACTAGCCGTGTTATTATAGAATTTGTCTCGGCTTGCTCTGAAGGCTGATTTAGCCTCTCTCCTTTTGTTACGAAACTGCTCATGGTGAACAGCATCGCCTGTCCGTTTCCATTTCTTGTGTAATCGTTTACACTGCCTAAATAATCCCCTGATCGCCACAGTCATGCCTGGCTTGTCACGGGCTCTCACATGGATGTCATTATGTGGGATACAGTCGTCAGCTATGATGTTTAAAAGTTTAGTCATATTTTGAACAATTAGGTTAATATCATTAGTCGAGGAAAAAAAATCGTCCCAATTCATGGCCAGGAGGATATCATTAAAAAAGTCATAGTTTCCTCTATCATAACGCCAAATCCTTCTGGACATCTGTTTATGCTGAGGCCTTACGATAGACATACTGCCGTGTATGATTTTGTGATCAAGACCAGAAATTTCATCTAAAATATCGACATTAGTAAAATAAGCCGGTGCATCTGTAGCTAACAAATCGAGTAGATTATCACCGCGAGTTGGTGCGTTAATTAGTTGAGATAGGCTGTAACTTTCAAACAGATTGACTAGTTTTAATCCGAGCTCGCTGTCTCTATGATCGGATGTCCAATTAGTACATCGATCATTAAAGTCGCCCAACAGCACAGTAACTACATTTTTATTGTGAGACACACCCGCAGCTTGACTAAGAGAATTATCTAACGCATTTAAAAAAGTATCTATTTCGGCTATTGATTGGTTTGGTTGTCTGTAACACACACAGATGATAATTTTATGATTTTTGAACATTATTTCTGCCCACAACATTTCAATATTTGATTGTTCTAAGTCAGCTCTTCTCAATACAGTAATACTATTGTGAACATATAAGGCTACGCCCCCACCTCTTCTATTTCTGTCATTTCTAAGTATAGTATAGTTGCACAGTTCTACATCATTGTCTACTACATTTTGATCAAGGTGAGTTTCACTGACACCAATTACGTCAAATTCATGAATATTACATAATTCGAGATACATGTCGTCAATACGACCTTCCTTAGTTAAACTTCGCGCATTTATATGACACATAGATATATTGTTAAAACTGACAGGACCTGGGTGAGGATGGATATCTCCAGCCAAAAACATTAACATAAAGATCAACATTATAGTCATAATAAGTATATACAGTAAGTCACCTGTATTAGTACCCCACATTTTATGTGGATTTAGAGACATATCACTACACTGAGTGTGGTTGTACCAACAGCCTATGACTGCCCTCCATTGTTGAATACCAATCATGGTGGGTTATATAACCTCACCCATAATAACATTGACCCATAGAAGACCGCCGAACCAGAAATCATTATGACATTATAAATACATTTCAACATCAACGACAACATTGTAGTAGCAAAATGGGATGAAGATGGTATGGATGGGATGTTTGAACATTGTTCAAACATGGAATATGTAACCATATGAGAAAAAAAGAAAATACAACTCTGTGATATGGAAAAAAAAGTAAAATTGCGAGATATATCAGAAAAAATATTGACTTATCGATGTGTGAATCTAATATGGTGAAGTGATCATATAGAAAGGTGGACGTGACATATTAGTCGACTTCAGACAGAAGATGTACACCTTTGCGTCATCACAATAATAAAGGTGATATGTACATAATAGCACTACAAGAAAGAAGAATGAATACAAGGATAATGGATGGACATGCACGTGAAAATATTTATTATATACGAGCATGTGTCATAAAACACGTACATCCATACATATATAATATTGAAGTTGGTATTCCATTACGACACAGGAAACAATCAAACTACGAATCGTGAGCTGACGAGGGCTGGGTTGACAGCTGAGCGTTTGACGTGACCTGATGGGGACATCAGATTAAGCCTACAAATGGATTATCTACTGGTATCGCCATAATGGAGGTGATATTGACATAGGAGCACTACTAAAACAGAAACATGAAGATACATATTACAACTAGACAATGTAGCCTACATAAAGCGACGTATATGTATCATACACATGCATGTGACAAAAAGTTATGAAACAAACATTTGAATATAAATATTACTAGGCCTACTAAACATGTGCATAAACCTACATTTATTACATACATGCATGTGACACAAACACACACACCTATACATATATAATGTTGAAATAATGGATCTAATTAAGACTCGGAGAGAAAGAACAGACTATATTCATGAGCCGCCGGTGAGGGTTTGGTTGACAGCTTGGCTTTAGACATGACCTGATGAGGACATTTGAATGTTTATGATGATTGGGTATAATAGGTAAACAAGGAGGTGTGATGTGAGGGCCAACGCGGCCTTAACAATGTCTATATCAAACTGGTGATTAACTCTTTCAGTGATCAGGTTCTGGAGTTTTCTCAGTCAGAGGTGTCGACTTGATCAGCTGTTCAAGGTCTGTATGACAGACCACAGTATGTACAGTATTGTTCATCAGCCTGATCTGTATCCTGCCGTCACGACTCCACGTGTGTTTAAAACGTCCAGCATTACGCTCCTGGCGAGCAAGATAGAGTAACTTACTCCTGGTCTGAGTTAGGTCCTCACTTACAAAGCACCCTACAAGCTTCTTCCTGGCCTGGTATAGTCTATCACGAGTGCTGTATGAAGTGAATTTACATATAATAGGCCTTGCCTTCCCTTGGTTGGGTTTTCCAACGCGGTGTGACCTGTCTATATCGTTGGCTTGAATTTTAACTCCAGCTTTTTGGGCGATGTTCAGAACAATGGCGTCAGTGTCCTCTTCCTTCTTTTCTTCGTCGTCCTTAATCCATAGGCGAACTGAGTTACGTCTCGAGTATTGTTCGTGCTCGTCGTCAGCAATCTGCAACTTCGTAATCTGCTTCTGAAAGTCTGAAACCTGTGTTTGAGGGTGGACTACCTCTGTTTTTAACTTTGTGACTTCTTTCTCACGCTCGTCCAATCGATCCAGTAATGGCTGTAGCAGAATGTTTGTTAGTGATTGTACCACCCGTGGGTCACCAAGAGCACTCAAGAACTCACCAGCAAAATCGTCAGAGCAACGGATACGGCTGGTTGGTGGTGAAAGAGAGTTTGGAGAGGCTGTCATCTCGGCATTATCGCGCTTGGCCGCCATCTTGTCGTCTTCTTTCATCGCGAAGTGGCGCGGAATTAGAATTCGAAGGTTCACACAAATTCTGAACAGGTAATGAAATCGTTTTGTTTGAAGTCAGATATAATGCATTTAGCTCATCATGATAATATACTATTTAAAAACATTTAGCCCGGCTTTTCCACTTAAAATCAGAGTTTTGAGGAGCTGCTGTCTACATGACGTGCTATTCTTGACGCATGCGCATGCAGTGCTCTGGGGGGTGAAGGGTTAATATGAGAAGAGGCTACAGGATAAATGACATCATACAGTGCTCTAGGGGGTAAAGGGTTAATATGAGAAGAGGCTACAGGATAAATGACATCATGCAGTGCTCTAGGAGGTAAAGGGTTAATATGAGAAGAGGCTACATGATAAATGACATCAGTGCTCTAGGGGGTGATGGGTTAATATGAGAAGAGGCTACAGGATAAATGACATCATGCAGTGCTCTGGGGGGTGAAGGGTTTATATGAGAAGAGGCTGCAGGATAAATGACATCATACAGTGCTCTAGGGGGTAAAGGGTTAATATGAGAAGAGGCTACAGGATAAATGACATCATGCAGTGCTCTAGGAGGTAAAGGGTTAATATGAGAAGAGGCTACATCATGTAGTGCTCTAGGAGGTAAAGGGTTGATATGAGAAGAGGCTACAGGATAAATGACATCATACAGTGCTCTAGGAGGTAAAGGATTAATATGTACTTGGAGAAGAGGCTACAGGATAAATGACATCATACAGTGATCTAGGAGGTAAAGGGTTAATATGAGAAGAGGGTACAGGATAAATGACATCATACAGTGCTCTAGGGGGTAGAGGGTTAATATGTACTTGGAGAAGAGGCTACAGGATAAATGACATCATAGAGTGCTCTAGGAGGTAAAGGGTTGATATGAGAAGAGGCTACAGGATAAATGACATCATACAGTGCTCTAGGAGGTAAAGGGTTGATATGAAAAGAGGCTACCGGATAAATGACATCATACAGTGCTCTAGGAGGTAAAGGGTTGATATGAGAAGAGGCTACAGGATAAATGACATCAGTGCTCTAGAGGGTAATGGGTTATTATGAGAAGAGGCTACAGGATAAATGACATCATGCAGTGCTCTGGGGGGTGAAGGGTTATTATGATAAGAGGCTACAGGATAAATGACATCATACAGAGATCTAGGAGGTAAAGGGTTAATATGAGAAGAGGCTACAGGATAAATGACATCATACAGTGCTCTAGGGGGTAAAGGGTTAATATGAGAAGAGGCTACAGGATAAATGACATCATGCAGTGCTCTAGGAGGTAAAGGGTTAATATGAGAAGAGGCTACATGATAAATGACATCAGTGCTCTAGGGGGTGATGGGTTAATATGAGAAGAGGCTACAGGATAAATGACATCATGCAGTGCTCTGGGGGGTGAAGGGTTAATATGAGAAGAGGCTACAGGATAAATGACATCATACAGTGCTCTAGGGGGTAAAGGGTTAATATGAGAAGAGGCTACAGGATAAATGACATCATGCAGTGCTCTAGGAGGTAAAGGGTTAATATGAGAAGAGGCTACATGATAAATGACATCAGTGCTCTAGGGGGTGATGGGTTAATATGAGAAGAGGCTACAGGATAAATGACATCATGCAGTGCTCTGGGGGGTGAAGGGTTAATATGAGAAGAGGCTACAGGATAAATGACATCATACAGTGCTCTAGGGGGTAAAGGGTTGATATGAGAAGAGGCTACAGGATAAATGACATCATACAGTGCTCTAGGAGGTAAAGGGTTGATATGAAAAGAGGCTAGAGGATAAATGGCATCATACAGTGCTCTAGGAGGTAAAGGGTTGATATGAGAAGAGGCTACAGGATAAATTACATCAGTGCTCTAGGGGGTAATGGATTAATATAAGAAGAGGCTACAGGATAAATGACATCATGCAGTGCTCTGGGGGGTGAAGGGTTATTATGATAAGAGGCTACAGGATAAATGACATCATACAAAGATCTAGGAGGTAAAGGGTTAATATGAGAAGAGGCTACAGGATAAATGACATCATACAGTGCTCTAGGGGGTAAAGGGTTAATATAAGAAGAGGCTACAGGATAAATGACATCATGCAGTGCTCTAGGAGGTAAAGGGTTGATATGAGAAAAGGCTACAGGATAAATGACATCATACAGTGTTCTAGGAGGTAAAGGGTTGATATGAGAAGAGGCTGCAGGATAAATGACATCATACAGTGCTTTAGGGGGTAAAGGGTTAATATGAGAAGAGGCTACAGGATAAATGACATCATACAGTGCTCTAGGAGGTAAAGGGTTGATATGAAAAGAGGCTACAGGATAAATGACATCATACAGTGCTCTAGGGGGTAAAGGGTTAATATGAGAAGAGGCTGCAGGATAAATGACATCATACAGTGCTCTAGGGGGTAAAGGGTTAATATGAGAAGAGGCTTCAGGATAAATGACATCATACAGTGCTCTAGGGGGTAAAGGGTTTATATGAGAAGAGGCTGCAGGATAAATGACATCAAACAGTGCTCTAGGGGGTGAAGGGTTAATATGAGAAGAGGCTACAGGATAAATGACATCATACAGTACTCTAGGGGGTGAAGGGTTAATATGAGAAAAGGCTTCAGGATAAATGACATCATGCAGTGCTCTGGGGGTGAAGGGTTAATATGAGAAGAGGCTACAGGATAAATGACATCATACAGTGCTCTAGGGGGTAAAGGGTTGATATGAGAAGAGGCTACAGGATAAATGACATCATGCAGTGCTCTGGGGGGTAAAGGGTTAATATGAGAAGAGGCTACAGGATAAATGACATCATACAGTGCTTTAGGAGGTAAAGGGTTAATATGAGAAGAGGCTACAGAATAAATGACATCATGCTGTGCTCTGGGGGGTAAAGGGTTAATATGAGAAGAGGATACAGGATAAATGACATCATACAGTGCTTTAGGAGGTAAAGGGTTAATATGAGAAGAGGCTATAGGATAAATGACATCATGCAGTGCTCGAGGAGGTAGAGGGTTAATATGAGAAGAGGCTTCAGGATAAATGACATCATGCAGTGCTCTAGGAGGTAAAGGGTTGATATGAGAAGAGGCTACAGGATAAATGACATCGTACAGTGCTCTGGGGGGGTGAAGGGTTAATATGAGAAGAGGCTACAGGATAAATGACATCATACAGTGCTCTAGGAGGTAAACGGTTAATATGAACTTGGAGAAGAGGCTACAGGATAAATGACATCATACAGTGATCTAGGAGGTAAAGGGTTAATATGAGAAGAGGGCACAGGATAAATGACACCATACAGTGCTCTAGGGGGTAGAGGGTTAATATGTACTTGGAGAAGAGGCTACAGGATAAATGACATCATAGAGTGCTCTAAGAGGTAAAGGGTTGATATGAGAAGGGGCTACAGGATAAATGACATCATACAGTGCTCTAAGAGGTAAAGGGTTGATATGAAAAGAGGCTAGAGGATAAATGACATCATACAGTGCTCTAGGAGGTAAAGGGTTGATATGAGAAGAGACTACAGGATAAATGACATCAGTGCTCTAGGGGGTAATGGATTAATATAAGAAGAGGCTACAGGATAAATGACATCATGCAGTGCTCTGGGGGGTGAAGGGTTATTATGATAAGAGGCTACAGGATAAATGACATCATACAGAGATCTAGGAGGTAAAGGGTTAATATGAGAAGAGGCTACAGGATAAATGACATCATACAGTGCTCTAGGGGGTAAAGGGTTAATATAAGAAGAGGCTACAGGATAAATGACATCATGCAGTGCTCTAGGAGGTAAAGGGTTGATATGAGAAAAGGCTACAGGATAAATGACATCATACAGTGTTCTAGGAGGTAAAGGGTTGATATGAGAAGAGGCTACAGGATAAATGACATCGTACAGTGCTCTGGGGGGTGAAGGGTTAATATGAGAATAGGCTACAGGATAAATGACATCATACAGTGCTCTAGGATGTAAACGGTTAATATGAACTTGGAGAAGAGGCTACAGGATAAACGACATCATACAGTGATCTAGGAGGTAAAGGGTTAATATGAGAAGAGGGTACAGGATAAATGACATCATACAGTGCTCTAGGGGGTAGAGGGTTAATATGTACTTGGAGAAGAGGCTACAGGATAAATGACATCATAGAGTGCTCTAGGAGGTAAAGGGTTGATATGAGAAGAGGCTACAGGATAAATGACATCATACAGTGCTCTAGGAGGTAAAGGGTTGATATGAGAAGAGGCTACAGGATAAATGACATCAGTGCTCTAGAGGGTAATGGGTTAATATGAGAAGAGGCTACAGGATAAATGACATCATACAGTGCTCTAGGGAGTAAAGGGTTAATATAAGAAGAGGCTACAGGATAAATGACATCATGCAGTGCTCTAGGAGGTAAAGGGTTGATATGAGAAAAGGCTACAGGATAAATGACATCATACAGTGCTCTAGGGGGTAAAGGGTTGATATGAGAAGAGGCTGCAGGATAAATGACATCATACAGTGCTCTAGGGGGTAAAGGGTTAATATGAGAAGAGGCTACAGGATAAATGACATCATACAGTGCTCTAAGAGGTAAAGGGTTGATATGAAAAGAGGCTAGAGGATAAATGACATCATACAGTGCTCTAGGAGGTAAAGGGTTGATATGAGAAGAGACTACAGGATAAATGACATCAGTGCTCTAGGGGGTAATGGATTATTATAAGAAGAGGCTACAGGATAAATGACATCATGCAGTGCTCTGGGGGGTGAAGGGTTATTATGATAAGAGGCTACAGGATAAATGACATCATACAGAGATCTAGGAGGTAAAGGGTTAATATGAGAAGAGGCTACAGGATAAATGACATCATACAGTGCTCTAGGGGGTAAAGGGTTAATATAAGAAGAGGCTACAGGATAAATGACATCATGCAGTGCTCTAGGAGGTAAAGGGTTGATATGAGAAAAGGCTACAGGATAAATGACATCATACAGTGTTCTAGGAGGTAAAGGGTTGATATGAGAAGAGGCTACAGGATAAATGACATCGTACAGTGCTCTGGGGGGTGAAGGGTTAATATGAGAATAGGCTACAGGATAAATGACATCATACAGTGCTCTAGGATGTAAACGGTTAATATGAACTTGGAGAAGAGGCTACAGGATAAACGACATCATACAGTGATCTAGGAGGTAAAGGGTTAATATGAGAAGAGGGTACAGGATAAATGACATCATACAGTGCTCTAGGGGGTAGAGGGTTAATATGTACTTGGAGAAGAGGCTACAGGATAAATGACATCATAGAGTGCTCTAGGAGGTAAAGGGTTGATATGAGAAGAGGCTACAGGATAAATGACATCATACAGTGCTCTAGGAGGTAAAGGGTTGATATGAAAAAAGGCTACAGGATAAATGACATCATACAGTGCTCTAGGAGGTAAAGGGTTGATATGAGAAGAGGCTACAGGATAAATGACATCAGTGCTCTAGAGGGTAATGGGTTAATATGAGAAGAGGCTACAGGATAAATGACATCATACAGTGCTCTAGGGGGTAAAGGGTTAATATAAGAAGAGGCTACAGGATAAATGACATCATGCAGTGCTCTAGGAGGTAAAGGGTTGATATGAGAAAAGGCTACAGGATAAATGACATCATACAGTGCTCTAGGGGGTAAAGGGTTGATATGAGAAGAGGCTGCAGGATAAATGACATCATACAGTGCTCTAGGGGGTAAAGGGTTAATATGAGAAGAGGCTACAGGATAAATGACATCATACAGTGCTCTAGGAGGTAAAGGGTTGATATGAAAAGAGGCTACAGGATAAATGACATCATACAGTGCTCTAGGGGGTAAAGGGTTATTATAAGAAGAGGCTGCAGGATAAATGACATCATACAGTGCTCTAGGGGGTGAAGGGTTAATAAGAGAAGAGGCTACAGGATAAATGACATCATACAGTGCTCTAGGAGGTAAAGGGTTGATATGAAAAGAGGCTACAGGATAAATGACATCATACAGTGCTCTAGGGGGTAAAGGGTTTATATGAGAAGAGGCTACAGGATAAATGACATCATACAGTGCTCTAGGGGGTGAAGGGTTAATATGAGAAAAGGCTTCAGGATAAATGACATCATGCAGTGCTCTGGGGGGTGAAGGGTTAATATGAGAAGAGGCTACAGGATAAATGACATCATACAGTGCTCTAGGGGGTAAAGGGTTGATTTGAGAAGAGGCTACAGGATAAATGACATCATGCAGTGCTCTGGGGGGTAAAGGGTTGATATGAGAAGAGGCTACAGGATAAATGACATCATACAGTGCTTTAGGAGGTAAAGGGTTATTATGAGAAGAGGCTACAGAATAAATGACATCATGCTGTGCTCTGGGGGGTAAAGGGTTAATATGAGAAGAGGCTACAGGATAAATGACATCATACAGTGCTTTAGGAGGTAAAGGGTTAATATGAGAAGAGGCTATAGGATAAATGACATCATGCAGTGCTCTAGGGGGTAAAGGGTTAATATGAGAAGAGGCTTCAGGATAAATGACATCATGCAGTGCTCTAGGAGGTAAAGGGTTGATATGAGAAGAGGCTACAGGATAAATGACATCGTACAGTGTCCGGGGGGTGAAGGGTTAAAAGAGAAGGGGCTACAGGAAATGACATCATACAGTGCTCTAGGATGTAAACGGTTAATATGAACTTGGAGAAGAGGCTACAGGATAAATGACATCATACAGTGATCTAGGAGGTAAAGGGTTAATATGAGAAGAGGGTACAGGATAAATGACATCATACAGTGCTCTAGGGGGTGAAGGGTTAATAAGAGAAGAGGCTACAGGATAAATGACATCATACAGTGCTCTAGGAGGTAAAGGGTTGATATGAAAAGAGGCTACAGGATAAATGACATCATACAGTGCTCTAGGGGGTAAAGGGTTTATATGAGAAGAGGCTACAGGATAAATGACATCATACAGTGCTCTAGGGGGTGAAGGGTTAATATGAGAAAAGGCTTCAGGATAAATGACATCATGCAGTGCTCTGGGGGGTGAAGGGTTAATATGAGAAGAGGCTACAGGATAAATGACATCATACAGTGCTCTAGGGGGTAAAGGGTTGATTTGAGAAGAGGCTACAGGATAAATGACATCATGCAGTGCTCTGGGGGGTAAAGGGTTGATATGAGAAGAGGCTACAGGATAAATGACATCATACAGTGCTTTAGGAGGTAAAGGGTTATTATGAGAAGAGGCTACAGAATAAATGACATCATGCTGTGCTCTGGGGGGTAAAGGGTTAATATGAGAAGAGGCTACAGGATAAATGACATCATACAGTGCTTTAGGAGGTAAAGGGTTAATATGAGAAGAGGCTATAGGATAAATGACATCATGCAGTGCTCTAGGGGGTAAAGGGTTAATATGAGAAGAGGCTTCAGGATAAATGACATCATGCAGTGCTCTAGGAGGTAAAGGGTTGATATGAGAAGAGGCTACAGGATAAATGACATCGTACAGTGTCCGGGGGGTGAAGGGTTAAAAGAGAAGGGGCTACAGGAAATGACATCATACAGTGCTCTAGGATGTAAACGGTTAATATGAACTTGGAGAAGAGGCTACAGGATAAATGACATCATACAGTGATCTAGGAGGTAAAGGGTTAATATGAGAAGAGGGTACAGGATAAATGACATCATACAGTGCTCTAGGGGGTAGAGGGTTAATATGTACTTGGAGAAGAGGCTACAGGATAAATGACATCATAGAGTGCTCTAGGAGGTAAAGGGTTGATATGAGAAGAGGCTACAGGATAAATGACATCATACAGTGCTCTAGGAGGTAAAGGGTTGATATGAAAAGAGGCTAGAGGATAAATGGCATCATACAGTGCTCTAGGAGGTAAAGGGTTGATATGAGAAGAGGCTACAGGATAAATTACATCAGTGCTCTAGGGGGTAATGGATTAATATAAGAAGAGGCTACAGGATAAATGACATCATGCAGTGCTCTGGGGGGTGAAGGGTTATTATGATAAGAGGCTACAGGATAAATGACATCATACAAAGATCTAGGAGGTAAAGGGTTAATATGAGAAGAGGCTACAGGATAAATGACATCATACAGTGCTCTAGGGGGTAAAGGGTTAATATAAGAAGAGGCTACAGGATAAATGACATCATGCAGTGCTCTAGGAGGTAAAGGGTTGATATGAGAAAAGGCTACAGGATAAATGACATCATACAGTGTTCTAGGAGGTAAAGGGTTGATATGAGAAGAGGCTGCAGGATAAATGACATCATACAGTGCTCTAGGGGGTAAAGGGTTAATATGAGAAGAGGCTACAGGATAAATGACATCATACAGTGCTCTAGGAGGTAAAGGGTTGATATGAAAAGAGGCTACAGGATAAATGACATCATACAGTGCTCTAGGGGGTAAAGGGTTAATATGAGAAGAGGCTGCAGGATAAATGACATCATACAGTGCTCTAGGGGGTGAAGGGTTAATATGAGAAGAGGCTTCAGGATAAATGACATCATACAGTGCTCTAGGGGGTAAAGGGTTTATATGAGAAGAGGCTGCAGGATAAATGACATCAAACAGTGCTCTAGGGGGTGAAGGGTTAATATGAGAAGAGGCTACAGGATAAATGACATCATACAGTACTCTAGGGGGTGAAGGGTTAATATGAGAAAAGGCTTCAGGATAAATGACATCATGCAGTGCTCTGGGGGTGAAGGGTTAATATGAGAAGAGGCTACAGGATAAATGACATCATACAGTGCTCTAGGGGGTAAAGGGTTGATATGAGAAGAGGCTACAGGATAAATGACATCATGCAGTGCTCTGGGGGGTAAAGGGTTAATATGAGAAGAGGCTACAGGATAAATGACATCATACAGTGCTTTAGGAGGTAAAGGGTTAATATGAGAAGAGGCTACAGAATAAATGACATCATGCTGTGCTCTGGGGGGTAAAGGGTTAATATGAGAAGAGGATACAGGATAAATGACATCATACAGTGCTTTAGGAGGTAAAGGGTTAATATGAGAAGAGGCTATAGGATAAATGACATCATGCAGTGCTCTAGGAGGTAGAGGGTTAATATGAGAAGAGGCTTCAGGATAAATGACATCATGCAGTGCTCTAGGAGGTAAAGGGTTGATATGAGAAGAGGCTACAGGATAAATGACATCGTACAGTGCTCTGGGGGGGTGAAGGGTTAATATGAGAAGAGGCTACAGGATAAATGACATCATACAGTGCTCTAGGAGGTAAACGGTTAATATGAACTTGGAGAAGAGGCTACAGGATAAATGACATCATACAGTGATCTAGGAGGTAAAGGGTTAATATGAGAAGAGGGTACAGGATAAATGACACCATACAGTGCTCTAGGGGGTAGAGGGTTAATATGTACTTGGAGAAGAGGCTACAGGATAAATGACATCATAGAGTGCTCTAAGAGGTAAAGGGTTGATATGAGAAGGGGCTACAGGATAAATGACATCATACAGTGCTCTAAGAGGTAAAGGGTTGATATGAAAAGAGGCTAGAGGATAAATGACATCATACAGTGCTCTAGGAGGTAAAGGGTTGATATGAGAAGAGACTACAGGATAAATGACATCAGTGCTCTAGGGGGTAATGGATTAATATAAGAAGAGGCTACAGGATAAATGACATCATGCAGTGCTCTGGGGGGTGAAGGGTTATTATGATAAGAGGCTACAGGATAAATGACATCATACAGAGATCTAGGAGGTAAAGGGTTAATATGAGAAGAGGCTACAGGATAAATGACATCATACAGTGCTCTAGGGGGTAAAGGGTTAATATAAGAAGAGGCTACAGGATAAATGACATCATGCAGTGCTCTAGGAGGTAAAGGGTTGATATGAGAAAAGGCTACAGGATAAATGACATCATACAGTGTTCTAGGAGGTAAAGGGTTGATATGAGAAGAGGCTACAGGATAAATGACATCGTACAGTGCTCTGGGGGGTGAAGGGTTAATATGAGAATAGGCTACAGGATAAATGACATCATACAGTGCTCTAGGATGTAAACGGTTAATATGAACTTGGAGAAGAGGCTACAGGATAAACGACATCATACAGTGATCTAGGAGGTAAAGGGTTAATATGAGAAGAGGGTACAGGATAAATGACATCATACAGTGCTCTAGGGGGTAGAGGGTTAATATGTACTTGGAGAAGAGGCTACAGGATAAATGACATCATAGAGTGCTCTAGGAGGTAAAGGGTTGATATGAGAAGAGGCTACAGGATAAATGACATCATACAGTGCTCTAGGGGGTAAAGGGTTGATATGAAAAGAGGCTACAGGATAAATGACATCATACAGTGCTCTAGGAGGTAAAGGGTTGATATGAGAAGAGGCTACAGGATAAATGACATCAGTGCTCTAGAGGGTAATGGGTTAATATGAGAAGAGGCTACAGGATAAATGACATCATACAGTGCTCTAGGGGGTAAAGGGTTAATATAAGAAGAGGCTACAGGATAAATGACATCATGCAGTGCTCTAGGAGGTAAAGGGTTGATATGAGAAAAGGCTACAGGATAAATGACATCATACAGTGCTCTAGGGGGTAAAGGGTTGATATGAGAAGAGGCTGCAGGATAAATGACATCATACAGTGCTCTAGGGGGTAAAGGGTTAATATAAGAAGAGGCTACAGGATAAATGACATCATGCAGTGCTCTAGGAGGTAAAGGGTTGATATGAGAAAAGGCTACAGGATAAATGACATCATACAGTGCTCTAGGGGGTAAAGGGTTGATATGAGAAGAGGCTGCAGGATAAATGAAATCATACAGTGCTCTAGGGGGTAAAGGGTTAATATGAGAAGAGGGTACAGGATAAATGACATCATACAGTGCTCTAGGAGGTAAAGGGTTGATATGAAAAGAGGCTACAGGATAAATGACATCATACAGTGCTCTAGGGGGTAAAGGGTTAATATAAGAAGAGGCTGCAGGATAAATGACATCATACAGTGCTCTAGGGGGTGAAGGGTTAATAAGAGAAGAGGCTACAGGATAAATGACATCATACAGTGCTCTAGGAGGTAAAGGGTTGATATGAAAAGAGGCTACAGGATAAATGACATCATACAGTGCTCTAGGGGGTAAAGGGTTTATATGAGAAGAGGCTGCAGGATAAATGACATCATACAGTGCTCTAGGGGGTGAAGGGTTAATATGAGAAGAGGCTACAGGATAAATTACATCATGCAGTGCTCTGGGGGGTAAAGGGTTGATATGAGAAGAGGCTACAGGATAAATGACATCATACAGTGCTTTAGGAGGTAAAGGGTTATTATGAGAAGAGGCTACAGAATAAATGACATCATGCTGTGCTCTGGGGGGTAAAGGGTTAATATGAGAAGAGGCTACAGGATAAATGACATCATACAGTGCTTTAGGAGGTAAAGGGTTAATATGAGAAGAGGCTATAGGATAAATGACATCATGCAGTGCTCTAGGGGGTAAAGGGTTAATATGAGAAGAGGCTTCAGGATAAATGACATCATGCAGTGCTCTAGGAGGTAAAGGGTTGATATGAGAAGAGGCTACAGGATAAATGACATCGTACAGTGTCCGGGGGGTGAAGGGTTAAAAGAGAAGGGGCTACAGGAAATGACATCATACAGTGCTCTAGGATGTAAACGGTTAATATGAACTTGGAGAAGAGGCTACAGGATAAATGACATCATACAGTGATCTAGGAGGTAAAGGGTTAATATGAGAAGAGGGTACAGGATAAATGACATCATACAGTGCTCTAGGGGGTAGAGGGTTAATATGTACTTGGAGAAGAGGCTACAGGATAAATGACATCATAGAGTGCTCTAGGAGGTAAAGGGTTGATATGAGAAGAGGCTACAGGATAAATGACATCATACAGTGCTCTAGGAGGCAAAGGGTTGATATGAAAAGAGGCTACAGGATAAATGCCATCATAAAGTGCTCTAGGAGGTAAAGGGTTGATATGAGAAGAGGCTACAGGATAAATGACATCAGTGCTCTAGAGGGTAATGGGTTAATATGAGAAGAGGCTACAGGATAAATGACATCATGCAGTGCTCTGGGGGGTGAAGGGTTATTATGATAAGAGGCTACAGGATAAATGACATCATACAGAGATCTAGGAGGTAAAGGGTTAATATGAGAAGAGGCTACAGGATAAATGACATCACACAGTGCTCTAGGGGGTAAAGGGTTAATATAAGAAGAGGCTACAGGATAAATGACATCATGCAGTGCTCTAGGAGGTAAAGGGTTGATATGAGAAAAGGCTACAGGATAAATGACATCATACAGTGTTCTAGGAGGTAAAGGGTTGATATGAGAAGAGGCTACAGGATAAATGACATCGTACAGTGCTCTGGGGGGTGAAGGGTTAATATGAGAATAGGCTACAGGATAAATGACATCATACAGTGCTCTAGGATGTAAACGGTTAATATGAACTTGGAGAAGAGGCTACAGGATAAACGACATCATACAGTGATCTAGGAGGTAAAGGGTTAATATGAGAAGAGGGTACAGGATAAATGACATCATACAGTGCTCTAGGGGGTAGAGGGTTGATATGAAAAGAGGCTACAGGATAAATGACATCATACAGTGCTCTAGGAGGTAAAGGGTTGATATGAGAAGAGGCTACAGGATAAATGACATCAGTGCTCTAGAGGGTAATGGGTTAATATGAGAAGAGGCTACAGGATAAATGACATCATACAGTGCTCTAGGGGGTAAAGGGTTAATATAAGAAGAGGCTACAGGATAAATGACATCATGCAGTGCTCTAGGAGGTAAAGGGTTGATATGAGAAAAGGCTACAGGATAAATGACATCATACAGTGCTCTAGGGGGTAAAGGGTTGATATGAGAAGAGGCTGCAGGATAAATGACATCATACAGTGCTCTAGGGGGTAAAGGGTTAATATGAGAAGAGGCTACAGGATAAATGACATCATACAGTGCTCTAGGAGGTAAAGGGTTGATATGAAAAGAGGCTACAGGATAAATGACATCATACAGTGCTCTAGGGGGTAAAGGGTTAATATAAGAAGAGGCTGCATGATAAATGACATCATACAGTGCTCTAGGGGGTGAAGGGTTAATAAGAGAAGAGGCTACAGGATAAATGACATCATACAGTGCTCTAGGAGGTAAAGGGTTGATATGAAAAGAGGCTACAGGATAAATGACATCATACAGTGCTCTAGGGGGTAAAGGGTTTATATGAGAAGAGGCTGCAGGATAAATGACATCATACAGTGCTCTAGGGGGTGAAGGGTTAATATGAGAAGAGGCTACAGGATAAATGACATCATACAGTGCTCTAGGGGGTGAAGGGTTAATATGAGAAAAGGCTTCAGGATAAATGACATCATGCAGTGCTCTGGGGGGTGAAGGGTTAATATGAGAAGAGGCTACAGGATAAATGACATCATACAGTGCTCTAGGGGGTAAAGGGTTGATTTGAGAAGAGGCTACAGGATAAATGACATCATGCAGTGCTCTGGGGGGAAAAGGGTTGATATGAGAAGAGGCTACAGGATAAATGACATCATACAGTGCTTTAGGAGGTAAAGGGTTATTATGAGAAGAGGCTACAGAATAAATGACATCATGCTGTGCTCTGGGGGGTAAAGGGTTAATATGAGAAGAGGCTACAGGATAAATGACATCATACAGTGCTTTAGGAGGTAAAGGGTTAATATGAGAAGAGGCTATAGGATAAATGACATCATGCAGTGCTCTAGGGGGTAAAGGGTTAATATGAGAAGAGGGTACAGGATAAATGACATCATACAGTGCTCTAGGGGGTAGAGGGTTAATATGTACTTGGAGAAGAGGCTACAGGATAAATGACATCATAGAGTGCTCTAGGAGGTAAAGGGTTGATTTGAGAAGAGGCTACAGGATAAATGACATCATACAGTGCTCTAGGAGGCAAAGGGTTGATATGAAAAGAGGCTACAGGATAAATGCCATCATAAAGTGCTCTAGGAGGTAAAGGGTTGATATGAGAAGAGGCTACAGGATAAATGACATCAGTGCTCTAGAGGGTAATGGGTTAATATGAGAAGAGGCTACAGGATAAATGACATCATGCAGTGCTCTGGGGGGTGAAGGGTTATTATGATAAGAGGCTACAGGATAAATGACATCATACAGAGATCTAGGAGGTAAAGGGTTAATATGAGAAGAGGCTACAGGATAAATGACATCATACAGTGCTCTAGGGGGTAAAGGGTTAATATAAGAAGAGGCTACAGGATAAATGACATCATGCAGTGCTCTAGGAGGTAAAGGGTTGATATGAGAAAAGGCTACAGGATAAATGACATCATACAGTGTTCTAGGAGGTAAAGGGTTGATATGAGAAGAGGCTACAGGATAAATGACATCGTACAGTGCTCTGGGGGGTGAAGGGTTAATATGAGAATAGGCTACAGGATAAATGACATCATACAGTGCTCTAGGATGTAAACGGTTAATATGAACTTGGAGAAGAGGCTACAGGATAAACGACATCATACAGTGATCTAGGAGGTAAAGGGTTAATATGAGAAGAGGGTACAGGATAAATGACATCATACAGTGCTCTAGGGGGTAGAGGGTTAATATGTACTTGGAGAAGAGGCTACAGGATAAATGACATCATAGAGTGCTCTAGGAGGTAAAGGGTTGATATGAGAAGAGGCTACAGGATAAATGACATCATACAGTGCTCTAGGAGGTAAAGGGTTGATATGAAAAGAGGCTACAGGATAAATGACATCATACAGTGCTCTAGGAGGTAAAGGGTTGATATGAGAAGAGGCTACAGGATAAATGACATCAGTGCTCTAGAGGGTAATGGGTTAATATGAGAAGAGGCTACAGGATAAATGACATCATACAGTGCTCTAGGGGGTAAAGGGTTAATATAAGAAGAGGCTACAGGATAAATGACATCATGCAGTGCTCTAGGAGGTAAAGGGTTGATATGAGAAAAGGCTACAGGATAAATGACATCATACAGTGCTCTAGGGGGTAAAGGGTTGATATGAGAAGAGGCTGCAGGATAAATGACATCATACAGTGCTCTAGGGGGTAAAGGGTTAATATGAGAAGAGGCTACAGGATAAAATACATCATACAGTGCTCTAGGAGGTAAAGGGTTGATATGAAAAGAGGCTACAGGATAAATGACATCATACAGTGCTCTAGGGGGTAAAGGGTTAATATAAGAAGAGGCTGCATGATAAATGACATCATACAGTGCTCTAGGGGGTGAAGGGTTAATAAGAGAAGAGGCTACAGGATAAATGACATCATACAGTGCTCTAGGAGGTAAAGGGTTGATATGAAAAGAGGCTACAGGATAAATGACATCATACAGTGCTCTAGGGGGTAAAGGGTTTATATGAGAAGAGGCTGCAGGATATATGACATCATACAGTGCTCTAGGGGGTGAAGGGTTAATATGAGAAGAGGCTACAGGATAAATGACATCATACAGTGCTCTAGGGGGTGAAGGGTTAATATGAGAAAAGGCTTCAGGATAAATGACATCATGCAGTGCTCTGGGGGGTGAAGGGTTAATATGAGAAGAGGCTACAGGATAAATGACATCATACAGTGCTCTAGGGGGTAAAGGGTTGATTTGAGAAGAGGCTACAGGATAAATGACATCATGCAGTGCTCTGGGGGGTAAAGGGTTGATATGAGAAGAGGCTACAGGATAAATGACATCATACAGTGCTTTAGGAGGTAAAGGGTTATTATGAGAAGAGGCTACAGAATAAATGACATCATGCTGTGCTCTGGGGGGTAAAGGGTTAATATGAGAAGAGGCTACAGGATAAATGACATCATACAGTGCTTTAGGAGGTAAAGGGTTAATATGAGAAGAGGCTATAGGATAAATGACATCATGCAGTGCTCTAGGGGGTAAAGGGTTAATATGAGAAGAGGCTTCAGGATAAATGACATCATGCAGAGCTCTAGGAGGTAAAGGGTTGATATGAGAAGAGGCTACAGGATAAATGACATCGTACAGTGTCCGGGGGGTGAAGGGTTAATATGAGAAGGGGCTACAGGAAATGACATCATACAGTGCTCTAGGATGTAAACGGTTAATATGAACTTGGAGAAGAGGCTACATGATAAATGACATCATACAGTGATCTAGGAGGTAAAGGGTTAATATGAGAAGAGGGTACAGGATAAATGACATCATACAGTGCTCTAGGGGGTAGAGGGTTAATATGTACTTGGAGAAGAGGCTACAGGATAAATGACATCATAGAGTGCTCTAGGAGGTAAAGGGTTGATATGAGAAGAGGCTACAGGATAAATGACATCATACAGTGCTCTAGGAGGCAAAGGGTTGATATGAAAAGAGGCTACAGGATAAATGCCATCATAAAGTGCTCTAGGAGGTAAAGGGTTGATATGAAAAGAGGCTACAGGATAAATGACATCAGTGCTCTAGAGGGTAATGGGTTGATATGAGAAGAGGCTACAGGATAAATGACATCATGCAGTGCTCTGGGGGGTGAAGGGTTATTATGATAAGAGGCTACAGGATAAATGACATCATACAGATATCTAGGAGGTAAAGGGTTAATAAGAGAAGAGGCTACAGGATAAATGACATCATGCAGTGCTCTGGGGGGTGAAGGGTTAATATGAGAAGAGGCTATAGGATAAATGACATCATACAGTGCTCTAGGGGGTAAAGGGTTAATATGAGAAGAGGCTACAGGATAAATGACATCATGCAGTGCTCTAGGAGGTAAAGGGTTAATATGAGAAGAGGCTACGTGATAAATGACATCAGTGCTCTAGGGGGTGATGGGTTAATATAAGAAGAGGCTACAGGATAAATGACATCATGCAGTGCTCTGGGGGGTGAAGGGTTAATATGAGAAGAGGCTACAGGATAAATGACATCATACAGTGCTCTAGGAGGTGAAGGGTTGATATGTAGGCTACTTGGAGAAGAGGCTTCAGGATAAATGACATCATGCAGTGCTCTAGGAGGTAAAGGGTTGATTTGAGAAGAGGCTACAGGATAAATGACATCATACAGTGCTCTGGGGGGTGAAGGGTTAATATGAGAAGAGGCTACAGGATAAATGACATCATACAGTGCTCTAGGAGGTAAAGGGTTGATATGTACTTGGAGAAGAGGCTACAGGATAAATGACATCATACAGTGATCTAGGAGGTAAAGGGTTAATATGAGAAGAGGGTACAGGATAAATGACATCATACAGTGCTCTAGGGGGTAGAGGGTTAATATGTACTTGGAGAAGAGGCTACAGGATAAATGACATCATACAGTGCTCTAGGAGGTAAAGGGTTGATATGAGAAGAGGCTACAGGATTAATGACATCATACAGTGCTCTAGGAGGTAAAGGGTTGATATGAAAAGAGGCTACAGGATAAATGACATCATACAGTGCTCTAGGAGGTAAAGGGTTGATATGAGAAGAGGCTACAAGATAAATGACATCAGTGCTCTAGGGGGTAAAGGGTTAATATGAGAAGAGGCTACAGGATAAATGACATCATGCAGTGCTCTGGGGGGTGAAGGGTTATTATGATAAGAGGCTACAGGATAAATGACATCATACAGAGATCTAGGGGGTAATGGGTTAATATGAGAAGAGGCTACAGGATAAATGACATCATACAGAGATCTAGGAGGTAAAGGGTTAATATGGGAAGATGCTACAGGATAAATGACATCATGCAGTGCTCTGGGGGGTGAAGGGTTATTATGATAAGAGGCTACAGGATAAATGACATCATACAGAGATCTAGGAGGTAAAGGGTTAATATGAGAAGAGGCTACAGGATAAATGACATCATACAGTGCTCTAGGGGGTAAAGGGTTAATACGAGAAGAGGCTACAGGATAAATTACATCATGCAGTGCTCTAGGAGGTAAAGGGTTAATATGAGAAGAGGCTACGTGATAAATGACATTATGAGGTAAAGGGTGACAGGGTTAATACGAGAAGAGGCTACAGGATAAATTACATCATGCAGTGCTCTAGGAGGTAAAGGGTTGATATGAGAAAAGGCTACAGGATAAATGACATCATACAGTGTTCTAGGAGGTAAAGGGTTGATGTTGATATGAGAAGAGGCTACAGGATAAATGACATCATACAGTGCTCTAGGAGGTAAAGGGTTGATATGAGAAGAGGCTTCAGGATAAATGACATCATACAGTGCTCTAGGGGGTAGAGGGTTAATATGAGAAGAGGCTACAGGATAAATGACATCATACAGTGCTCTAGGAGGCAAAGGGTTAATATGAGAAGAGGCTACAGGATAAATGACATCATACAGTGCTCTAGGGGGTAAAGGGTTAATACGAGAAGAGGCTACAGGATAAATTACATCATGCAGTGCTCTAGGAGGTAAAGGGTTGATATAAAAAAAGGCTACAGGATAAATGACATCATACAGTGTTCTAGGAGGTAAAGGGTTGATATGAGAAGAGGCTACAGGATAAATGACATCATACAGTGCTCTAGGAGGTAAAGGGTTGATATGAGAAGAGGCTTCAGGATAAATGACATCATACAGTGCTCTAGGGGGTAGAGGGTTAATATGAGAAGAGGCTACAGGATAAATGACATCATACAGTGCTCTAGGAGGTAAAGGGTTAATATGGGAAGAGGCTACAGGATAAATGACATCATACAGTGCTCTAGGAGGTAAAGGGTTGATATGAGAAGAGGCTGCAGGATAAATGACATCATACAGTGCTCTAGGGGGTGAAGGGTTAATATGAGAAGAGGCTACAGGATAAATGACATCATGCTGTGCTCTGGGGGGTAAAGGGTTAATATGAGAAAAGGCTACAGGATAAATGACATCATACAGTGCTCTAGGAGGTAAAGGGTTGATATGAGAAGAGTCTTCAGGATAAATGACATCATACAGTGCTCTGGGGGGTGAAGGGTTAATATGAGAAGAGGCTACAGGATAAATGACATCATACAGTGCTCTAGGAGGTAAAGGGTTAATATGTACTTGGAGAAGAGGCTACAGGATAAATGACATCATACAGTGATCTAGGAGGTAAAGGGTTAATATGAGAAGAGGGTACAGGATAAATGACATCATACAGTGCTCTAGGGGGTAGAGGGTTAATATGTACTTGGAGAAGAGGCTACAGGATAAATGACATCATACAGTGCTCTAGGAGGTAAAGGGTTGATATGAGAAGAGGCTACAGGATTAATGACATCATACAGTGCTCTAGGAGGTAAAGGGTTGATATGAAAAGAGGCTACAGGATAAATGACATCATACAGTGCTCTAGGAGGTAAAGGGTTGATATGAGAAGAGGCTACAAGATAAATGACATCAGTGCTCTAGGGGGTAATGGGTTAATATGAGAAGAGGCTACAGGATAAATAACATCATGCAGTGCTCTGGGGGGTGAAGGGTTATTATGATAAGAGGCTACAGGATAAATGACATCATACAGAGATCTAGGGGGTAATGGGTTAATATGAGAAGAGGCTACAGGATAAATGACATCATACAGAGATCTAGGAGGTAAAGGGTTAATATGAGAAGAGGCTACAGGATAAATGACATCATGCAGTGCTCTGGGGGGTGAAGGGTTATTATGATGAGAGGCTACAGGATAAATGACATCATACAGAGATCTAGGAGGTAAAGGGTTAATATGAGAAGAGGCTACAGGATAAATGACATCATACAGTGCTCTAGGGGGTAAAGGGTTAATACGAGAAGAGGCTACAGGATAAATTACATCATGCAGTGCTCTAGGAGGTAAAGGGTTAATATGAGAAGAGGCTACGTGATAAATGACATCAGTGCTCTAGGGGGTGATGGGTTAATATAAGAAGAGGCTACAGGATAAATGACATCATGCAGTGCTCTGGGGGGTGAAGGGTTAATATGAGAAGAGGCTACAGGATAAATGTCATCATTCAGTGCTCTAGGAGGTGAAGGGTTAATATGTAGGCTACTTGGAGAAGAGGCTTCAGGATAAATGACATCATGCAGTGCTCTAGGAGGTAAAGGGTTGATTTGAGAAGAGGCTACAGGATAAATGACATCATACAGTGCTCTGGGGGTGAAGGGTTAATATGAGAAGAGGCTACAGGATAAATGACATCATACAGTGCTCCAGGAGGTAAAGGGTTAATATGTACTTGGAGACGAGGCTACAGGATAAATGACATCATACAGTGATCTAGGAGGTAAAGGGTTAATATGAGAAGAGGGTACAGGATAAATGACATCATACAGTGCTCTAGGGGGTAGAGGGTTAATATGTACTTGGAGAAGAGGCTACAGGATAAATGACATCATACAGTGATCTAGGAGGTAAAGGGTTAATATGAGAAGAGGCTACAGGATAAATGACATCATACAGTGCTCTAGGAGGTAAAGGGTTGATATGAGAAGAGGTTACAGGATAAATGACATCAGTGCTCTAGGGGGTAATGGGTTAATATGAGAAGAGGCTACAGGATAAATGACATCATGCAGTGCTCTGGGAGGTGAAGGGTTATTATGATAAGAGGCTACAGGATAAAAGACATCATACAGAGATCTAGGGGGTAATGGGTTAATATGAGAAGAGGCTACAGAATAAATGAAATCATACAGAGATCTAGGAGGTAAAGGGTTAATATGAGAAGAGGCTACAGGATAAATGACATCATGCAGTGCTCTGGGGGGTGAAGGGTTATTATGATAAGAGGCTACAGGATAAATGACATCATACAGAGATCTAGGAGGTAAAGGGTTAATATGAGAAGAGGCTACAGGATAAATGACATCATACAGTGCTCTAGGGGGTAAAGGGTTAATACGAGAAGAGGCTACAGGATAAATTACATCATGCAGTGCTCTAGGAGGTAAAGGGTTAATATGAGAAGAGGCTACGTGATAAATGACATCAGTGCTCTAGGGGGTGATGGGTTAATATAAGAAGAGGCTACAGGATAAATGACATCATGCAGTGCTCTGGGGGGTGAAGGGTTAATATGAGAAGAGGCTACAGGATAAATGTCATCATTCAGTGCTCTAGGAGGTGAAGGGTTAATATGTAGGCTACTTGGAGAAGAGGCTTCAGGATAAATGACATCATGCAGTGCTCTAGGAGGTAAAGGGTTGATTTGAGAAGAGGCTACAGGATAAATGACATCATACAGTGCTCTGGGGGTGAAGGGTTAATATGAGAAGAGGCTACAGGATAAATGACATCATACAGTGCTCTAGGAGGTAAAGGGTTAATATGTACTTGGAGACGAGGCTACAGGATAAATGACATCATACAGTGATCTAGGAGGTAAAGGGTTAATATGAGAAGAGGGTACAGGATAAATGACATCATACAGTGCTCTAGGGGGTAGAGGGTTAATATGTACTTGGAGAAGAGGCTACAGGATAAATGACATCATACAGTGATCTAGGAGGTAAAGGGTTAATATGAGAAGAGGCTACAGGATAAATGACATCATACAGTGCTCTAGGAGGTAAAGGGTTGATATGAGAAGAGGCTACAGGATAAATGACATCAGTGCTCTAGGGGGTAATGGGTTAATATGAGAAGAGGCTACAGGATAAATGACATCATGCAGTGCTCTGGGAGGTGAAGGGTTATTATGATAAGAGGCTACAGGATAAAAGACATCATACAGAGATCTAGGGGGTAATGGGTTAATATGAGAAGAGGCTACAGAATAAATGAAATCATACAGAGATCTAGGAGGTAAAGGGTTAATATGAGAAGAGGCTACAGGATAAATGACATCATGCAGTGCTCTGGGGGGTGAAGGGTTATTATGATAAGAGGCTACAGGATAAATGACATCATACAGAGATCTAGGAGGTAAAGGGTTAATATGAGAAGAGGCTACAGGATAAATGACATCATGCAGTGCTCTGGGGGGTGAAGGGTTATTATGATAAGAGGCTACAGGATAAATGACATCATACAGAGATCTAGGAGGTAAAGGGTTAATATGAGAAGAGGCTACAGGATAAATGACATCATACAGTGCTCTAGGAGGTAAAGGGTTAATATGAGAAGAGGCTACGTGATAAATGACATCAGTGCTCTAGGGGGTGATGGGTTAATATAAGAAGAGGCTACAGGATAAATGACATCATGCAGTGCTCTGGGGGGTGAAGGGTTAATATGAGAAGAGGCTACAGGATAAATGTCATCATTCAGTGCTCTAGGAGGTGAAGGGTTAATATGTAGGCTACTTGGAGAAGAGGCTTCAGGATAAATGACATCATGCAGTGCTCTAGGAGGTAAAGGGTTGATTTGAGAAGAGGCTACAGGATAAATGACATCATACAGTGCTCTGGGGGTGAAGGGTTAATATGAGAAGAGGCTACAGGATAAATGACATCATACAGTGCTCTAGGAGGTAAAGGGTTAATATGTACTTGGAGACGAGGCTACAGGATAAATGACATCATACAGTGATCTAGGAGGTAAAGGGTTAATATGAGAAGAGGGTACAGGATAAATGACATCATACAGTGCTCTAGGGGGTAGAGGGTTAATATGTACTTGGAGAAGAGGCTACAGGATAAATGACATCATACAGTGATCTAGGAGGTAAAGGGTTAATATGAGAAGAGGCTACAGGATAAATGACATCATACAGTGCTCTAGGAGGTAAAGGGTTGATATGAGAAGAGGCTACAGGATAAATGACATCAGTGCTCTAGGGGGTAATGGGTTAATATGAGAAGAGGCTACAGGATAAATGACATCATGCAGTGCTCTGGGAGGTGAAGGGTTATTATGATAAGAGGCTACAGGATAAAAGACATCATACAGAGATCTAGGGGGTAATGGGTTAATATGAGAAGAGGCTACAGAATAAATGAAATCATACAGAGATCTAGGAGGTAAAGGGTTAATATGAGAAGAGGCTACAGGATAAATGACATCATGCAGTGCTCTGGGGGGTGAAGGGTTATTATGATAAGAGGCTACAGGATAAATGACATCATACAGAGATCTAGGAGGTAAAGGGTTAATATGAGAAGAGGCTACAGGATAAATGACATCATACAGTGCTCTAGGGGGTAAAGGGTTAATACGAGAAGAGGCTACAGGATGAATTACATCATGCAGTGCTCTAGGAGGTAAAGGGTTGATATGAGAAAAGGCTACAGGATAAATGACATCATACAGTGTTCTAGGAGGTAAAGGGTTGATATGAGAAGAGGCTACAGGATAAATGACATCATACAGTGCTCTAGGGGGTAAAGGGTTGATATGAGAAGAGGCTACAGGATAAATGACATCATACAGTGCTCTAGGGGGTAGAGGGTTGATATGAGAAGAGGCTACAGGATAAATGACATCATACAGTGCTCTAGGAGGTAAAGGGTTGATATGAGAAGAGGCTTCAGGATAAATGACATCATACAGTGCTCTAGGGGGTAGAGGGTTAATATGAGAAGAGGCTACAGGATAAATGACATCATACAGTGCTCTAGGAGGTAAAGGGTTGATATGAGAAGAGGCTTCAGGATAAATGACATCATACAGTGCTCTAGGGGGTAGAGGGTTAATATGAGAAGAGGCTACAGGATAAATGACATCATACAGTGCTCTAGGAGGCAAAGGGTTAATATGAGAAGAGGCTACAGGATAAATGACATCATACAGTGCTCTAGGGGGTAAAGGGTTAATACGAGAAGAGGCTACAGGATAAATTACATCATGCAGTGCTCTAGGAGGTAAAGGGTTGATATAAAAAAAAGGCTACAGGATAAATGACATCATACAGTGTTCTAGGAGGTAAAGGGTTGATATGAGAAGAGGCTACAGGATAAATGACATCATACAGTGCTCTAGGGGGTAAAGGGTTGATATGAGAAGAGGCTACAGGATAAATGACATCATACAGTGCTCTAGGAGGTAAAGGGTTGATATGAGAAGAGGCTTCAGGATAAATGACATCATACAGTGCTCTAGGGGGTAGAGGGCTAATATGAGAAGAGGCTACAGGATAAATGACATCATACAGTGCTCTAGGAGGCAAAGGGTTAATATGAGAAGAGGCTACAGGATAAATGACATCATACAGTGCTCTAGGGGGTAAAGGGTTAATACGAGAAGAGGCTACAGGATAAATTACATCATGCAGTGCTCTAGGAGGTAAAGGGTTGATATAAAAAAAGGCTACAGGATAAATGACATCATACAGTGTTCTAGGAGGTAAAGGGTTGATATGAGAAGAGGCTACAGGATAAATGACATCATACAGTGCTCTAGGGGGTAAAGGGTTGATATGAGAAGAGGTTACAGGATAAATGACATCATACAGTGCTCTAGGAGGTAAAGGGTTGATATGAGAAGAGGCTTCAGGATAAATGACATCATACAGTGCTCTAGGGGGTAGAGGGTTAATATGAGAAGAGGCTACAGGATAAATGACATCATACAGTGCTCTAGGAGGTAAAGGGTTAATATGAGAAGAGGCTGCAGGATAAATGACATCATACAGTGCTCTAGGGGGTGAAGGGTTAATATGAGAAGAGGCTACAGGATAAATGACATCATGCTGTGCTCTGGGGGGTAAAGGGTTAATATGAGAAGAGGCTACAGGATAAATGACATCATACAGTGCTCTAGGAGGTAAAGGGTTAATATGAGAAGAGGCTACAGGATAAATGACATCATACAGTGCTCTAGGAGGTAAAGGGTTGATATGAGAAGATGCTACAGGATAAATGTCATCATACAGTGCTCTAGGGGGTAAAGGGTTGATATGAGAAGAGGCTGCAGGATAAATGACATCATACAGTGCTCTAGGGGGTGAAGGGTTAATATGAGAAGAGGCTACAGGATAAATGACATCATACAGTGCTCTAGGAGGTAAAGGATTAATATGGGAAGAGGTTACAGGATAAATGACATCATACAGTGCTCTAGGAGGTAAAGGATTAATATGGGAAGAGGTTACAGGATAAATGACATCATACAGTTCTCTAGGAGGTAAAGGGTTGATATGAGAAGAGGCTACAGGATAAATGACATCATACAGTGCTCTGGGAGGTAAAGGGTTGATATGAGAAGAGGCTACAGGATAAATGACATCATACAGTGCTCTAGGAGGTAAAGGGTTGATATGAGAAGAGGCTACAGGATAAATGACATCATACAGTGCTCTAGGGGGTGAAGGGTTAATATGAGAAAAGGCTTCAGGATAAATGACATCATGCAGTGCTCTGGGGGGCGAAGGGTTAATATGAGAAGAGGCTACAGGATAAATGACATCATACAGTGCTCTGGGGGGTAAAGGGTTGATATGAGAAGAGGCTACAGGATAAATGACATCATGCAGTGCTCTGGGGGGTAAAGGGTTAATATGAGAAGAGGCTACAGGATAAATGACATCATACAGTGCTTTAGGAGGTAAAGGTTTAATATGAGAAGAGGCTACAGAATAAATGACATCATGCTGTGCTCTGGGGGGTAAAGGGTTAATATGAGAAGAGGCTACAGGATAAATGACATCATACAGTGCTTTAGAAGGTAAAGGGTTAATATGAGAAGAGGCTATAGGATAAATGACATCATGCAGTGCTCTAGGGGGTAAAGGGTTAATATGAGAAGAGGCTTCAGGATAAATGACATCATGCAGTGCTCTAGGAGGTAAAGGGTTGATATGAGAAGAGGCTACAGGATAAATGACATCGTACAGTGCTCTGGGGGGTGAAGGGTTAATATGAGAAGAGGCTACAGGATAAATGACATCATACAGTGCTCTAGGAGGTAAACGGTTAATATGAACTTGGAGAAGAGGCTACAGGATAAATGACATCATACAGTGATCTAGGAGGTAAAGGGTTAATATGAGAAGAGGGTACAGGATAAATGACATCATACAGTGCTCTAGGGGGTAGAGGGTTAATATGTACTTGGAGAAGAGGCTACAGGATAAATGACATCATAGAGTGCTCTAGGAGGTAAAGGGTTGATATGAGAAGAGGCTACAGGATAAATGACATCATACAGTGCTCTAGGAGGTAAAGGGTTGATATGAAAAGAATCTACAGGATAAATGACATCATACAGTGCTCTAGGAGGTAAAGGGTTGATATGAGAAGAGGCTACAGGATAAATGACATCAGTGCTCTAGAGGGTAATGGGTTAATATGAGAAGAGGCTACAGGATAAATGACATCATGCAGTGCTCTGGGGAGTGAAGGGTTATTATGATAAGAGGCTACAGGATAAATGACATCATACAGATATCTAGGAGGTAAAGGGTTAATACGAGAAGAGGCTACAGGATAAATGACATCATGCAGTGCTCTGGGGGGTGAAGGGTTAATATGAGAAGAGGCTACAGGATAAATGACATCATACAGTGCTCTAGGGGGTAAAGGGTTAATATGAGAAGAGGCTACGTGATAAATGACATCAGTGCTCTAGGGGGTGATGGGTTAATATAAGAAGAGGCTACAGGATAAATGACATCATGCAGTGCTCTGGGGGGTGAAGGGTTAATATGAGAAGAGGCTACAGGATAAATGACATCATACAGTGCTCTAGGAGGTAAAGGGTTGATATGAGAAGAGGCTTCAGGATAAATGACATCGTACAGTGCTCTGGGGGGTGAAGGGTTAATATGAGAAGAGGCTACAGGATAAATGACATCATACAGTGCTCTAGGGGGTAAAGGGTTAATATGAGAAGAGGCTTCAGGATAAATGACATCATACAGTGCTCTAGGAGGTAAAGGGTTGATATGAGAAGAGTCTTCAGGATAAATGACATCATGCAGTGCTCTAGGAGGTAAAGGGTTGATATGAGAAGAGGCTACAGGATAAATGTCATCATACAGTGCTCTAGGGGGTAAAGGGTTGATATGAGAAGAGGCTACAGGATAAATGACATCATACAGTGCTCTAGGAGGTAAAGGGTTGATATGAGAAGAGGCTACAGGATAAATGACATCATAGAGTGCTCTAGGAGGTAAAGGGTTGATATGAAAAGAGGCTTCAGGATAAATGACATCATGCAGTGCTCTAGGAGGTAAAGGGTTGATATGAGAAGAGGCTACAGGATAAATGTCATCATACAGTGCTCTAGGGGGTGAAGGGTTGATATGAGAAGAGGCTACAGGATAAATGACATCATACAGTGCTCTAGGAGGCAAAGGGTTGATATGAGAAGAGGCTACATGATAAATGACATCATACAGTGCTCTAGGAGGTAAAGAGTTATTATGTACTTGGAGAAGAGGCTACAGGATAAATGACATCATACAGTGCTCTAGGGGGCAAAGGGGTAATATGAGTAGAGGCTTCAGGATAAATGACATCATGCAGTGTTCTAGGAGGTAAAGGGTTAATATGAGAAGAGGCTACAGGATAAATGACATCATACAGTGCTCTAGGAGGTAAAGGGTTGATATGAGAAGAGGCTACAGGATAAATGACATCATAGAGTGCTCTAGGAGGTAAAGGGTTGATATGAAAAGAGGCTTCAGGATAAATGACATCATGCAGTGCTCTAGGAGGTAAAGGGTTGATATGAGAAGAGGCTACAGGATAAATGTCATCATACAGTGCTCTAGGGGGTGAAGGGTTGATATGAGAAGAGGCTACAGGATAAATGACATCATACAGTGCTCTAGGAGGCAAAGGGTTGATATGAGAAGAGGCTACATGATAAATGACATCATACAGTGCTCTAGGAGGTAAAGGGTTAATATGAGAAGAGGCTTCAGGATAAATGACATCATACAGTGCTCTAGGGGGTAGAGGGTTAATATGAGAAGAGGCTACAGGATAAATGACATCATACAGTGCTCTAGGAGGCAAAGGGTTAATATGAGAAGAGGCTACAGGATAAATGACATCATACAGTGCTCTAGGGGGTAAAGGGTTAATACGAGAAGAGGCTACAGGATAAATTACATCATGCAGTGCTCTAGGAGGTAAGGGGTTGATATAAAAAAAAGGCTACAGGATAAATGACATCATACAGTGTTCTAGGAGGTAAAGGGTTGATATGAGAAGAGGCTACAGGATAAATGACATCATACAGTGCTCTAGGGGGTAAAGGGTTGATATGAGAAGAGGCTACAGGATAAATGACATCATACAGTGCTCTAGGAGGTAAAGGGTTGATATGAGAAGAGGCTTCAGGATAAATGACATCATACAGTGCTCTAGGGGGTAGAGGGCTAATATGAGAAGAGGCTACAGGATAAATGACATCATACAGTGCTCTAGGAGGCAAAGGGTTAATATGAGAAGAGGCTACAGGATAAATGACATCATACAGTGCTCTAGGGGGTAAAGGGTTAATACGAGAAGAGGCTACAGGATAAATTACATCATGCAGTGCTCTAGGAGGTAAAGGGTTGATATAAAAAAAAGGCTACAGGATAAATGACATCATACAGTGTTCTAGGAGGTAAAGGGTTGATATGAGAAGAGGCTACAGGATAAATGACATCATACAGTGCTCTAGGGGGTAAAGGGTTGATATGGGAAGAGGTTACAGGATAAATGACATCATACAGTGCTCTAGGAGGTAAAGGGTTGATATGAGAAGAGGCTTCAGGATAAATGACATCATACAGTGCTCTAGGGGGTAGAGGGTTAATATGAGAAGAGGCTACAGGATAAATGACATCATACAGTGCTCTAGGAGGTAAAGGGTTAATATGAGAAGAGGCTGCAGGATAAATGACATCATACAGTGCTCTAGGGGGTGAAGGGTTAATATGAGAAGAGGCTACAGGATAAATGACATCATGCTGTGCTCTGGGGGGTAAAGGGTTAATATGAGAAGAGGCTACAGGATAAATGACATCATACAGTGCTCTAGGAGGTAAAGGGTTAATATGAGAAGAGGCTACAGGATAAATGACATCATACAGTGCTCTAGGAGGTAAAGGGTTGATATGAGAAGATGCTACAGGATAAATGTCATCATACAGTGCTCTAGGGGGTAAAGGGTTGATATGAGAAGAGGCTGCAGGATAAATGACATCATACAGTGCTCTAGGGGGTGAAGGGTTAATATGAGAAGAGGCTACAGGATAAATGACATCATACAGTGCTCTAGGAGGTAAAGGATTAATATGGGAAGAGGTTACAGGATAAATGACATCATACAGTGCTCTAGGAGGTAAAGGATTAATATGGGAAGAGGTTACAGGATAAATGACATCATACAGTTCTCTAGGAGGTAAAGGGTTGATATGAGAAGAGGCTACAGGATAAATGACATCATACAGTGCTCTGGGAGGTAAAGGGTTGATATGAGAAGAGGCTACAGGATAAATGACATCATACAGTGCTCTAGGAGGTAAAGGGTTGATATGAGAAGAGGCTACAGGATAAATGACATCATACAGTGCTCTAGGGGGTGAAGGGTTAATATGAGAAAAGGCTTCAGGATAAATGACATCATGCAGTGCTCTGGGGGGCGAAGGGTTAATATGAGAAGAGGCTACAGGATAAATGACATCATACAGTGCTCTGGGGGGTAAAGGGTTGATATGAGAAGAGGCTACAGGATAAATGACATCATGCAGTGCTCTGGGGGGTAAAGGGTTAATATGAGAAGAGGCTACAGGATAAATGACATCATACAGTGCTTTAGGAGGTAAAGGTTTAATATGAGAAGAGGCTACAGAATAAATGACATCATGCTGTGCTCTGGGGGGTAAAGGGTTAATATGAGAAGAGGCTACAGGATAAATGACATCATACAGTGCTTTAGAAGGTAAAGGGTTAATATGAGAAGAGGCTATAGGATAAATGACATCATGCAGTGCTCTAGGGGGTAAAGGGTTAATATGAGAAGAGGCTTCAGGATAAATGACATCATGCAGTGCTCTAGGAGGTAAAGGGTTGATATGAGAAGAGGCTACAGGATAAATGACATCGTACAGTGCTCTGGGGGGTGAAGGGTTAATATGAGAAGAGGCTACAGGATAAATGACATCATACAGTGCTCTAGGAGGTAAACGGTTAATATGAACTTGGAGAAGAGGCTACAGGATAAATGACATCATACAGTGATCTAGGAGGTAAAGGGTTAATATGAGAAGAGGGTACAGGATAAATGACATCATACAGTGCTCTAGGGGGTAGAGGGTTAATATGTACTTGGAGAAGAGGCTACAGGATAAATGACATCATAGAGTGCTCTAGGAGGTAAAGGGTTGATATGAGAAGAGGCTACAGGATAAATGACATCATACAGTGCTCTAGGAGGTAAAGGGTTGATATGAAAAGAATCTACAGGATAAATGACATCATACAGTGCTCTAGGAGGTAAAGGGTTGATATGAGAAGAGGCTACAGGATAAATGACATCAGTGCTCTAGAGGGTAATGGGTTAATATGAGAAGAGGCTACAGGATAAATGACATCATGCAGTGCTCTGGGGAGTGAAGGGTTATTATGATAAGAGGCTACAGGATAAATGACATCATACAGATATCTAGGAGGTAAAGGGTTAATACGAGAAGAGGCTACAGGATAAATGACATCATGCAGTGCTCTGGGGGGTGAAGGGTTAATATGAGAAGAGGCTACAGGATAAATGACATCATACAGTGCTCTAGGGGGTAAAGGGTTAATATGAGAAGAGGCTACGTGATAAATGACATCAGTGCTCTAGGGGGTGATGGGTTAATATAAGAAGAGGCTACAGGATAAATGACATCATGCAGTGCTCTGGGGGGTGAAGGGTTAATATGAGAAGAGGCTACAGGATAAATGACATCATACAGTGCTCTAGGAGGTAAAGGGTTGATATGAGAAGAGGCTTCAGGATAAATGACATCGTACAGTGCTCTGGGGGGTGAAGGGTTAATATGAGAAGAGGCTACAGGATAAATGACATCATACAGTGCTCTAGGGGGTAAAGGGTTAATATGAGAAGAGGCTTCAGGATAAATGACATCATACAGTGCTCTAGGAGGTAAAGGGTTGATATGAGAAGAGTCTTCAGGATAAATGACATCATGCAGTGCTCTAGGAGGTAAAGGGTTGATATGAGAAGAGGCTACAGGATAAATGTCATCATACAGTGCTC
Source organism: Flabesymbios commensalis (assembly GCA_964017125.1). Taxonomy (NCBI): domain Eukaryota; kingdom Metazoa; phylum Annelida; class Polychaeta; order Terebellida; family Flabelligeridae; genus Flabesymbios; species Flabesymbios commensalis. The sequence goes on from OZ024904.1 coordinate 11,947,208, forward strand.
TAGGGGGTAAAGGGTTGATATGAGAAGAGGCTACAGGATAAATGACATCATACAGTGCTCTAGGAGGTAAAGGGTTGATATGAGAAGAGGCTACAGGATAAATGACATCATAGAGTGCTCTAGGAGGTAAAGGGTTGATATGAAAAGAGGCTTCAGGATAAATGACATCATGCAGTGCTCTAGGAGGTAAAGGGTTGATATGAGAAGAGGCTACAGGATAAATGTCATCATACAGTGCTCTAGGGGGTGAAGGGTTGATATGAGAAGAGGCTACAGGATAAATGACATCATACAGTGCTCTAGGAGGCAAAGGGTTGATATGAGAAGAGGCTACATGATAAATGACATCATACAGTGCTCTAGGAGGTAAAGAGTTATTATGTACTTGGAGAAGAGGCTACAGGATAAATGACATCATACAGTGCTCTAGGGGGCAAAGGGGTAATATGAGTAGAGGCTTCAGGATAAATGACATCATGCAGTGTTCTAGGAGGTAAAGGGTTAATATGAGAAGAGGCTACAGGATAAATGACATCATACAGTGCTCTAGGAGGTAAAGGGTTGATATGAGAAGAGGCTACAGGATAAATGACATCATAGAGTGCTCTAGGAGGTAAAGGGTTGATATGAAAAGAGGCTTCAGGATAAATGACATCATGCAGTGCTCTAGGAGGTAAAGGGTTGATATGAGAAGAGGCTACAGGATAAATGTCATCATACAGTGCTCTAGGGGGTGAAGGGTTGATATGAGAAGAGGCTACAGGATAAATGACATCATACAGTGCTCTAGGAGGCAAAGGGTTGATATGAGAAGAGGCTACATGATAAATGACATCATACAGTGCTCTAGGAGGTAAAGAGTTATTATGTACTTGGAGAAGAGGCTACAGGATAAATGACATCATACAGTGCTCTAGGGGGCAAAGGGGTAATATGAGTAGAGGCTTCAGGATAAATGACATCATGCAGTGTTCTAGGAGGTAAAGGGTTAATATGAGAAGAAGCTACATGATAAATGACATCAGTGCTCTAGAGGGTAATGGGTTAATATGAGAAGAAGCTACAGGATAAATGACATCATGCAGTGCTCTGGAGGGTGAAGGGTTAATATAAGAAGAGTCTAAAGGATAAATGACATCATACAGTGCTCTAGGAGGTGAAGGGTTAATATGCAGGCTACTTGGAGAAGAGGCTTCAGGATAAATGACATCATGCAGTGCTCGAGGAGGTAAAGGGTTAATATGTAGGCTACTTGGAGAAGAGGCTTCTGGATAAATGACATCATGCAGTGCTCGAGGGGGTAAAGGGTTAATATGTAGGCTACTTGGAGAAGAGGCTTCAGGATAAATGACATCATGCAGTGCTCGAGGGGGTAAAGGGGTAATTTGAGAAGAGGCTACAGGATAAATGCAGTGCTCTAGGAGGTGAAGGGTTAATATGTACTTGGAAAAACGGTTTTAGAATTAATGCTGTAGCTAAATTATAACGTGTAGGAAACATAAGGAGGACTAAAATATCATTCTTGGCTAATAATATCGCTCTGAAGTCGAGATATATTTGTACAATTTGTGTGTTCCACATCGATCAAATTGTTTATGAAGTACTTTTTGTGTCAAGAGTTTTACTAATATTTTCATAATCACCAGGTGACTGCTCGTTGTACACAGCTCGCTAGGTGGAGTTGCTATCCGAGTTCATGAAAGACGGAGCATATTATGACATAAATAATCACAAATAAATAGCATCTAACTTAATATTCAATTACAAACTTGGCTGCTTTGTAGTAATTAGACACAAAAGTAAAATCATAAAAGGAAAATAATTTGAGTTATTTAGTATTGTCGTGCTATTCCCCTCTCCCCCCCCCCCCTTTCGGGGTTAAAAGGTACCATTTGCCACTTTGCAACGTGGGAAATTGCACTTTTTTAACTCCAAAATGACGTTTTATTCATAAATTCATATTGTTGTTTTAACCATAATTATATGTCTGGCTGTGTCGATATGTGTCTTATTTTGGCATGTTTCGATTGATAATCAATTTTCCTTGCAGCGAGAGAAAGACAATCCGTCGTTCGCGAGAGCCCATGATGTAGGCCTACCCAGGTTTTAATTTTACCACTTCTCAACTCGACCCTCAGCTCGTCCGTGGAGGGTTTTGGTTTGAAGCCTGTTACTAAGTAGGCTTTATAGTGATTGACTGATGGCTGTACAAGTGTGCTTGAATACCCCACACCTCACTCGTACCTTGTAACTATGTTCACTATCTATTCACTATATGGTTGAAGAGATCAGAAACTGAACACGATGTTAGCATTCAATTAACTAAACGCAAACATGAACGACACACTGGTGACTGTATCGCAAGCTGATAACACAACACAATAATTAGATTAAGAAGGTATACTTTTCGGTTGTATTGCTCAGAACATCTGCCTGCCTGCCTGCTTGTTAGCTTATAAGGTATTACCGTTTATGTCCTACGCTCGATTAACTAAAAATAGCGATTATGGTTATTTTTTTCTTAGCAAATAGTTACATTTTAATAATATACCCATCTTTATTTAACAGATGGCTCGGGCCCTAACGCCGATTGTCACAAACGCTCTCAGGCAAGTTGTAGCATGGGTACCACGGATGTGGGGGGCGACAGCTGGTCGCAGGCAAATCATGTCGCGTTTTTTAGCAAGTAGCGGCCAACTGGTGAAGGAATATTACAAAGAAGCATGGCCAGAAATATTAAAACAAGTCCACATAAATTTGACAGTGCAAGGCATAATAGAAAGTTATAAAGCATTCACTTCTCCTTCAGACAAGACTACATCTGATAATCTACAGGCCTCGATCAAGGAACTAAGCGAGAAGGTTGAAAGTTTGAAAAAACTGTGTCAGGACAATAAAGATATGAGGTCTGACCTTGCAAAGTTTAATGATATGCTTCTCAGGATTATGAAGGTAATATAAATGTGTTTATTGTTCATGTTGATTTTTATTATTGAAATTGAAGAGATTGTGTTCAATAATTAACGTACATATTTGTGAATCTATATGTAAGTCTATTTAACTCTTTCAACGTGGGGACCGTCTTTAGACAGAATCAGATTCTAAAAACTAAAGACGGTCCCGCATTGAAAGAATTAAAAGAAATATAATGGTTTTAATATATATATATAACATAGGTATTCAGATGAAGCAGAAAGAGCTAACTGAGACATTTATGATGATTTAAAATTAAGTATTTGTGCATCTATATGTAAGTCCAAAATCCAAAATGTCCAAAATCACTGATGAAAAAATGACCCAAACGCAAAGATGTCTAGCCTTCTATCTAACCCTTTCTCCTAGTGCAAAACCTTTGAAGAGGTTTCTGAAATACTGCACGACGATAACATAGAAAAAATATGTAAGGAAACAAAATTGAAGAGCAATTTGCCTGTGATCTATAAAATGTTTGAAGCAAGGGTTCATTATGTTGAAAATGAATGTAAGCCACAAGATGATCCAAAGGAGGCAATCTCGATGATCAAGGATCTCATTGAACAAGTGGGAAATTTGGAAGAACAAAACGACCAAGAAAATTGGCACCCTCAACTAAAAAAGCTTCATGAAATTGTCGTTGAATCTGAAAATGTAAGTTATTAGGTGTGAATTATTATTTTAGTTTTTGCGGAAATTTCAGCAGTAGCATGTTGAATTTCAGATCTATTAAAAATGAAGTAAACATTGGTTGTATGTGTATAATTAAAATTAGCAAAACACCAACAAAATGAATGACGTATATACAAATATGTGTATAGCTTAACAACTAACTTCGATTTTTGTGTTGTAGTGCGACACTATGGAAGAGGTTTCTCACTTTTTCAAGCCACAAATGAAAAAGATTAAAAAACTATGCGAATACAGTGGCTGATACAGCAATTACTGTTTTTTACAGAACTAGACAAGGAAATTCAACCGAAGTTGCTGCTTTGGAAATAATAGAATAAATTACATTTTTGTTGCAAGAAGGGGAGGTTCCCGTTGGATATTTTTTAGACATGTCAAAAGCCTTTGACGCGTTACATTATGATATATTATTATTTCGTATTCGAGTATTTTTGATATTTCTAAAGATGTTTCAGCATCTTATCTTTCAAATAGGCAGTAGTTTTGAGCATAATAATTTTGAAATGTTACGAATTTTGAAAAGTTACGATTGGGGTTCCCCAGGGATCAATTTTAAGCCCTCTTCTTTCCTAACATAAATTACTCATTTTATAAATACAAGTGCACTTTTAAACTTCATTCTTTTTTGCTGCTGATAATACGATTATTGGTAAATTTGATTAAAACAATATTAATTTAATACACAACAACAATTTATTTGATGAATTAGAAAAATTAGATAAATGGACGTATGACAAATTTGGGCACCCTTTTTCCAAGTATTTTTTCGAGAGCTTTCTCAATATCGTAAACCGCTATAAACTGTTCAATATGGCAGCTGGAGTTACATAAGTGGTACCTACGTACTCAATCGCTCACGGCGATTCGCTTAACAATGAAATCTCGCAAGAAATATATTTTCCAACGAAAGCACATATATGGTTCACCACAATTATTTTAATACAAATATACTAAAAAGTTGGCCCTCTAGTCCCAAAAACTGACCGAGCTATAAATGTTTCATTTTTTATGATTAAATCGGTTTTTTTCGCTGTAACCACGAGGGCTACTAGTATATTTGGTGTAAATAATCAGGTAATCGGGTTAAAACTGTAGGAGAAATGGATGAGAGAAGGAAACAACTTGGTTAAAACATCGTTTTCGACATATTGGCCGTTTTTATTTTTGTGTGCTATTTTGGATTTTGTCGGCCATTTTGGATTCTGTTTAGATAGCGGTTTATACATAAGAGTTGATTCACAATTTTCAGAAGATTACACAGAATCAGAGAAAATAGGGTGTCATTTTTTCGGTCCCAAGGAAAAGGGGGGAAACACATTATTATTTATACCAACGTAACATACATAATCATATTTGATGAACATTATATATTCATGTGATATACTAAATCACAAATAATATTACACACAATGTTCATAAGAGCACGCAGAATAAAATATATCATTATTAGACATAGTGACACCTTAAGCTCAGTAATAAAAAAATACAGATTTTTACACCATCGTCACACCCTTAATACTACATAATTTTCAAGTCAAATATAAAACAAATTGCTTGCAAACATTGGTTTCGATTAGTCATGTCAATTTTACTCTCCAGTTTTAGTGACACTTTGTGTCCCATGGAAAAAGGAAAAACCAACGTAACATATATAATAATAATTCTGCACATCAGATAATCATGTAATATTGAACATTTAAAGTAATATTACACATAATTTCCAGAAAAGCACGCAGGCTTAGAAAAAATATTATTTTCAGATCTAGTAACACTTTAAGCTCAAAAGGTAAAAAGTAATAAGACACATGCTTTTTGCACCACCGTAATACCCTCAATAATATAAGCCGCTCGTGCAAGAACATGTCTTGCCTTTTAATGCGGAATCGGATTCAGAATATAGCAAAGCACATGTGAGAAAACAATCTTAGCGATCTGAGCATTATAACGGGGTTTTTTCACGAAGCAAGAACCTGATACATACACTTAGTATCGATGGTCTTATAACCAAAAACATGTTACTTACACTGGACACAATCTCAAGTGCACTTAACGTTACCAGAAATGCATAAATGCTGCTTGAGCTCCGTAGATGGTGTACCAACATTAAAACAGCATTGGTTGAGCGTCTTCTGCTAGCTGTCAATTGGTGCGGATGGGCGTCAATATCATATTGAACTCCCCCGTCCACTTCATCATGAATTTCAGGGTGATTTTTTGTTTGTTTAAATTCATCTATTTATATATAATTGCAAACCGCCGCATGACTACTACTTGTTTTGTTTTACATGTTCACATATATAAAAAAAAAATAAACAATGTACACTGACAACATAATTACATAGTTTAAAAATGTGTGTGTGGATAATCAATCGAAAAGTAACACAGGTTTATACCATCTAACCCATTTTACGCTTGAATCATTTCGAGTAAAAATAATGCAAAATGTTTCTATGATTCTATTGTTTTCTGACGCAAACTAAAAAAATCTACAATCCATCTTAAAATATGCTCAGACGTATACAGAACAAAATTAACTTTTATGTTAGTCGTGAAAGGGTTAGTTATAATGTGCAAACAGATGATTTGTCGTCTGCACAGAGATGAGGGTCAATAATATATCTGAAATAATGTAGTTAACGGACAACAATGGGCCCAATAAAGAAACCTAGGACACTCACTTCTAAAGATTTCTTATATATATGACCCATTGTTTGCTATGGGCAAGATCAGTGGCGGATCCGAGAATTGACAGACGGGGGGGGGGGGGTGCCGATTTTTGCAAGAATTTATACACAGCAGGTACAGCTGGGCATTCATATGCTCTAGAGGGGTCCGGGGGAGCATGCCCTCGGACCCCTCTAGAGCATATGAATTTTGTAATCTAAGGCCTCAAATGACGTATTCTGGACCTTATTTCGGCCGAAATATGGCCGTTTTTTTGTTTTTCGGACAATGAATGGGGGAGGGGGGGAGGCGCAGCCGGCGCCCTCCCTCTGGATCCGCCACTGAAGATTATATAGTAGGCCTACCATTTAGCCACCCGACAACAAAATTATAGACTTTAATGCAATCAGCCATTAATTTGTTTATATTGTAGACTAACTGTCGATCATCTAAAACAATCGCTGATCTGAGTTAATATGGCCACCATTCACACATTTTCAAGTACAAATTCCAAGTTTAATTTTCTGGTATATTATATGCGTGGCGGGATTTTTAGATGTCTGGAGAGTGGCAATCTGCCACTCCGCCCGTGGCCACCCTGCCCGCGGGGTGCGGCACCCTGCCCTTAGCCACCCTGCCCGTGGGGTGCGGCACCCTGCCCGTGGCCATCCTGCCCGTGGGGTGCGGCACCCTGCCCGTGGGATGCGGTGGGGTGGTCGTCCTTTTAGAGTGTGTTTTAGACCAATCTTCGCAGGACGTTGGGTCTCGGTTTTAAATAAAAACCTCTTAGATTATTTTAGAATTAGACTGTCTTCTGCTCTGTATCCCAGATAATGAAATGAATAGAACTTTAGGCCACCTTTATGCACATATAGGCTAAACTGGGCTAGGAGAACCTCCTGAGGATGGTGAGGTGAACGAGATGACACTGCCCTTCAGACACAGAATTCGAAATTCGAACCATGGCGGTCTGATGCCGAGCCCCCTACCTCTCGGTCCCGGTCCCCACAATATTGAATATCTACGAGTGAACAGGGAAGAAACATTTGGTTTCTTTGAAATTTGAATGCCAGAGCGGGGTTTGAACCCGCGATCTCCGACTTTCCAAGCAGGCCGCCAGCTTTAAAGGTATGGTTAACTGTCAAAATTTGCGGGACAAGGGTCCCCCAGAATGCAATAGTGCCCCTGGGTAGGCCAAGGCCCTATTCCATAATAATACTAAATATGCGTTTCATATGCAAAGCCTCATTAAGAGCAAGTTCTCAAATCAAAGCAAGTTCATATATACTTGAGCGACATCTATGAGTTAATAATTTAAAGCCCCTAGCCTTGGCCCCTACTGGGTCGCTGGCTTGCAAACAAACTGACTGTATTACTGCGGGGATGTCGAAACTTTCTGATCCCAAGGTTGTAGAAGGACTTTCTCTCAAACATTGTGCATTACTCCAATGTTGATTCAATGTTGGGCCAGCGTCGCAGACGTTGGACTAACAGTAAAACAGCGTTTGATGAGTGTCTCGTTGGAGTAGTATCGTCTTATAATCAGGTTATAACTACTCAGCTGAATGCAACAAACATGTAGGCCTACTGTATAGCCCCAGCAGTGATTGTAAAGACCTCGCATGCTCATTTTGAAGTTGACTGGCTATTTAATGGACACGGGTCTTTGAACCAACGTTGGTATAATGTTGAGCCAACTTTGCATATGTATACTTATGATGAATTAGTAATACATTTGAAACAGAAAATGTTGATTTTGTTCAATCACAGACGTATTTCAGCCTTTACAGCTCAGTAAACCACTAAACATCAGACGTTGAACAGATGCTGGTTCACTGTCTGCAACGCTAGCCCAATAATGTACTACCATTCATTCATTCATTCATTCATTCATTCATTTATTCATTCATTCATTCATTCATTCATTCATCCATTCGTCCGTTCGTTCGTTCGTTCGTTCATTCGTTCGTTCGTTCGTTCGTTCGTTCGTTCATTCGTTCATTCGTTCGTTCGTTCGCTCGCTCGCTCATTCAAAAATTTCGATATTTGATGGTTTATGTAATTCGGTGTGATAGTGTAGGACAGCTAGTGCAGTGCAGAACATTCCACAGTCTGCAAAATTAGTCCAAGTTGGTATTCATCTTGAACGTGGGGGTGGGGCTGAGCTGTGGGGTCTATTGTGGACTCATGTCTCAATTTATGCGGGATGCTTGTACTCTACATGTGACCTATTACTGGAGCAAGTTAAATATTGTCAATTACACCATGCTCATATCAGACGTTGACTTATTAAATGTTGGGCCAGCATCGGAGATAGTGGTAAACAAAGGAAGATGTCAACTTGAGACCACCATTGAGTTTGAACTTGCAAGATTCAAATATGCTGGTATCCCGCCTTGACACCTACCATTGGCTTACACAAGAGATTGAGCCAAATGTTGTTCCAGCATTGTAGATGGTTGGCCGTCATTAAACAAGATAATTGGTTCAACGTCTGTAATTTAGTCTTAAATGTCCCTCTAGTCAAATAAACTCGTCACTAACCGTTTCCCCGCTCTAAAAATGCTGGTTTAATGTTAGTCTCAAGTCTTATGACGTTGGATCAATATTAACCCTTTGAGCCCCCACGATGCAATAAAGCGTCATTTAACATCCCTGAAAACATACATAATTTTCCTAAAACAAAGGCTTTAGAACTAAAATTGTCATGAAACTGGTTTACCAATACATAGAAGTTTTTATCATTTTTTAAACCACATCAAATCACCTTCATCCACTACAAGTCGAGAATTGCGACAGCAATTTGCGGCTTGTAGTGGATGAAGGTGACAATGGTAAATTCAGGCCTGAAAGGGTTAAGCCACCATGGGATAAACGTCTCGTATTTACTTGTGTTGCAGAGGATATTGGAGACTCAAAACGTATATATCCAATGCTGGTTGAAATTTATGTTGGACCAGCGTCACAGCATTGGGTAGATGTTTCGTTTTTGTATCATTAAATTAAATGTAGCCTACAGATACCAGTTTCCATGAGCTTATTAACATAACGTTACTGCTTTTGTGTATCAATATAAATTTTAAGGACAATGATATTACACAATCAGATGATCATAGCTATGACAGCTCTTTTAAAAACTAACGATTAGATAATAATTTAATTTTATTTCAGATTTAATTCTCATTCAAATAATATAATGCACCTAGACAAAAATGACAACCATATTATTTTCTTAAAGGGCTAAAATCATAAAAAAATCGGTGATTTTATTATGGCTTCTTAATATGACCATATGATGTAATAGTACAGCAGCAGATCGAGGGACCAAATTTTCGAGGTACCTAAACCGGCGGTACAACATTTGTCCACATGTCTAGAATTGTTCCCAGAATATGGTTGATGACATTACCGGAAATGGGGGCGGGCTGAGAATTCAATACTTTTATGCACCTACCCGATTTTTAGAGAAAATATTTGATTAGATATGATTTTCACTCTATCACAATGTTGGGCCAGTTAAATCAAATATTGTTGTATTTATTTTTTTTATCCATCAGGTCATATATCTGTAGAGATAAAATAGTAAAAAAATATAAAAAATCTCACTAGCATCCCACCTCGAAAAGCTATTTTGGATATTGTAGATATGTCGAAAATGCAATTTTTCAAAATTGTCAATTTTTTCCATTTTATTGCATATAGTTTATGACAATAGGTTCGTTTATGCACGAAAGTCTCTATGAGCGGTACCATTTGGTTCAGTAAAGTAACAATAAATACTAGATTTCTCTATCCCTAGATTTCACATCCCCACCTTTCGGGTACCAGCGTATCGCAACAAGCAACGCAATGCGATATGTATGTTCTCATCATGTTTCAGGCCTCGAAATACACTCGCACATTACCTTATATATTTATTATATGCCCATGGCAGCAAGTACTCGCAACGGAACTGAATGTTAATTTTTTTAGGAGACGGCTTTAGGTCACCGGGGCCAAAGCTGAACAAACGCATATTTTCTTGTCATATCCACTGCTGCAATCCTATATTTTATTTTAAAGCACTTAACATTACTTTTAGTGGACTCACTGGAAATTAAAATGCAAAATACCAAGACCGTGTTTGTGAGATATATTTTATGCACAACATATTCAATAAAGCATTTTAGGAGTATTCATTGATTTCATGGCGGCCATTTTGTAATCGGCCATAATTATTAATTAGGCTACTTAACAAATCAAGCATCAATAACCTGATCTTGACTCATAGGACATCTTGGAAATAAATAATACCGCTCATGGAGGTTTTCATACAGATATAGAATAGAGCGTGTGCTCATAAATTATTTGTAAAATGGTGCGACATTTTGACAATGTTGCGGCGGCCATCTTAATTTTTTTAGAAAACTTCTACTTTTTTCCCATGTTAATATACTTTTATTGGACATGGTGAGGATTAAAAAGTAAGGTTAAACACTTAAATCGTGTTTATGAGATAACTGTGTAACAAACATGTTCAATAATGTATTTTACGACATTTACCGGTAATTGATTTCACAGCGACTATTTTGAAATAGGCCATAATTATTAATTATTCAACACATCAAACACTATTCACCTGATTTTGTTCACGGGTACGTGTCTCTCAATAAAATGATACCGCTAATGGAGGTTCGTACACCATTTGAGCCTGTGCTCATAAACTATTTGCAAAAAAAGTGAAATTTTGTGCATTTTCTTCACTATTTTCTGCAGGCCATCTTGGATTCAGTTGTAAATATCACATTACAGCTTTGTAAATACTTAAGCGAGCATTAACATGTAAGATTAGATACCAAAACTGTGATTGTGATGTGAAATTTAAGAAAACCATGTTTGATAATAGGCCTACATTTCAGGAGAAATCATGGATTTTACGGCGGCCATTTTAAAATTGAACATAATGATCAATTACTCTACAAATCAAGCATTGCTAACCTAATTCTGACTTAAGGGATGTATCTGAACCAAATGGTACCGCTCATGGAGACTTTCGTACAGAAACAAACCTGTTGTCATAAACTGTATGCAAAAAAAAAAAAAATTTGCGACATATTTACAATATCCAAAATAGCTCTTAGAGGTAGGATGCTAGTGCAACATTATATTATTTTTTACTATTTTATCTCCACAGATATATGACCTGATCAATAGAAAAAACTAAATCCAACAGTATTTCATTTAAATGGTCCAACATTATAAAACAGTGAGAATGACGCGAAAATCATATTTTACGAATATTTTATCTAAAAATAGGGTAGGTGTACAAAAGTGTCAAATTCTCAGCCCGCCCCCATTTCCGGCAATGTCATCAACCAGATTCTGTATCTAGAGACCCCAGGGAACAATTCTAGACATGTGGATAAATTTTGTACCGCCGGTTTATGTAACTACTTAAAGATGGCTCTTTTTTGGTTTCTGCTGCTGTACTATAAACATGCAAAAGTTTTTTATTTTTGTGCTGCGCATTCACCAGATTTATCACCAGATTTATCACCTGTACGTTGTTCTGGTTATACATAGTCTTTTCCGTCTAAACATAAATGGCCTGGATTATGAAGCATGATCATGCTAAGGATTTGTATGCCTCTGAGCTCGGTCTTCTCAGGACTTAGGCACTATAGGAGTCTTATTGGTTGATTGATCGATTATTTGACTGAAACTGGCCATTTTTTAAATTGCTTATTTTGCAATTAAAAAAAAAAGAGTATGCTTATAATAAAACACATAGAACTTGGATTACGAATATATTAATAATCAGTTTATTATGCGATATGTATAATCATATAACAAAATAAATGTGGTATCTCTAACGAAGAGTATAAATCACATTAGTAACACTACGTTATCAGCTGTATCATTCATCAGCAGTCGCTGTGATTAAGTTTAATCCTTTCAGCGCGGGGGATTGACTTTAGATGTCAGATTCTGACATCTGTAGAACTCTAGTCAGAATCTGACGTCTAAAATCTATAGACGTCGGAATCTGACGTGTACAGCTGCGGCCCCACCAAACGCTGCGCTGCCTACAGGCAGCTTTACTCTTATACTAGGAAATAATACATAGATAATAATACATATCATTGTGATATTTTCCAATATGGATCATTTTAAAACATTCAAGGACTCTCAAGTACCTTATCTAAATATCTCATTTTCCAAGCACTTTCAAGGCCTTGAATATTTTTTTGTGGAATTCACAGTGGCAGATCCAGAATGTGCAAGAGGAGGGGGCGTAAGCCACATTTTGGCTGAAAAAAGGATTGTTAGCTTCACTTTATTCAAAAAAATGTATGAAAATGCAATATTTTCACCAATAATGTGGGGGGGGGGGGGCGTACGCCGGGTACGCACTATGCTGGATCCGCCACTGATTCAGGCACTTTCAAACACTTGTACAAACCCTGATATTACTGTATTTGAGCCCTCATTATAACAACCACTCACTTTTTATTTTGGCTTTTTATTAGTTATTTCCTACTTGAAGTTGCGTCTCGATACCGTGACCCACAATTTCAAATGGCTGATACTGTAAATCTGGCAATTTTCGCTTGTTTACATTTTCATGAATTTGTTATTTTGGGACTTTACACAACTTCAAGTGGGAAAAAATGTAAACTCTTTAATTTAACACTTTAAGGGATACAATGTGATACAATCATAAAAAAAATATTGTGGTGCATTTTTTTTTTGCCTCAAATATAGATGGCCTTGCAGTAACGTTCTGTAAGTGAATTGTGCATACATATAAAAGATTACATATAATATATGTTTATATAAATTTATGTAGCACTATAGCCTGTGATATCAATGTATAGTATCTAATATAAGTTTTTATAGGTTCCAATTTGAAGCACATATAAATATATATGATTACACATAATATATGTATTTATATAAATTAATCATATTTTTATGTCAGCACTATAGCTTATAACCCTGTGATATCACTGCATCTATGTTGTACAAAGTAACCCAGCTGATCAGTCTCTAAACACCAATCTTTTTATAATATTTATGAAATTCGTACATGTATTCAAATGCGCAAATGAATTTGTCAATTATTAGTTAATTCCATATTATTAAGTCACCAATTCCCACCTCATCTGGAATAATAGTTAAGAGATTGCTTAATTTTTAGTAGGCCTACAAAATTATTAATAAAATTATGCATAAATTGTAAAATACAAAATTATCACACTACATTGTACAATATAAAGCAGACAGCCAGCTGTCTGAATAAAAAACAATTATCTGTCAGAAAATATGAAAATTTTTATACAATTAAACAGTGCATTTGTTGATTCTATGTCATCCATTAAAAGATGAAAATTTACCATTTTTTACTGTGTTAACCTTTAAACTGTTGGGCGGGGCCCTAGGGTAGTGGTTAGCACCGCTGCCTTTCACGCCAGAGCTCGGGGTTCGGTTCCCGGTCTTGGCGGTTTGAAAGAAACAAAAATGTTTCTTCCCTATCCACGTGTGAAAGTCAGTATTGTGGGGAGCCTCCGTGACCGAAAGGTAGCTTGCTCGGCCTCAGACCGCCAGAGCTCGAATTTCGAATCCTGTGTCTGGAGGACAGTGTCATCTCAATCATCTCACCATCCTCAGGAGGTTCTCCTGGCCCAGTTTAGCCTATATGTGCACAAAGGTGGCTTAAAGCCCGATTCATTTCATTTCTTTAAACTGTTAAGTGCGACTATAGTCGTTTTGAATCAGTATATCAGCCAATGAAATCACTGTTATTGGGAATAAAATGAGCGTTTAAATATCAACTTTTGCAAATTTTTTGTTTCATATTAAACAAATATTAGAGTAGTTTTCAGCCACACAAAATTGTGGGTCGCGGTAGCGAGACACAACTTCAAGTGGCTGAAAATGTAAATTATTCAATTTAGCACTTTAAGGGTTAATTAATATCAATAGATTTCCACAAAATATAATAACATATTAGCAAAACCCTTGAACACATAAGATGCATACATTATGGCATACATTAATTTCACCTTTTGACATAGAACCGTGTGAATAAGTAGATACGATTGCTTCACTAGAAAAATATTGGAAGCATTCTCCAGATTCAGGCTGTGAGAGAGAGGACTGTAAGCTGTAAGCCCACACTTTTTTAATAACATGGTTTAGGAATGCAGTATAGCTATTTCGTCCAATATCAGAAAAAAAGAATAAATAAAAATCACAGATTTTTTATTCTTCCACTTGAATTAAAAAAAAGATATTTTTATAATTCTTTTTCGGGGGATAAAATACTATTTCCCTGGGCAAGGCACTTCACCCTCAAATGCTTCACTTGACTCAGGTGAAAATGAGTACCTGGTAAGACAGAGATGGCAATGTGCACGATGAGTTCAATGCGCTGAAACGTTTGCAGGACTGTATGCTCTCTGTGGAGTTGAAATGGCACACGGATGAACAGGTCCAGTGACCAGAGGGTAAGATGTAAAGTCGGATGATAGGTCTTCAGACTTGATATCAGACTATAAACCTGCACCTTTATCTTTACCTTTAAATTTAGAAATGAAATTTGAACACTATTTAACAAATGTATTTGTTGTTCGGTGCCAGGTAAAATGTATGGGAAGAATTTACCAGTCATAAAGATTATATACATGAAAAAAAAATAGATGATCAGTTGCGGCAGTTAAATGGTAAGAACTATAGGAATCCTGATAAGAGGTAAGTGTCTTTTTATTGCTCTTAACCCCTCTCCTGTGATATTGCTAGTTAGCATTTTTAATTCATTTAAGCCCGGAATTTCTCAAGCAATTTCCAGATCCAAATGACAAAAATAATTTCCATTTATTAAAAATCATCTAAATTGAATTATTTAACTAACAGAACATACATTACTTGAGGATGAAAATATATAGCAGGGTTGTAGATATAAATTATATTATATTTAATTCAGACATAGCAATTTACATCACTTGTAAGTTGAATCAAGAGTCAGACATGTGACACTGCTGGCGCAGCGGTCTGTATCACTTGTTGTATGGCAGCGAGTATTGATGGTCTGGACGTCATGCAGGACAAAAACACACTGGATCCTTCTCTGTAAAAAGAAATGAAAAAGCATCTAGCTTCCCGCAATCAATATAAGCATCCACAATATCCCTGATAATTAATCCTTTCATCGCTTGTCACGACTATAATTAGCAGGTTAAATCACAGTTACTGGGAATGAAATAAGCAAAAAGTTCAAATTTAACAGTTTAAAGTTTTATTTTTTCTTGAAATGGCATGTGTCCTATCAATACTTTTTTTGATTTCACATCAGCTATATCATAGCCAGAGGTGTAAGGAGACAAAATGAAAAGAAATTATGTTCAATATTAAAGATAAGTAATAATGACTATATGGGTCAGGTCGGTATGGTTTGACAACCATAATGACAAACATTGGGGCTGACACAATTACAATAATATTAGTCAGTATTGTTTTTTAACAAATTCACGCATTTGTGGGGGTTTAATTAATTAAGTAGGGCCTACTACTTTCAAATAAGTATTAAATCCCAGACTTCAAATCTATGTTGGTAAATCTGTAGCTGCTCGCAACAGGAAAAGTAATAAAATAACATAATTTAAAATTTGTGCTGAACAATTATTTTCTGCTGCCAAAAGTCACACATAGAGCAAATATAATTATTTTACAAAAAGCTTTAATGCAACAAATGTTTTCAAATGCATGTGAAAATGCAGACAAAAAATCCTTTGAATTGTTGGTGAACTGTAAATTCTGACCTGTTAAGAATATCCAGGGTCTCTGCGGGTTTGAATTGTAATAATGAGACGATGATGCGAAGTGAATGATGTTGTAACTCAGCGTCATAACAATGTAAAAAGTGCTTGATAACGTTGGGCAGGTGGTTAAGCTGTAAAAAAAATCATACATCTGTTTGAACAGAAATTGAAATATTTTAATTTTACTCACAAACAAAGTGACTGTGATTAACTGATAATATTTAAATACTTCTAGACAAACATTTTTTAGGACATCTTCATAGTAACAAGACAAGAGTTGAACCCTTTCACCACTAGTCACAACTATAATCAGTTTTTAATCTGTTATGCTATGAGGTTAAATCATGGCTAATGGAAATGAAATGTGTAATTTTCATTCACTTGAAGTTGTGGATTGACTTAGTGCGACACAACTTCAAGTAGCTGAAAAGTAAAATTAGAAAACTTGGTATGAACAATATTGCTTTGTTGATGCACAAAAAGTGTGAATTGCAGCTGACTAAAATGAAAATATGTGACAACCACCACAAATCAGCAATTAAAAGGTTAAGGTCTGAATAACCAAGATGATCTTACAATGACTTGTGAGTTTTGTTCTGATAGGGCAGCATTCCCTGTTGTTCGTGCCAGATGCCGGAGAAGTGACAAATTACCGGAATATTCAGGCACTTCTAGCAATTCCAAAGCTCGTTGCAAAGCATCTATCAAGGCACCCTTTTAATAGAATAAATACTTGCTTCATTTTGACATAGATCTCCTAGAATTAGCTGGTTAAAAAAAAATACAATAAATATATTGTGCACATTATTATAAGCTTCAAAAAAAGGTCAAAATATACTAGACTAAAGTCCAAATAGACACTCCACTTTCGTTTGCAAAAATTCTGAAATGTTATAATAACAGTGTATTGCTTTCACACCCCGTTGCAAAAAAAAATCCCTGAATAGAAATTTTATTTTTCAAAACACACCCCATTTTTACTAATTCCTATTTAGATCCTTTCAGTCTATGGATTTGATTCAAAATCTGTTCAGGTCTTTCTTTCTGGGTTGTGTCCACAAGAAGAGTAGTGCGCCATCTCAAAAATGGCTACCAGATTTCCCCTGTGCCAAAATATCCTATTTAGATAAATTTCTCAGCCCTAATTGTACAACAAATAAAATATGAAAAACAAATTCCACAGGGTTAAGGCACTGTGGCCGAAAACGATTATGTTGGCCTTGAAATGTGTGGATAATCATATATCAATTAAGGATGCCTGAACTTGGCACTGCAGTTAATTTTCTTTGTGGGGCATATCATGATGAGGAATACTGCACACTTCATGCCTGTGAAGGGTATGGAGCACTGTATATGCAAAACCACGATCCCAAAAAATTGACCAAGCCTGCAGGCTACAAGTCACAGATGAACTGAATGAGCGAATTACAGTCAGCCATAATAATGGCAAACAATCATAGTCATATCTCTCAATACCAGCTCTGTACAATTCTGGATTACAAAAAAAACATGTTAAGTTACAGCCGAAAATTTTTCTCCACACAACAAAATCCAGATATCTTCATAGCGATAGGTACAGACTTTACATTTTGAATTTCTGAGAATGTCCCCTGAAAGTTCCAGGAATTTGTGAAAGGTGGGGTCCGGATCGCGCTGGATCCAGGCCCGCGATGCACCCGCTGCCCGAATCGCCTGCCATCATTGATGGAAAGTGCCCGAGGGGGTTTAACCCTCCGTGCCAGGAACATTTAAAAATATATTTGTGGGGGGGGGGGGGGGGGTCAGAATCTGAGTGGGGGCTGGGGTCTGGACACTCCCCCCCCATTTCCTCTCCTGGGATAGACACTGTTAACTCTTTAACGGCTAAGAATGACTACACTCTCTTTTTAATCTGGTTAATTAGAAGGTTAAATCACAGTTATTGGGAATGAAATGAGCGTTTAAACATCAAGATTTGCAAATGTTTGGTCTCAAATTAAACAAATATGATTAATTTCCACCCAATTGAAGTTGTGGATTGTGGTAGCGAGACACAACTTCAAGTGGATGAAAATTTAAATGATTTAATTTTGTGGTTTAAGATACCTATTACAAACTGTGAGCTGGGAGTGCCTTTAATGGATCGTGGCATTATCATTACAATAAACGTATTCTAACTATGTCCGATGCCGCATATATATATGTAAATCACTAATAATATTAATAATATTAATAATCTTGAATTATAGAGGGTTGCTCATTGAGCTTTCGCTCATCTGCCATGAGGCCATCTTCAAAATTGTACATAATGTTCAAAATAACAATCATACAAGCATAGATTTGCAACAAAATAGATTGATACAAATATGAGTAATATGAAGAAAGTCAATGATATACATAGTAAAATTTATATAAACATGCACATAATAAAAATATAATATAAATATTTTATACATCCACCTTCTCAGTCAGGTTATCACAGTTAATACCTTAATTAAATTTATTTACTTTAAAATAGCTTGTCTTGTTTTACTGTCCACGTTGTTCCACAATTTAGGGCCATTAAAAGATAAAACTCCTGTTGTGTTTTTTCGGAACATCCAAGCGACCTGTGTTTGAAGATTTTAAATTAAAACGCTTTATAACATTAGCATTGAAAGGGCTGACACTGCATACTAACTTCTGCTTGAGGGAGTGAGGCTAAGTTTGCCAGAAGGCAGCAGGCATTCACCAACACTTGAGGGTTTAGTGGATGACTAAACAGAACCTGAGCAAAAATCCCACCCTGGAATACATGCTCCTGCAAAGACAACATAACACCACATTATCACTTGGAT
Source organism: Flabesymbios commensalis (assembly GCA_964017125.1). NCBI lineage: Eukaryota > Metazoa > Annelida > Polychaeta > Terebellida > Flabelligeridae > Flabesymbios > Flabesymbios commensalis. Next base: position 11,966,151 of record OZ024904.1, read on the forward strand.
ATACATGTAGTGTAATTATGATAGTACAGCTGGAGCTTTAAATATATTGTTTTAAGCTTCGAACCAAATAAAAAGCCACTGAAGCTCATATTTTTTGGTGGATGCTGAGTTAGAATGTGTATTTATCACAAATTAAAATATTTTTCTCCCGTGAAAGCTGGAAATTGTGTTAGCAATTCTGGCTTTAAATACTACATGTACTGGTAAATGACAATTCAGCAGGACAAGGTTTAAAATACATGTATTACAACTCTCAATCCTGTTGTCAATAAAAATCCTCAAATTACGATAATGATAATTATGATAATGTGTCAAAGATAAACTTATACTAATTATACAGATACATTTATTATTTGAAAATATGCTTACTATAATGATATATTATTTAAGATATTAAACTCTTTCAAAGCTGATATATTTCTGCATAAACTATGGGGACCAAAGGGTTTTCTTCAATTTGAAATAATCATAAACTGATAAATGGCTTAGTTGGCTCTTTCTGCTTTATTTGAATATATCTGTTATGATTCTACAGCCATTATAATTGTTTTAATTCTCTCAGTGCGGGGAACGTCTTACAAAAATCATAATACAGCAAATGGAAAAAATAAGGATAAACTAGATTTGCCTGAGGGGCAAAGCTTGCGTCTCCACCCGCCCCACATAGTACATTAATTATAGAAATACAGTGCTGTAACCAAATTTTTATGTAAACCACATGAAAATGTGATGTCGGAATCAAACCAAAATCTAACCAACATATGGCCAGGGTAATTTGCTTTCTTCGAACAAATCGGTGAAGCAGTTCAAGCTCTTCAGAGTAACATGTGATTCGTCGGCCATCTTGAATTTTGTTGAAAAAATGAAAAAACAATTCTCCTGACTTTTTTCTCAGGGCCACTGAGCATACACAAAAGATAAAATTTGAGCTGTATAACCATATTACCAAATTTAGATAATAGCCAAAATAAGCAAAACTGAAATAAGAGCTAAAATCCTGAAAAGTAAAGTTTTATTATCATAATCACATAAAAAAATAAACATGAAATAAATCCATGAAGCAGTTCAAGCTCTAGCGAGTGACATAGGATTTCGGCGGCCATCTTGTATTTTGTTGAAAAAGCTGAAAAACGCCAAAAAATATTACCGGGCAAATTCCCTAGGGCCAAAATGCTTACTGCAAATATTTAGCAATAATCCGAGCAGGGTTGTATAGCTATATTACTAAATTTTGATGATAGCCAAAATGAACAAATCTGAAATATCTGCTAAAATTCTGAAACGTAAAAAAAGTTTTTAGTTTTTATTATCAGAATCACACCAAAAACTAATCAGCACATGTGCAGAGTAGGGTCTTTCCTTTAAACCGAACATGAAACAAATCCATAAGGCAGTTCAAGCTCTAGAGAGCGACATAGGATTTTGGCGGCCATCTTGGATTTTGTTGAAAAAGCTGAAAAACACCGAAAAAAATCACCAGGGCAAATTTCCTAGGGCCAATATGCATACTGCAAATATTTAGAAACAATCCGAGTAGGGGTGTATGGCTATATTACCAAATTTTTATGATGGCCAAAATGAGCAGAACAGAAATATCCGCTAAAATACTAAAACTTAAAAAACACCAAAAGCTTTTCAGCTCACGGCCAGGGTAAGGTCTTTCCTTTAAACCAAACATGAAACAAATCGATGGAGCTGTTCGAGCTGTAGCGTGCGCCATAGGATTTTGGCGGCCATCTTGGATTTTGTTGAAGAAACTGAAAAACGCAAAAAAAAATTTACCAGGCAAATTCCCCAGGGCCAGTATGCATACTGCAAATATTTGGAAATAATCCGAGTAGGGGTTTTTGAGTGTAAACGGAAACAAGTGGCGTCGGTGGCGGCGGGCGGACTCAGCAAAAACAATAAGTCTCCACCACCACATAGTGGGTGGAGACTTAATAAAGAAATATACCGTTATATTATTCTACACACCTGAATTATTCTCTGTTTATGCCAATCAGTTCCACAAGAAATGTTGACTAATGTAAATAATGCCACTTCTTGCATCTATTTTTTATAAAAAACATAAAAACAAGTGTGTATATTAATTAGCTAAGTTTTTATCGACTGTGTTCTCCCGGATGTAAGTCAAAATTCAAACAAAAGCACATTCGACAATAGCCTGTGGCCATGATGTAAAAAGTGATAAATAATGATAAATAAGCCACTATGATTTTTTAGCCATTGTTGAAATTGTCCGAGAACTGGTTATTATCAACATGTCAAATTTCAGCAGATTGTATGAAAAACATTGCAAGTTATTGTGCCCACAAAGAAATAATAAGGCCATTGCCGACGCCGTTGAAATTCAATTGAAATAGCTCATAATATTCATAATATGAAGATAATGAAAATATCTGAATGGAAAACTAAAAAATCCAATTGTTTTACATTGTCACCACAATCATGACAATAGCCTATAATAATCATTACAATTCAGAGTATATATTATGTCAAGGTTATATACAATCATATTTCGCAGACACACATAATTATAATGTTACAAAAATGTCAGACTTCTTTTTAAATAAAAATATTTTTTTATGAGCTTTGAGTTAAAATAAATACTTTTACCTTTTCTTCCTTATGTGCAGCTAAACTGACAATTTTAGTCAAATGATGCTTGCGTGTGTTGTCAACAATCTGGTCAAATGTGGCAGGATTTTGGGCCAGTTGTGATAGGCACTGCATCGCGAGCAGAGACAGAGTGACGTGACAAGATCCACAGAGCTGTAGAAGTGGCTCCAACAGATCTCTCTCCGTATCTGGTCAAAAATAAACAACACTGCAAATTTGTTTTCTCGATTAGCAAATTGCTAAAGCAGTTTCCCAATTCAACCCTTAAACACCTTTGAAGCGCTGACAAATTTTAAATAAACCATGAAGACTAAAGGAATTTTTTCAACTTAAAATCATCATAAAAGTCTTAGTTAACTATTTCGGCTTCGGTGAATACCTATATTACGACCATTAGAAATTGTTTCCTTCTATTAGTGGGGGACCATCTTTATATGTTAGAATCTGATGTCTAGAGACATCAGATTCTGACATATAAAAATGGTCCCCGCAGTGGAAGGGTTAAAAATATGACAGAAAGATTCAAATGACTTTTTTATCATTCACTTAAAGCTGGAATTGCTAATGCAAATTCCAGCTTCAAATGATGAAAAATATTAGTAATGATGAAAATAGACATATAATAGATACCGTATATCCCCGTGTATAATGCGATGTTTTTTCTTAGCTATTCATGTCACAAAAAGGCACCTCGTATTATACATAGATGTAGAATTTAATACAATTTTTTAGCTCTGTAGCGGTAGTTCAGCCTAGTTCAGCGGTAAGTTTTCTAGCGGTAGAAACGTAGGTTAGTCGGCGTGTATGGTAAGCAGGCCTATACACACGATACAACAAGACTGTGCCTTTCCAACTAGTAGCAAACAAGAGACGTTCACCCAGTGCTGGTACAATGTTGGGCCACCGTCAGCGACGCTGGCACAACACTGTACAAGCATTGGGTGAATGTGTCGTGTTTGCTGGGAGCCCCCGTTTCACATTCCCGCCGACGCGCGTGGCACGTTTGACAACCACGGGCAGATATATGACGCCGTTAGTCTGCAACCAATTCACACTCCTGACCTGTTCATTTATATTAATAATGATTTAATCTAAGATCGCCTTTCATATGGGCATGTTCTATTGTGTACGACAAATCTGAACATGATATTTTCCTATTGGAATGAGAGAATGCGTTGATGAAATATAACAGGATATCACTGTTTATATCTTCTATCGCAAATTCTATACATGTAGGCCTCAGAATGTCCATATTGCTGGGATAACATTAACACCTACCGCTGTTGCCGCGGCTGATACGGTATTGAGCAAATGGTGGTATCTGTTAGCTGTAGTTCATGAAGCGCTGCTGTGTTATTGCACCCGGACACCTTATACAACCAAACACCTCTTGTGTCTAGACAATGGGCTAGTCTGCAAATGTTTTACAATCACATTGCATCTTGGAATGTTCTTATTTGAGCACGACGATGTTAAAATATGGTCTTTGTAATAGATAAATTAAAATAATATAAATTTGTCGGCGAAATATAAATACGGTTATTTTAAAATCTGTGTGTATATATGTAGCCTATGCAGGCCTCAGAATGTCTGCCCATCGAGACAGTCCCGATGACATCCACTCTGCCGTGGAAAATGGAAATACAGTATCTGCTTACTTTACAAGTAAGCAGATACTGCCCTTTGGTTTTGTAGAGCTGTACTGTTGCCGCTGTTCCCGTCATTGAGCATCGTCTATGCAGGTGTCACAGCGCTATTTAGTAGAATAAGATAATATCCATGCCTCACATTTAGATGGCCCGGAACGCTGCCGACCGGGACGCTGCCGACATCCAAAATTTGAGGTCGTATTATACAGAGGGGTAGACGTTTTTCAGGTCATCCTAGGCCTCAAATCTTAACTCGTATTATACATGGCGTCGCACTATACGCGGGGATATACGGTAAATAATAGCTGTATATTATAAACAAGGATAAAAAAGTAAAGTACAGGTATCTGTATAATGGTGTGAGAGGCCTAATGACTTACCTATCACTGGGAAGCGAGAGGCCTTACACAAAAGACATAGAAGTGAAACAGATTCTTGAAGTAATTCTACAGCTTGATGATCTGTCTCTGATAATAAACTGAGAATAAAGAACATACACAGTGTAAGTGTGTCATACTCAAATCATACGCAGAAATGTTATTGTCTGTTTTAGAAAAAAATACGGAAAATAACAAGCTGCGAGTTTAACCCTTACAACGCTGCTCATAATCTTAGTTATCTCTTTTCGCTTGATTTGAATACATATGTTATGGATCTACGGCCACTATAAATATTTTAATTATTTCAGTGCAGGGACTTCATTATATGTTAGAAGCTGATTTTCTCTGAATAAACCGCCAAATGTCAGGGAGAGCCCCTCGACTAGCATATGTTGCTACTTGCCCAGCAATCCAAAATTGTGAAATGAATATGTTTATACATTGCTTTGACCTAAACTACAGTATACCTGTGTATTGCTTTGATGACACCACACTTTAATAACAATCCATGGAGTGATGGCTGACAGCAGAGATTCTGTAAACTCCTTACAACCACTGTCTGCAGAAATAACATACACCATCAAAAATGACATTATCATATAACTCCTCACAACCACCGACTGCAGAAATAACGTACACCATCTAAAATGACATTATCATATCCCTTGGATATGAAAAGGTGCATCTGCTACTTCCAAGTGACAGATGAACCCTTTCACAATGCATACAAAATACTAAAGAAAAAATGTCACATCCCTAACAATAAAAAATGCCCTGATAATGTGGCTGCAGATTTTTCACTCCTAAAAGTTATGAAAAGGCTACTGGAAATCTTCCAATTCATGCACATTTTATTGGCAACAAAACAATATTTATGGTGGCATGTATAGTTCTCCTGATATATTACACACAGTACAAACTAAAGGGAATTTAGTACTGTGCACATACACATAGCATCATTCGAAATCAGAATATATCTGTTTGTCCGGGCCAACCAAATGCTAGGACGGACAACCTAAAGTATTGTTGTGGTTATCTGGATGGACAACCTCATTCCAGCAATATGCGTTTTTCGAGGTAAAAATGGCTGTAACGACAGCATTATAGTGTTTTTTTTCTGACATCATACAGCTTTCCTAATTTTTTAATTTCCATTTCCTGCGATCTGTCAACTTGATATGTTCTTTTATCATTACTGGTTAGTTGATAAAAAGCTCTAGAAATATTAATTATTTTTTAATCATGTTAATTAATGTGAGTTGGAAAAATCTACTTTATGAGAAAGAAAAACATACTCGGATAAGATTATCTCTTGTTTTACAAAGATGAATCAGCATGTGGTGTCCACCGATTTCCAAAAACTGAAAAATAAATATACACAATTTTTTATGTTTTATACTTTAGTATGGGTGGCTCTAATATAACAATAGTATGTTTGGAGGGCTGTGTTTGTTAACGTTAAACAATTTGAATTGTCACACCCTTGAAGCTGAGACACACAATTGCAAGTGAGTAAAAAAAATTCCATACTTTTTAATTTGAGACCAACTATTTGCAGATCTTGATGAATAAACACACATTTCGTTCCCAATAACTGTGATTCAAACGGCTAAAAAAATGGATTAAAAACAACTATAGTGGTGCTTAGCTCACAGATTTGACCATTGATAATCCCGCCCCTGCTGCTGAACATTTACTGATCAAATCGCCATGATACGGCTCAAATTTCCGTAAGTCATACTTCTAATATATGCACACTCCCTTGTAGATTTTTCAGAATGACGCCCCAGGCATATAATACAATAAATATTGTAGGTTTGATAAGTATTCAAATGTTATTTATAATGTATAAATTTGTAATTTTTTATATTAATTACCTAACTCACCCTAATTATACTTATATCTGAAATTGTCATGTTGCAAAGCTCATTAGCACCATCCAGTCTTGTTGCCTGTTTAATCAATGACAGATTATTCAGAACATGATTATTTTTTATTTGATATAAACCTGTTTTAAACATGTTAAAACACACCAAAATATGTCATAATATAAAAATATATTTTGCTACAGAAAAAATACGATATGCTGATTGATCCGAGTATTCTCACCAAATTTTTAGACTGCACTTTGATCATGGTATTCACATTCGGTCTACATGCTGCACAAATTCTTTCAATGTCATATCCTAGATGATGCAGAGACACCTGAAATATAATCAGATAACTTAAATCAGTTATCATTGTAATATTAACTCTTTTTCTGCTAAGTTACTTTGTGTTTAAATTTTCACCAACATAAAGTTGTGTCTCTCTAGTCGACCCACAACTTCAAGTTGGTAAAAAATTGTTTAAATTGAGACAAAAAATGCAAATGTCGAGGTTAAAACACACATTTTATTCCCAACAACAGTGATTTAATCTGATTTACCTCCAGAATGAAAAATATGACATGACACAATGAAGAAAATACAAATTTCTAGATGTCATAAATCAGATGTAATAAATTGTCAAAGAATATAATGAATATAATAACAATGAAAGGTATCTCAAGACAAAATATTTGCAATCTTTAATGTTTAAACAATCCTTTTATTCCCAATAACAACAATTTACCGTATATCCCCACGTATAGTGCGACGCCATGTATAATACGAGTAAAGATTTGAGGCCTCGGATGACCTGAAAAACGTCTACCCCTCTGTATAATACGACCTCAAATTTTGGATGTCGGCAGCGTCCCGGTCAGTAGCGTTCCGGGCCATCTAAATGCGAGGCATGGATATTATCTTATTCTACTAAATAGCGCCGTGACACCTGCATAGACGATGCTCAATGATGGGAATAGCGGCAACAGTACAGCTCTGCAAAACCAAAGGGCAGTATCTGCTTACTTGTAAAATAAGCAGATACAGTATTTTCATTTTCCACGGCAGAGTGGATGTCATTGGGACTGTCTCGATGGGCAGATATTCTGAGGCCTGCATAGGCTACATACACACAGATTTTAAAATACCCGTATTTATATTTCGCCAACAAATTTATATTATTTTAATTTATCTATTACAAAGACCATATTTTAATATCGTCGTGCTCAAATAAGAACATTTCAAGATGAAATGTGATTGTAAAACATTTGCAGACTAGCCGCATTGTCTAGACACAAGAGGTGTGCATGGTTGTATAAGGTGTCAGGGTGCAATAACACAGCAGCGCTCCATTAACTACAGCTAACAGATACCACCATTTGCTCAATACCGTATTAGCCGCGGCAACAGCGGTAGGCGTTAATGTTATCCCAGCAATATGGACATTCTGAGGCCTACATGTATAGAATTTGTGATAGGAGATATAATCAGTGATATCTTGTTATATTTCGTCAACGCATTCTCTCATTCCAATAGTGTGAATTGGTTGCAGACTAACGGCGTCATTTATCTGCCCGTGGTTGTCAAAGGTGCCACGCGCGTCGGCGGGAATGGGAGACCGGGGCTCCCAGCAAACACGACACATTCACCCAATGCTGGTACAATGTTGTGTCAGAGTCGCAGACGGTGGCCCAACAATGTACCAGCATTGGGTGAACGTCTCTTGTTTGCTACTAGTTGGAAAGGCACAGTATCGTGTGTATAGGCCTGCTTACCAAACACACTGACTGGCCTACGTTTAAAGATACGTTCTACCGCTAGAGAACTTTACCACTGAACTTACCGCTAGAGAGCTAAAAAATTGTATTAAATTCTACATCTATGTATAATACGAGGTGCCTTTTTGTGACATGAATAGCTAAGAAAAAACATCGCATTATACACGGGGATATACGGTAACCTGCAAAAGTCATGCTTAGCATAAAGAGGGTTATTGGTCCGAATTGTTGAGATGTCAAGACCGGATGATGTCAAAGGATATATTAGACCAGCCTATCTTTCAATCTGAGAATGCACTACAACAACTGCGACCATTCTAGAAGTCCATCTAGATTTTGCAGGGTTTTCTATTTCAGAGAGAGTAAGTGGAAAGATGTAAAATTCAAGTGGGTGATATATGGGCTCCTTAGACTGGCCGGTATATAATTATGGCATATGGTGGCAAAGAGCTCTCTGACAGCTGGGGACGTTTTGTCTGACAGGTGGCGAAATTCACAGGTCACCGGCTCAAATGGAAAACCCTGTTTGATCATAGTTGTCAAAAATTAAAACTTACAAGGCACATCGACAATAAGTTAATTACATTTTTATGGTCAAAATTTTTAGTCAAATAAAATTCTGAAAGGCAGGACTAGTCTAATTCATGTCTGGAAAAAAGACGTTTGCAAGGCTGCATCTGTTCACAATACCTTTTCACCACAGCAGCTACTGCAGAATATACGTCCACAATTTCTACAATGATGCTTCCTACGAAGTTGTGTGAATTTCTCTTCACAGGCATGACATGACTTTACTTCATTGTCTGGTATCCACCTGAAATAGAATTAGATACAATTACATGTAGGCCTACCCTGTAGCCTGATAGTGGTGAAACTATCGGACAGCCAACCTGGACATCAGGCCTGACAGCAAACAATGTGGCCAAAGAGTCAACTTGATGGCTATAGTAGTACTTAGTAACTCCAGTAGATCTATGTCATACATAATTAACCCTTTAGGCCCTCACAATGTATTAAAGAATCATTTTACATCCCTGAAAACAGACTTACTTTTCCTACAAGCAAGGGTCTCAGAACAAAAATTTCTATGAAACTGGTTTACAAATACATGGCGATTTTCTTCAATTTTTAACCCACATCAAATCATCTTCATCCACTACAAGTTGAAAATTAAGACAGCAATTCACGGCTTGTAGGCCTAGTGGATGAAGATGACAATGGTAAATGCAGGCTTGAAAGGGTTAACCCAAGTTACAACACTGAATTATTTCTTTTTAAACCATGGAGGCTGTAGCGGTTTTTTTCAATTTGAAATCATCATAAATGTTTTAGTTAGCCCTTTACAGTTCATTTGAATACCTATGTTATGGGTCTATGACTATTATAAAAAATGTATCATATTGCATAGGCCTAGGCTATAGGCCCTACCTAACATATATTGCATTCCAGTAAATAGAGTGAAGAAAAGACACAGGCCTCAAATTATATCAGAGAATGGGATAATAATTTTGTAAAAAAGGGAAGAACATGGAGATTAAATGATAATAAATGGTAATAAATTAGCCCCAGGGGATGCAACAATTACGTATGCATACGTAAGTGTTAATTGCTTCTCCTTCACAGAATAATTGTTACAATCACTCGAGTTACCAGATTTTTAAACAGGCACTTGATATGTCTCAAATATGTCTCATTCCCAATCTAAGGAACACTACCTGTATTCAGTACTAAACCTTTATTATCGCCCAGCCCCAAGGGTAGCCCTACAGAATGAACTATTTCCCAAGGGCCAAGGCTATTTTGCCGGCAGCTTGAGTGGAATAGCAGCTGTATAACCCATTGTATTCAGGGATATGAATCAGTATGAACTGGCTGAAGTCTCAGTGAAGACTGAAGATCATGAACAGATGAAGACAGAAGAGTGAACACTGCCACTAGTGAAGTCTGAAGAACTATACTCTCCCGTCAAATTAACCAGGATCACATGATTTTCGGCAATTTCTACGTCAAATCTGAACCGATTTTCTTCAAATTTTACAAACTACAAAGGCCATTTTCTACTCAAATCCTAACAGCCCTGAAAATTTTGTAAAATTGTATAGCGTATTTCAAAAGTTAGACCATTTGACATGTAATGAATTGAAATCAAGACGTTCCTCTTTAACCCCATTAAACTAATTTTAGAATTTTATTACATGCAAATGGTCTAACTTTTGAAATATTAAATATTATTTTGCGAAATTTTTACCCCTGTTAGGATTTAAATGCAAAATTTCAAGGAAATTGGTTCAAAATTGACGGAGAAATCGCCGAGAATCATGCGATCCTGGTTGATCATTTTTAATTCGACGGCGAGTATAAAGAAGCGAAATCTAGACTGGTGTCGTGAGCGCTTACTTGGGACGCGTGAAAACAAGCGTATTTAGTGTGAATGCATCGACTGCTGGACCGTCAAGTTTTAACGGGTACACCGTCTGATTCCCAACAGTCACAATATCAAAATCAGTCATGTTGTCATCAAATTATAAGTGTAGATAATTTGTTATTAAAATAAGAAACATGGAAGTGAAATTGTCAAAA
>OZ024904.1:11977221-12064721 GCA_964017125.1 Flabesymbios commensalis
CGTATCAGGTCTGACCGTCAGACTACCAGTCTGACCTTGACAACAGGTGTGTGTAAAGCGGGTACGAAAATGAGGGGTGCGAGCAACATGAATATTCATTATGACGTCATCGGTTTACTGACTGCAGCGTAGAGGTCACACTCAGGTCAGATTGTTTGGGCCGCCTGAATCAACTGTGAATTGGCCAGGGAGGAGGGGGGAGGAGGGGGATTCTGAACTCATAGCACAGATACGGGTTATCCAGGTTCTGCCGGTGGCAGACAGCTGGATAGATGAAGATGCATTTCAGAAGGTGTCTCAAGTAGTTTTAAGGTACCCGAGGAGTAGCCTACCCGAGTAGTGATAGCCCCTTCGGATTTCCCTTATTTTCACCTTCGGATAACTTCACTAAGCAATTCCCCCTCCAGCAGGACTAAAATTGAATGCTAAAAGTGACCAAATATAGTAGTGTGGAAATATGCCTTGAATTGCAGCAAATTTCCATATGACTGTGTGGAAAGGAAAACACAGGTTGGAGTTCCACTATACTAAAGTGGTGTTCAAAGGTCATTCCAAGGTCATATCAAGGTCATATAAAGGTCAAACTCGATAAAAAATACAAAAAATAGCATTTTATGCCGTTCAACTTTATTTAGGCGTGAGCTAAGTGTTATACGTATATGACTGTAGTTGGATCATTCAGGGTCAAGCACTATTTCAGAAGGTGTTTCAAGTAGTTTTAGGGTAATAACAGTACTTACCTGAGGAGTGACATTATTCGTGCGGGACGAAATTCCGAAAGGCATAGTCGTGCACTACCCGGGAGCTCTCATAAGACATATTCAGAACAAGAAGTCACGCCAGTGAGACAGACGCTGAATAATGCTGACTAATGAGGCTGCAAACTGATAAGATAGGTTTCTTGCATTGAGGTAAAAATTACACGACGTGACCCCAGATATACCTATTTATAGCAGACATCAGATACTGAAGAGACACGCAACAAACACAGCCTCAATTTGCACCAATGCTTGGGTAATGTTGGTGCAACGTCGCAGTTGTTGTACCAACATTAAACCAGCATTTGTTGAACGTCTTATGTTTGCTGCAGAGAGTGGATAAATCGACATAGGGGCCTACTATACCCGCTATATAAATAAGAGTATGCCTACATACACTGTTGAGCTATTGCTCACCTAGTTTTCTATGGCATTTCGGGCTTTGTATACATGGCATTGTATACAGACAAACTGTTTTCATTCACGTCAAAACATCAACACCGCCACTGTTTTGTGAATCAACCCAACAAAATGCCCATACACGATCTAACCAGAGCATAGCAGCGGCCGTTACCCGCCAAACAGTCACCAGATGGCACTGTAGTACACGCCCATAATGTTTTGAAGCACGTTGGATGCATCAGACCACACTTGGCGACTGTTTACAGCATATAGTGAATTAACTGTGAACTAGCCTGGACACGGTCCGGGATTGGCATTATAATCAGTATTAAAATTCCTGGACACGGTCCTGGGAAGGCATGGAAAGGGGTAAAGAATCACACAACTGCAAAATGCAGTGTAGGCCAAATGCAGTGTAGGCCAACAGTAGCCTATTGAGTAGCCTACAGACGGCATTAATATAGCCACTGAACTGATTAAAGATACTACTCAAATGAGACATTGATCCAATGCGGTTTTAATGTTAGGCCAACGTCTGCAACGCTGGTCCAACATTGAACCAACATTGAATAAATGTATAATGTTTGAGAGAAAGTCGTCCTGCCCAGCAAACACAAGACATTTGTATAACATTTATACAATGTCGGCCCAAAGTTTTCGACGTTGGTCCAACATTGCATAAAGTCATACAAATGTTTTGTGTTTACTGGGTGTCAATACAAGCTTGGAGTCAAGCAGTTCCCACATCCCCGCAGTAATACAGTCAGTTTGTTTGCAAGCCAGCGACCAAGTAGGGGCAAGGGCCAAGGGCTTTGAATTATTAACTCATAGATGTCGCTCAAGTATATATGAACCTGCAGTGATTTGAGAACTTGCTCTTAATGAGGCTTTGGGTATGGAACGCATATTTAGTATTAATATGGAATAGAGCCTTGGCTTACCCACGGGCAATATTGCCTTCTGGGGGACCCTTGTCCCGCGAATTTTGACAGTTGACCACACCTTTAAAATCATCTTGAAGGTCAAAAGGTCAATTTTGAGACATAACAAATATAACAAATATAATTGGAAACATGTGTAATACATTTATTTGTGTGTTTGGGACTACGTTTTCACGCAGATTGCAACAGATCACTCTAACACGCCTCTCGTGCCATTCTTGCCACATAGGTGTAGATCCCAGTAAACACAATATATTTGTATAACATTAAACAATGTTGGACCAACGTCAAAGAGGTTTGAGCGCCGTTGTATAAATGTAATTACAAATGTTTTGTCTTTACTGGGATGTCGTTAAAATCAGACCACATTCGTTAAATAGATTGCCTCAGGCCACTCACCTGATGGGTGGATGGCCCCAGACCACACACTTTAACTTAGTGTGCGGCCTGCAGCCAGCCCCAGGCCACACACTTTAAGTTGATGGCCCCAAGCCACACACTTCAAGTTGATGGCCCCAGGCCACACACTTTAAGTTGATGGCTCCAATTAAGCCACACACTTTAGGTTGATGGCCCCAGGCCACACACGCAGGTTGATGGCCCAAGGCCACACACCTTAAGTTAATAGCCCAAGGCCACACATTTCTAGTTGATGGCCCTAGGCCACACTTTTTATTAGATATGCCCCCAGATCACGTACGCAGTTTCAGTTGATTGCCCTAGGCCACACACTTTTTTAGATATGCTCCCAGACCACACAGCTTGATCAGTACAGGCCTAGATAACACCAAGTGTGTGGCCTGTGGCCATCAACTGAAAGTTTGTGGCCTAGGGCCATCAACTTAAAGTATGTGGCATGGGGCCATCAAATAAAAGTCTGTGGCCTAGGGCCATCTAATTAAAGTCTATGGCCTGGGCTCACCAATTTTTGAAGTGTGTGGCCTGGGGCCATCAACTTAAAGTGTGTGACCTGGGGTCATCTATTTGACGTGTTTGGCCTGGGGCTACCAACTTAAAGTGTGTGGCCTGGGGCAATACACTTAAATAGTGTGGCCTGGGGCCATCAACTTAAAGTGTGTGGCCTGGGGCCATCTATTTGAAGTGTGTGGCCTGGGGCCATCTACGTATCAGTTGCGTGGCTTCGGGCCATCTAAGCATGATTTATTAAAGTTTAAGTAAACCTAATTTGGATGGCCCCAGGCCACACACTTTGGAATTGATGGCGTAGTAAAATATCGATTCGAAAGATGGTTATAAGATGGCCCTGGGCCCTAGTTGAGAGTAGAAACAGTGACAGCAATTTTAACAACGCTATTGTCTCTCATCCCCATATCCACTCCTTAATGTCAACATGGCCAACGAACACCTCCCTTAAACTCAAATGGCTCTTGTCCCTTAGCCCCTTCCTTCAACTTGAACATATGGCTCTCACCCTTCAAATCCCTCTGCTTAATTTTAACATGGGGGCGAGGCATAACCACTGTCACACTGTAGATATGGTGATGGGTATAATAATAATAATAATAATAATAATAATAATAATAATAAGTTCTTCTATAGCGCACATACAGTGCTCTGTGCGCTTTACACACAATTTAAGTTAGGGGTTACTGAAAAGATGCTTCTTCAAGGCGCTTTTGAAGACATCTAAGGATTCGCACTTCCGCACTGAATCCGGGAGTTTTGTTTCACAGCTTTGGCGCTGCACTGAAAAAACTTCTGCCTCCGTACTGTAAGAGTTTAGTCTTGCGCCAACAGAGAAGGTTTTTTGATGACGAGCGAAGGCTTCTGCTTGAAGTGTAGCTTGAAACTAACTTGGATAAATATGATGGTGCGCTGCCATGGATAGTTTTGTACGTGAGCAGCAGTATCTTGAACATGATTCGCTCTTGCACTGGTAGCGAATGGAGGCCTTGAGGCACTGGTGTTATATGATCATCTCGTTTGGTGCGTGTCACCAGGCGTGCTGCGGTGTTCTGAATACGCTGTAAACGCTGAATAAGCCTCTTGGGGAGGCCGTACAAGATGCTGTTACAATAGTCTAGTCGAGCAGTGATGAAGGCATGTACCAGCTTTTCAGTGATAGATTGAGTCAGAAGTTGACGAATCTTTCTAATGTTTCTGATGTGCAGAGAAGCAGCACTGAAAACGGCACTGACATGTTTGTTAAGGGTCAGACAGCTGTCCAGTGTCACTCCAAGACTCTTCACATTCTCTGCAGAAAGAATGTTCATTCCACCAATTTGTAATGGTCTCAGAGATGTTTGGACGAAAATCCAGCCTTGTATGTGTAGAGGACCTCTGTCTTCTCCCCATTTGGTTTTAGTCTGTTTTTTACCATCCATATATCTATGTCACGAATGCAAGCTTCCAGTCGCTGCATGAATGTTTCCGCATCTGTGAGCGAGAAAGAAATGTACAATTGTGTGTCGTCTGCATACATGTGATAACTTAGTCCGTGTTTCTTGATGATTTCACCTAAATCAGTTGTATACAGTGTGAAAAGCAAGGGTCCAAGAACAGACCCTTGTGGAACTCCGTATTGCAGTTTGAAATTACTTGATGTTTCATCTCCGATCACCACCTTCTGGTACCGGTCTTCTAGGTACGATGCAAACCAATGGATTTTAGACTTCGATAAATGTAATCGTGATGACAGCTTCTCCAAGAGGTTACGGTGATCGATGGTATCAATCTGCGCTAAGGTCCAAGAGTACAAGACATCCGACTTGTCCACTACAAGACATCCGACTTGTCCATCATCCGCAGCAAGTAGCAGGTCGTTCGTGATATGTAGCATAGCAGTTTCTGTGCTATTGGCTGGTCTGTATGCAGACTGAAACTTGTCATGAAGGCTGTAGGTCTTCACATGATCCTGTAGCTGGGATGACACTACCTTCTCAAGTGTTTTGGCAAGAAAAGGAAGATTAGAGATAGGCCTAAAATTGTTAAAGTTCTCGGGGTCCAATGAAGGTTTTTTCAAGATTGGAGTCACCCAGGCCTCCTTTAAGGAAGCAGGGACAGCTGATAGTGCGATGGATCTGTTTATTATATCTGCGATGATAGGCGCCACTGTGCCAGGAAGTTTCTTTATTATCCATGTGGGCACAGGGTCTAAACCACATGTCTTGTTTGGTGATTTTCCAATAGTTTTTATAATGTCACTGGGCTGAACTGGTTTGAGCGAAGCAAGTGATGTTATGGTATGGGTGTCCATGAGATGCAGCATACCATGGCAAGTCCGAGGCAGTCGTAAACTTTGGGCACTGATATTCACCTCCCTTTTCGTGATCAGTTTGACAAGTGACAACAGACAAACAAAGGGTTAGCTCCTCCATCGCCGAGTCTGGCAACAAACACTAAGCGTCTGGCAACAGACAAGCAGTAGGTCTGGCAACAGACAATTTTTTTCTGTAGTAGTCTCTACGACCGAGGGTTCGGAAATTTACTCTCGTCCCAAGGCCCACTCACTCCAACTTGAACCTGATTCTCGCTCTTTAAATCTCTCAAGAGCAATTTTACCAACGCTTTTGTCTCTCATCCCTCTATCCATGCCTTAATGTCAACATGGCCCAGAACACCTCCCTTAAACTCAAATGGCTCTCGTCCCTCAGCCCCTTCCTTCAACTTGAACATATGGCTCTCACCCTTCAAATCCCTCTGCCTAATTTTAACATGGGGCCGAGGCATAACCCTTGTCACACTGTAGATACGGTGATGGGTATGGGTGTCCATGACATGCAGCATACCATGGCAAGTCCGAGGCAGTCGCAAACTTTGGGCACTGATATTCACCTCCCTTTTCGTGATCAGATTAACAAGTGACAACATAAAAACAAAGGGTTGGCTCCTCCATCGCCGAGTCTGGCAACAGACACTAAGCGTCTGGCAACAGACAAGCACTCGGTCTGGCAACAGACAATTTTTTTCTGTGGTAGACTCTACGACTGAGGGTCTGGAAATTTACTGTCGTTCCAAGGCCACTCCCTTCAACTTGAACCTAACTCTCACTCTTTAAATCTCTCAAAAAGAATTTTAACAACGCTCTTGTCTCTCATCCCCCTATCCAGTCCTTAATGTCAACATGGCCCACGAACACCTCCCTTAAACTCAAATGGCTCTCGTCCCTCAGCCCCTTCATTCAACTTGAACATATGGCTCTCATCCTTCAAATCCCTCTGCTTAATTTTAACATGGGGGCGAGGCATAACCACTGTCACACTGTAGATACGGTGATGAGTATGGGTGTCCGAGACACGCAGCATACTATGGCAAGTCTGAGGCAGTCGCAAACTATGGGCACTGTTAATCATCTCCCTTTTCGTGGTCAGTTTGACAAGTAACAACAGACAAACAGACAGGGTTGGCTCCTCCATTGCCGAGTCTGGCAACAGACACTAAGCGTCTGGCAACAGACAAGCAGTCGGTCCAGAAACAGACAAATAAAGGGTGGCTCTGTCATCGTCCTTTTTTCTCACAGCAGATTCTACAACTGAGGGTCTGGCAAAAGTCAAAAGGACAGTCTGGCAACAGACAAAACCCCTGTCACACTGTGGATAGGGCGATGAGTATGGATGTTCATAACATGCAGCACACCATAGCAAGTCTGAGGCAGTCGTAAACCATAGACGCGGATACTCACCTCTTTTGTCGCAATCAGTGATGAGATGACAGATCAACAAAAGTCGGTTCCGCCGTCGCCGAGCCTGGCAACAGACTCGAGGGGTCTGGAAACAGACAGACAGTCCGTCGTCGAAGTTGAGTCTGGAGGTGCACTGAGGAGAAACAGAGGATGAGGGGAGTGACTGGTCGGCAGATTCGTAAAGTGAGGCAATCGGCTCGGCACTCATGGGTTCTAAGAGATACATTGATTCTTGCCCGGAGTTAGAGAGCGATCAACTAAGTTGAAAGGCCCGGGAAGCCCCACTTGAGGGCTAGCTATCCCAAACAAACAAGCAAACAAAATGGCGTCAGTCATGTTTATAAAAAAATCAGTTTATGCATTCACAAATTAGCTTTCAGTGATGAACGAAATTATTCTTCGAACCAACAAAGCAGTTTATGCTGGAGGGGAGACAGTATATGGGTATTGTTGAAAAAATTGGAACATGACAACATTAATTAATCACTAAAAATTGCATGACTGTCTATTTTCCTCTTATATCGCCCGTTTCAATCTCTGGGGCCGTAAACGGCGTATTCTGTGAAACTCAATGACCTCGACCTCCTTTATTTTTACCAAGCTGGCTAATGCAATGAAGTAT
Organism: Flabesymbios commensalis; assembly: GCA_964017125.1. Lineage (NCBI taxonomy): Eukaryota > Metazoa > Annelida > Polychaeta > Terebellida > Flabelligeridae > Flabesymbios > Flabesymbios commensalis. The sequence goes on from OZ024904.1 coordinate 11,984,587, forward strand.
GGGGGAGGGTACTTATATAACCTTGTTTTCACCGAATGATATCACTGCGTTTCACAGAATGAAGTATGGGGGAGGGGGTGTTATATAACCTTGTTTTTTTATGCTGCGATCACGTGATATAGTATACCCACCCTGGTATTCCCGCATCCGGGGCTCTAGCCCTGTGACCCCCCCCTCCCCCTCTTGCAGTGCGTCTCAATCCCGTCAAACACGAGACGCCAGCGCGACGCTGAAATAATTTTATTAGCTACGAATTCTAGTTACTTTTTCGAGAATACAAAGATACGAAATTTCAGCCAGAATAAATTTTGTGAGAAAACTTTGTAAGTTACGAATATAAAAATTTGTAGCTTTTTAATGTTCGTGAATACGGACCCCAGACCAGGAACTTCTGCCTACACCTGTTTACATGTTTTGTGCCTACATAGTCTACATTCTTTTTGACATCACAGCCCATGACCATGCATACCATAAAATAATTAAATGGCAATGGAATGGTCTTACACCATTTAACTGCTGAGTACTGTGGGAGAAAGAGTCAAGGAAGTCATTGCACTTGACTTAGTTTGTAGTTGATAACCCTGGTGACCTGTTGATGTGGACAGTCTATTAACTACTTTTTTTAATCTGCAATTTTTTTTTCAATCTCAAACCTGAAGTTTGCCTTTATCATTCATATTTTGCTAATCAAACTCAAATTAGATTAACATATGACTAGAATTGCATAGCTTTTTCTATGCAATACTATAGAAAACAATTTTTTTATTATGTTTCTTTTGTTTTCAGAGCCGTATATGTGAACATAACAAAACCTAGTGCAGCACGTGGAGTTACATTAGAATTTTCTGGAATTGAGTCTTGTGAGTGACTTGAAAATGCAATTTAAATTTTAATCTTTTTTAGTATTTTGTCTTTTTGTGGTTTCCTAAGAAGTGCGTATTTAGTAGCAATCTTTTGAAGGCCTAAACAATTTTTTAGACGCAATCTTTTGCAAGCCTAAACAATTTTTTCCTTGTGCTATGTTTAATATCATCTTGTTTAACCCTTTACCCGCCAAATTATTCAATCTGAATTTTCACCCACTTGAAGTTGTGTCTCGCTGACGCGATCCACAACTTCAAGTGAGTGAAAATTATTCAGATTTGAAAAAATGGAGATCAACTGTTTTCAAATAGTGCTGATTGATGTCACATTTTATCTTCAACATGTTTAAAAGGTGGTACTTAATGTGCTAATAAAAAATGAAAACCCAAATATATGCGACACCGGCGGTTAAAGGGTTAAACACTCTCCAGTGTCAAGGCTGTGTGTGTGTGTTGGTTGGCATGTCGGTAGTTTTCATGTGTACTTTCCAGTAATACAGATTCAATAATGTAATGTTTAGTCAGTATTCTATGCAAAATGTCAAATTTTGATATTAGATCTCACTAATGCATAATGTGAAAGATATATCGTGCGACTGATTATGATTATATGGATCATAATATAATTAGGTTGCTATCGTAAATGAACTGTTTGATAAACCTTTTTTCAGATGACATCCAACCAGCATTTATTAAAGAAGGTTTACACAGCTCTAATGGGTTGAATGAATATATAAAATTTGGAAAAATAATTCTTCATGAAATTTCTGGTAAGCATAAATTAATGACATTTTTTTTCAATTTGTTCTTTCAATACTTTGTGAAATGTCATATTTTGTAATTATATTATGCACTGCACACCAAACTAGGAAATACACTACTGTCCACATGCAGGATATGAAGGGTTAGAATATATTCTTGCACCAAAAGTTTTACATATTTTTCATGGCTGTGGTAATTCAGACGAGGAATTCTTAGTGAGCCACACATGTCCACTTCTCTATGCCTACATTGAGCCAGAGGTAGACAGCATTTTGTTTGACTTTGTTATGACAAGAAGAAGCATGTGATGGCCTTACACCATTTTAACTACTGTGGGAGAAAGAGTGTAGGAAGGTGTAATTGTACTTGATTTAGTTGACAATCCTGGTGACTTGTGGATGTGGACAGTCATAAGCTACTTTAATTGATCTGCTAAATGATGTACTTGATATGAAAATTTGATTAATTTCTAAATATTCAATTAGTCCCAAATTTATTATATAAGTGCTCACCAATAAATTGAGGATGCTTTTGTTACAGAACCATTTCCAATTGGCAGCTACGTATTCCCATTTCAAAAACGGCTTCCACGTGATCTTCCGGGCAGCCTTTGTCAAGTTAATGAACAGTGGAAAGCAGAAATATTATACACAATAAAGGCTGAGATGATTGGTGCAGGACAGATATGTGTGGGAGTTAACTTGAATATATGATATTTAAAAACTCATTAACATTCATTTTATTCAATGTATTCATGGTACCTTATTTAAGTTTGTTCATGTTACAAGTACCAAATTCTTCTTCTGTAGCTATAACCGCATATCTTGAACAAAGCATATTTCAACATTCATTCATCTGTGCCTATGCATGGCAAGTTGTGCTATGGTATATATTTATTATCCTTCAGCCCTAAAGTGCTGAATAAATTTCTAAAAAAAATCGCAACCGAAGGTTTTTTTTACCTCAAAAAATCATCTTAAATGTCTTAGTTAGCTCTTTCTGATTCATTTGAATACCTATGTTATGGGTCTACAACCATTGGAAATATTTTATTAGTCTTACAGTGTGGGGATCGACTTTAGACGTCAGAATCTGACGTCTACAGACGTCAGATTCTGTAGACTAAAGTCATTCCCTGCACTGTGAAGTCAAGTTATAGAATTCCAATTTATACCCACATAAAGTTGTTTTCTGCTACCGCAACCCATAACTTTATGTAGATTAAATTCACTACCATACCGTAAGCACAATTTGAATGAAATGTATGAAAATCTATCGAATTGAATGTTTGTTTCTCCTTCCAAATATCTTGTTTGAAGGTCAATCTGAAGAACTGCCATAGACGTGATTCACACTTTAAGGGTTAACCCTTATCCTGCTGATTGTCGTTTTTGATCTGTTTTATTAGTCAACCAAATCACTGTTATCGGGAATGAAATGTATGTCTAAACATCAATATTTGCAAATATTTATGCTCGAATTAAACAAATATGAGTAATTTTTACCCACTTAATGTTGTGGGTCGCGGTAGCGAGACACAACTTCAAGTGGGTGAAAATTTAAATAAATAAACAGGTTCCCTTACTTCTTTTTCAACCGATACATGTTTGACTTATTTAACAGACTATATTCGGCATGGCATGGATAATGGCCTTCACACCGGCATGCTCATGATAGATATATAGAAGGCCTTTGACACTGTAAACCATTCTTTATTATCAGATAAACTTCAAGCTTTAGGGCTTAATAATGTTTCAGTTTCCTGGTTCAACTCGTATCTAACGAATCGAACCCAGAAAGTAGATATAAATAAACTGAGGAGGATATCATAAAGCAGGTTTTAATATAGGCCATTTTTAAGCACTAAAATTTGAAACTAAATTTTTTTTTCTCTTGGGAGAGGACCCCAAGATCCCCCACCCCTTTTCATCCCCCCCCCCCCCCCCCACTCAAACATTCCCGGCGGAAACCCTGTAAGAGTTAAGGATCCACAACCGCTAATAATTATATGTTTACAGATTATCTTTTCCTATCTTTGTTTACAATCAGACTTCACAACAACTAATTATCCAACAAGATATATGTAGCAGCTTTGGTGTCGAGTGTCCAACATCCATTGAAAAAACGTCAGAGGTGAAGAGTTTTTTTCGTCATCAGAAAGTGACTTCTAGGTTAAGGTAAGTTCTATATAATAATAATAATAAATAAATTATAGGATATCAATAAATTGTGATACAAATGCAAACACAGAAATTAAAAATATTGTAACTATGCAACTGTGAATCTAACAAATTTGCATTACTAAATGAGTATTACTTGAGTGATTTGTAGTGTTTTTCTAAATTCACAGTTACATATCTTAATTTTTAATTTCCATTTTTTCATTTGTATTACAATTTAGATAACATTATTTTTTGTCTAGTATAATATTACATTATGTCGCACATATAGTTATCATCACTATTAAAAATAGATTTGTTACTAATATTTTGTAAAATTTCATATGCAAGAATCCATGGTGCAAGTATTTCCATGTGATATACAGCAGTATTATGTGTTGTTTAATTCTTTCAGCCAGGGGACCGTCTTTGTCTACAGGTGTCAGATTTTGCCGTATAAAGACTTTCCACGTACTGAAAGAACTAAAATATTTATAATTGCCGTACACCCATAACATAAGTACTTAATTGAAGTGGAAAGCGCTAACTAAGACATCTATGATTATTTTAAATTGAAAAAATTCCTTTGGTCTCCATGGTTTATACTAAAAGATTTCAGTGTTGTAGAGGTTAATATTTAGTAATTGGTCATATGTATTGGAAAAAATCAGCCACCATCTCAATTGCCATGCCAATATATGCTTCATCTAGTATGTTGTAGTATTGCTCTTTCTATTTTCTGCAGTAGAAACGGACTACAAAACTGAGTCACATAAGAAAGTAGAAAAACGACTTTTTTGATTCTTACTTATCAAACTATTACATTTAATACTTGAGCCTGTATTTTTTTTTTTTTTGCAGAATCAACAAAAGTGCCTTTTACTTTGGTGATTTTATCAATGTAGACTTGAATTTTATATATGACGGCACTAGCTCACCAAATTTCATCAGTCTTGACTGCTCTGTAGGTATATAGTCCTGTTATCAGTAAAATAGTTTTACGTTTTCAGCTATTCAGCTGTAACTAAATTTTATCAAAATCATGGGGTTTTTTTTTGTATCATATGATAGATCCTTCCTTTATAGTAACTATGTAGGGGTGGCTAGATATCCTGGCTCCTCTCATTCTGTATTGTCTATTGCCTATAATAAAACTACTGTCTATTGTCCATCATCACTTATATCATCGTGCAAATTCACTGACCTACAACAATCACCTTGAGCCACCCAATAGACTTTTTTGCTGTAAGAAGCACTGCATCACAGTGCTGATAAAAGGTGTGCATTATTATCACCTCACAAAAGCACTCTAAAGCTAGTCCAGCACTATATTTTTAAATTGAACTTTTAAATAAATAAAGGTGGCCTTCATGCTCTTAGATTATGAAACTTTGGTTCAGGCACAAAATGCATGAACTAAACCATTTTTTATGATTGGCTGGACATACTCTGTGTCATTCCTGAGAGCATTCCTAATTTGCCAACGTGTTAACTTCTACTAGTCATATACTGATAGATTGCATAACGAAGGCCTCGTGACTATATATTCTCTACATTTGATTTTTTGTCTTATCATGTGAATATCATCAAATTCTGTCTAAATAATTTATATGCTGTCAGATGATCTTAATTTTAGCTATGATATGACTTTTAAAAGTGTTCTCTTTAGTATTATTTGTTGTAACTCCATCCTTTATGAGGGCTTCTATTTGATTTTCATATTCAGATTTGAATTGTTTTCGGAAAATTATAGACAGTGTTATTTTGTATATCATTTAGGCAATATGTATATATATAATATTATATATTAATATATTATGTTCCTGTTGTTTTCTAATCCATCCAATTTTTTTCCAAAGCTTCGGCGAGAATTGGTGATCACTAAAAGTGTTAATGAAAATAAAATGAAGGATCGTTCAAGTTTCTTTTCTAAACTGTGTTCTGCCGGGATGCAACCTGAACGAGGCTCACAGAGTTCTCCTAAAACAGAAGAGAATATTATTGTTTGGCACTGTATCATGAAGCCAAAAGAAAAAACTGACTTATATAAGTATGTGTCAAGTAGCTTTCTTATTTAACCCTTAAAGTGCGGGGATCGACTTTAGTTGTCAGAATCTGATGACTAAAATTGATCCCCGCACTGTAATGGCCGTAGACCCAAAACATAGACCTGTATTCAAATGAATCAGAAAGAGCTGACTAAGATATTTATGATGATTTCAAATTGAAAAAAAACACTTAGGTTGCGATGTTTTTTTTACAAATTGATTCAGTGCTTTAACCCTTTCACCACTGAAGCCTGTTTTTATGTGCTGAATGCCATATCATTCGGCACATAAAAATGGGCTTCAGTGGGTTACCCCTTACAGTGCGGGGAGCGACTTTAAAATTCGGAATTTGTTATTGAATTAATTTTTTTCAAAATATCCTTAATGACACATATGTGTGTCGGCAGTACATGTAGTGATTTTACACATACCCAGTTTTACCCCATACATGTATATACAGATAGTTTCAATCATATTCAAGCCAAGTAATTTGTCACTGAAATGGAAAATATAATTTGTGGTAGATGCTCAGTTAGTCAAATAATTCATTCTTAGAAGATGTATATTTCTAAAAAATAGAAATATTTTTCGTCATTTGAACCTCTACATTGCGTTAGCAATCCCAGCTCCAAATGACTGAAAAATACAATAGAACAAATTCAGCAGCACACTGGTTAAGTGTTGAAAATATATCCTACTCCATGTGACATTATTATTTTGATTTTTCTCAGGGGATTTAAAAACCTAATCATTCCACTTGATGACTCCAGTGAACAAAGATGTTTGCCAACCACTGCAGGCTACCATATATTTGTGAGTAACTCTGTATTTATTACTTCCCACAGCATAAGGTTTAGGCTGTTAACACTAACTTCTATCCCCGCGCTGTAAGTGATAACCCTTTAAGCCCTCACGATGCATTAATGCATCATTATATATCATTGAAAACATACTTTTTTTTATCGCGCACTTTCCGTCATCTTTATCCACTACAAGTCGAGAATTGCGACAGCGATTCGCGGCTTGTAGTGGATGAAGATGACAATAGTAAATTCAGGCTTGAAAGGGTTAATAAATGTGGAATTGCTAGTGCATATTCCAGCTTTAAGTGATGAACAATATGTCTATTTATGAAAAATGGTCATCTGCAAATTTCAATTATTTGAATAACTTAGCGTCTATCACTAGCTATCCTATGGATTTCAGTGGCCTTTTATTTGGTATGAAACTGGCTTGAAACCGTATACATGTATATACTTATAGAGTTCCCACAGCATAAGGTTTATTACTTGTTCAACCAGTTTTTTAATGTGAACCGTGTCTCAATGAAACACTGATATTCATTGTGACTTAAATCACACAAATCCAAGTAATTTGCAGTCACTTGAAGTTGTTGATTTCTGTAGCAAGACACAACTTCAAGTGACTGAAAAAGAACGTATCAGCTCAGAATTCTGAGAATTAATAGGACTTTCAAATATTTTTTTAGAGCATGCTGAATCCATCTCATGGTGTTTCTGTCATTTATGTGATACCTTAGAAAAAGTACCAAATAAATTAAATTGCTGCCATTTTTATACATATTTTTTCCGCGAGATGATAAAAACTTAACTCATCCAAGAGTGAGCTGATTTAAAATACTTCAAATTATTTCAGTGCTTGTACTGGCTGAAAGTGGAGGTCGAGATAAAAGGCTCAGAAATAATAATACTAGAACTACCATTGCTTGATATCCGATGTAAGAACAAAGAGGTATGTCTGTTTTTATATGACATGTTAACTTAATATGAAATTACAATAAATTATTAAAACTTCAAAGCTCCATGACTGCTTAGTTCAGTTTATTATGAAGTTTTCAACTTATGCAAACATTTTTTGATCTGTTTAAAACAATTTCATAAATTGTAATAAATCTGACTGTATTGTTTAGCAATCAGATACACTATGAAATAGACGAAAAATGTTTTTCTGTAATGTATATTGGATACCATTTATCTGTATCTAAAATTAAATACTTTTTTAGACTATAGTTTTAAGTGCAGTGAGCTGTTAGATGATGTGAAAGATTTGCATCGCTATACTTGCAATTTTTTATCATAATCACCCGCTGTTTCGATGTGTTGTATTATATTATGGTAAGCCTTATCCTGCTAAGTTGATCTATTTAAATTTTCATCCACTTGAAGTTGTGGGTCGCGGTGGGGATGAGAATTATGCATATTTGTTTAATTTGAGATGAGACATTTGCAAATCTTGATGTTTTTTAAATGCTTATTTAGTTCCCGATATCAGTGATTTGATCAACTAATAAAATAGGTTACAAATGACAATACTCATGATCAGCAGGATATGGTTTAATTAACATTATGTTAACAGTGGGAAGAATGGAAGCCTCCTCACTGGCTTCATAATTGCAGTTTGTGCCTTGATTGTCAACATGAATGTGCTGTGCCATCTGAACTTTTAGGTACATATATAGGTTATTTATGATTTTTTATTCACAAAATAAGTATCAAGTCATTACTAATTTATATCTTATTTATATCCATGTATTTCCAGTAGTATATTTCCAGCTATGAGTACTCGATGCTTTCACCATTGTGCTGCTGAATTGTTTGTTTCTATATCTCATTCATTTGAAGCTGGAATTGCTAGCGCAATTTCCAACTTCAAATGACGAAAAAATATGTTTATTTATGAAAAACAAATACTTTGCAATTGTGCAATTGTGATCTATCACCCCTTATATGGTATGAATAATTATGTCCTTATATGGGGTGATTGGCTATCATGTGACCCCATGATAGCCATATACGGGGTGATTGGCTATCATGTGACCCTCTCAGAGGGTCACATGATAGCCAATCACCCCATATAAGGAAACACTTGTGCCCCATCTTGTCGCAACTTTGATTTATTTGTCACAAAATTATTCATACTATATAAGGGGTGATAGATCACCTTCAACTATTTCATGAACTGAGCGTCTATCACAAACGATTTTATCATTTTGAGTGGCATATTTTTTTAATTGAAACGTGTCTGAAAACTGACATATTCTGGACAGTCAGTCAGTCGGAGACTGCAAACCTCCATCAAAACTAATCGTAGTTCTCCGGGTTCTGGCTCTGGATCGTAATCCAGATCACCCCTAAACTTTAATGGATAGATTCTTGGCTCGAGACACCGGGTAAAATTTGCATGCAAATCCGTGTGATCATGATTATCCGGATAGTAAATCCGGATTGTAATCCAGATCATCTTCAAAATCTAATTGGTTGTTTCATGACCCGAGACACACCTCTGGTAAAAAATTCATGTAAATCTGCTCATTACTTTTCAAGTAATTCGACTGACAGACAAATCAACAGGACCATCAAATTAAACAAATATGCATAATTTTCATCCAATTGAAGTTGTGGGTCGCGGTAGCGAGACACAACTTCAAGTGGATGAAAATTAAAATAGGTTAACTTAGCAGGATAAGGGTTAAACCTTCCTGGCAGCGGTAATAATACCATATGGTTTCAGAAGCATAAAGATTTAAATAATAATCTGCTATTCTGTGTTGCGAAAGAAATGCAGTAGTTATTAAGTAGATTATGCGAAAATATATCGTGGCCAGAAAAGTGGAACATACAGCGTTTACATCATGAAATTTTACTGGAGCATGAGGTACATTACCATTATGTGGGTTAGATACTTGCATATGGCATTGCAATAGAGTAGAATTCCCAGTAAACACAACACATTAAACCAATGCTGGCTTGATGTTGGCCCACTGTCTACGACGCTAGCCCAACATTAAGCCTGTAGTGGATCAATGTCTGTTTTCTGTGTTATTTGCTCCATTTTATTCTCTCAATAACAAGTTATCAATAATTATGTCCCCACTGATAAAGTTTTTAGGGTTTTTATCGAGTTCTTGCATCACTGTAAATCACTGTAGTGCAAAGCACTGAACATAATTTGTAGGTACTGGGGCACCTTTGGTGAGCATTTTAAAACATGCCATGCACACCGATTTCAAAACATATTTTAAACAAATGGTAAATCCGATTATGGCTCATGTCTGATTGGTTTTGGAACAAATCCAGCCACACCAAAAGTTGTCCAGTTCAATTGAAGAAATTGACATTGATTTATTGGAGTAGGCTAGCTAGTCCAGATTTTTTTCTGGATGAGGGAGGAGGGGTCAATTTGAAAAAAAACACATCATTTATTTAAAATGATTGCAATGTAAGCATGTGTATGCATTGTAGGATGTGGAATTTAACATGTATATTTGCATTTTAGAACAAATGTAGGTTTACTTTGACAATGTTTAACCCTTGTCCTGCTAGGGTTCAGCTAAATGTCACTAAAATTGTCACCAACATTTATAAAATATTTTGTGATAGATACATATACTCAGCTTATCAGATCATTCAATTCTGGAAATATTTATTTTTCATAAATATAAATATTTTTGTCATTTGTAGCTTGAAGTTGTGTTACCAAATCAAGCTATAAATGAATGAAAAATGGAAACAAACAATTCAGCAGCACAAGCGCTAAAACAAAATAATCTTTCACATATCTTGTGTTGCAGATGGTCCAGCTTTCACCAGTCTCCCCTGTTTTTATGTCACGTGATAAATCACTGCGCAGACGACTTATGCCTATTGGGCCAGCTTTGTGCTAGCTTCACAAGAGTTTGGGCCAGAGTAGCCGCACTTAAGCCGCACAGAATCTGAGGTCTAAAGACCGTCCATTTGGTCTCCATGGTTTACACAGTAATATTTCAGAGTTGTCAGGGTTAAGTTGAATGGATATTTGCCCCCATTTTCCCAGGTGATATCACTGTGATATATCACCGTAGGCCTAATATTACAATCATTTCACCTTGGGAATGTCAGATGTCAAAATGACATCACCGCGATATTTCGTCACCTTGGATTATGAAAGGGTGTATCTGCCAATTTACAAAGTGGCAGATACACCCTTCTATATCCAAGGGGACGATTTGGAACTTAGATATCATTATATGAGTTCGCTGTGATGCTCCCTATATACATCACCAAGATTTCAAGCTAAAATATCACATTCTGAGTTCATATTGTCGTCACCGTGATATCTTTACAAAATGATGTCACTCTGATATCTCTCAGTCACCAATTTGATATCACATTGATGTCACTGTGATGTCAAATTGTTGACTGGGCGGGTTTTATTCGCAAGAACTGACAATATAACAAAGTATGCCAGAAATCATGATACAACAAAGAGCCAATGCTGGTTAATATTGGGGCAGCGTCGTAGACGATGGGCCAACATTAAACCACCATTTGTTCAACTTGGCGTGTTTGCTGTGCTAAGATATAAGTTGTTCATTATTTACAATATGTATTTTTGTCTATGAATTTCTACATATAATCGTTTTGTTAGCATTTTGTTTTTACATATTTGTTTCATAACTTTTTATCTTGTTATTTGTACTTTGGTTATTACAGGTCACAAAACAAACATAGTTTTTCCTGCCGCGAAGTGACTTAATAATGAATGTGATATGTTATATCTTGTGTAAGCTATGAGTGAGTATATGTTAACGCTGGGAGTTACATGTATCATCCAACAAGATTATTAAAGCCACACAATCAGGCTAAAAAATGATCCAAAAGCCAAAATTTTATTTTTGTCGCTGCGTATGTCTTTTGCTCAAGTGGCAACGTAGCAATGTGTGCCGATAGCCCCATTTATCAGTTATTCAATTATTTCTTATTTTGGACATGCATGTCTGAAATTAAATCTTGTCCTTATGTCGCATTTTACTGGTAACGCGCAACACAAAATTAAAAAAAAATACACACAATTTTAGTCTATGGACATGTCGGCATATTATGGCCATATCAAAGAGTCAAAATAAAAATGATTATTTTGGCTTGATTGTGTCGCTTTAAGTGCAATAATAAATATTCTCATTCTAGATTACACTACAGGAGTATTCTATAATTGTCTTCGTTCCTTGAAATCAAAATGTTGTAGTGGCACCACAAATAGGAAGCTGACCTTCTAACTCCTAAGATGATGGTTCCATATACTTAGCTTATCATGTTTTAAGACTTTTTTGGTTTTATTTAATGTCTTATTGTACAATAATGCCAGCTAGCTTGACTTCCATTAACGTAGCTGTGGGACAGTGAAACGTTTTCAGAAAATTGCAAATGCACTTGGGACTTCTATTGGTGAAGCTGGATAAAGCATATTACATCATGTGTATCAAGCAAATACTAGTTTTGTATGATTTATGCTTATATTTTATTACAAAGAGAATGTTGTGTCTTACAGGGTTGCCACATGACCTGGAAAACCTGGATTTTGAAAAGAATCTGAAAGCCAAGGAAACTTTTTTTTTTTTAATTCTGTATAATGTCAGGGAATGTTCCATATTAATTATAACCACGTTTAACTCACGAACAGTATTATTAGTTTGAGCACTGATGCTGAAATGGCTAAATTGTATCGACAGTATACCTAAGCCTATAGACCTATATTTTGGATGGCTTTAAACAGAAGGGATGTGGGAACCCATTCAGTCTTAAATACATGTTTGTAGCCTACTTGAATAGTAGAATCGCTGGACAATAAACCATATGCCACTGTGTGTTTGTGGAGTTTGTCCAAACTATACTTGAAGGAAGGCCCACCACCTACTTTTAGTCATGGTTGTCAACAAGTTTATATATTATATTTAAATTTTTAGATATTGTTCAAATACTATTAGACTAAAGTATTTTACCAATAAAAGTTAACATCCAGTGATATGACTGTTGAAACACCTGGAAAGGTTTGAATTTTGGACAACCATGACTAAAACTAGTAGGCTGGGAGCCAGTGTTAGGAAAGTCGCTTAAAACTTTGTTGCACCCCCATTGCCAACATTTGTTGTGTGGTACCATTGGAAAGATGTGAAGCTTAGGAGTAATTTTATCCCGGGTGTCCATCTGTAACTACATGTATAAGAAAGTTATAGGGCATTATTGACAGAGGGGGGGGGGGTCATTCAAGTAAATTATGACGAGCTGGACCTAAACGATAAAGGACACATCTACATAATGCTTCTTAGCCCGCCTTTTAATTTTAATTAAAAAAGGTGGGCTTTTGCAATTGAAGTTCGGCGTCGGCGTCGGTGTCGACGTTAACATTTACTTGTGGGCGCGATAACTTGAAAAGTTTTTCATGTTTCCTTCCCAAATTTGTTTTGCATGTTACTAATGACCACTTCTCGGACAAGTTCAATAATGGCTGAAAAAAAATTCAAAATGGCCGACTTATTGCGATTTTTCACCTTTTACGTCAATAATTTGACCTTGTGGGCGCGATAACTTGAAAAGTTTTTCACGTATCCTTTTCAAATTTGTTATGCATGTTACTAATGACTAGTTCTCGGACAAGTTCAATAATGGCCGAAAAAAAAACAAAAATGGCTGATTTATTGCGATTTTTCACATTTTACGTCAATAATTTGACCTTGTGGGCGCGATAACTTGAAAGGTTTTTCACATATCCTTTTCAAATTTGTTATGCATGTTACTAATGACCAGTTCTCGGACAAGTTCAATAATGGCCGAAAAAAAAAAAAAATGGCCGATTTATTCCGATTTTTCACATTTTACGTCAATAATTTGACCTTGTGGGCGCGATAAGTTGAAAATTTTTCCACATATCCTCTTCAAATTGGTTATGCATGTTACTAATAAGTAGTTCTTGGACAAGTTCAATAATGGCCGAAAAAAAAAAATGGCCGATTTATTGCGATTTTTCTCATTTTACGTCAATAATTTAACCCTGTGGGCGCGATAACTGGAAAAGTTTTTCACATATTCTCTTCAAATTTGTTATGTATGTTACTTATAAGTAGTTCTTGGACAAGTTCAATAATGGCTGAAAAAAAAAAAAAAATGGCCGATTTATTGTGATTTTTCTCATTTTACGTCAATAATTTGACCTTGTGGGCGCGATAACTTGAAAAGTTTTTCACATAGCCTCTTCAAATTTGTTATGCATGTTACTAATAAGTAGTTCTTGGACAAGTTAAATAATGGCTGAAAAAAAATTCAAAATGGCCGATTTATTGCGATTTTTCTCATTTTACGTCAATAATTTGACCTTGTAGGCGCGATAACTTCATTATTTTCACAAGTATCCTCTTCAAGTTTGTTATGCATGTTACTAATAAGCATTTCTTGGACAAGCTCAATAATGGCCGGTAAAAAAATCAAAATGGTTGACTTATTGCGATTTTTCACATTTATTTTACGTCAATAATTTGACCTTGTGGGCGCGATAACTTGAAAAGCGGCTGGTTTTTTATAGATCTGCTTGTAGTCTATGCAAGTATTATATAGTATATCATATTATACATGTATTTATCTTATTTAACATACCATTTATATCTTGGGTTGTTATTTACGTGATGACATTCGTCTTTACTTTCTTTATCATAATTCGGCGGCGGGCTATTATCGAGTGTGCTCTTGTTTGCTTTAATATTACCAGTATTTAAAACGTATGCGCTTCGTACATTAAATAAGAAAGAAATAAAAATATTTTTTTACATTTGTTTTGCCAAAATACCCCCAAAACTGATTTACTATAATAATAATTATTATTATTTATTCATTGTCAGATAAATCTGTATCAGAGTCTCTCTGCTTATATTCCGTTATGTTCAAGCTTACCGCGTCAATTAATTACCAAAAATACATTTATATATGAAAAAAGAAATGAGCAGGCGTAGCGTAAGGGCTTTTTTGCGGGGCATGTTCAACCCTCTTTTTTTTTTTTTTCACCAAGTTTGGTAGAATCGTTCACATTATGTTAAAAGCACCAAATTTCGTACAGAGCTGCTCTAGAGTATAGGCCTACTGATCCATATTGGAAGAAGAAACACTGCTTAGCTGTAGTGTACGGGCTTTTTAGGGGCATTTTCAACCCCCCTTTTTTTTCAAAAAAATGAGTAATTAGTAGTCAAATTTTGTTTTTCCCCAAATACGTCTACAAAACTGTTTATTAGCGATATTATTAGTTTAATAAAACAAATCAAGGGCGGATCCAATTAGGCGTTATGGGTTCACACCCCCTTTCTCGACAAATTATTATAATAAATGCCCTAAATTAGATAAAATCATTCTTCATGTGATGAAGCACCAAATTTGATACAAAGCTACTAATCCATATTGGAAGGGAACAACCATATAGTGGTAGTGTAAGGGCGTCGCTGGGGGCATACACTAGACCCCCTATTTTTATCCCCCGCCCGTAGGGGAAGGGGGATGCTAGTCGCGCCAGGATTCTGTCTGGCGTCACGTTTTCTTGTAGGCACAAAAACTCAAAAACTACTACTACTTTTTTTTAAATTTTAACATCACATTCCTAGCAACATGGGGATGTGCAAGTGAGTTTTTAGAGATGCTATCAAAATTCAAAAAGGCCGCCAGAGGGCAACTCCAAATTGTTTTGTGGGCGCAAAAACTCCCAAAACTTTTAAGTCAGAAATTATTCAAATTTCACTATCACATTCCACACGATATGGAGATGTGCAGGTGACTTTTTTAAGGTTTTACTGATATTCAAAATGGCCGCCACAGATCAACTTGAATTTTTTGGTGGGCGCAAAAACTCCCAAATCTTTAAGTCGGAAATTATTCAAATTTCACTATTACATTCCCCACGATATGGAGATGTGCAAGTGATTTTTTTAAGGTTTTACTGAAATTCAAAATGGCCGCCATGGATAAACTTCATATTTTTTTGTGGGCGCAAAAACTGAAAAATTGAAATCAGTAATAATTCACATTGTACAATCACATTACTGAAATTAAAAATGGCCACCACAAATATATTTTTAAAATATATATGACCGCAAAAAGTCTAACCTAATTTATGGCGGGGGATGATTTATGACTTCAGTCCTCTTGTTTAAAGAGTGTCATTAATAAATTAAAAATATATATGTTGAACTAAATATGTCAACAATAGTGTTTGTTATTGACAATTGATATGAGCACTTTATTCAGTCAATACAACACATTAAAAACATAGCAAGACAAAAAAGCTGATAAAATACTGTGAAAATAAACACCCCTTGTATTGCTTACGGCCCATTTCCTATTCTGCTTTTCTTTTGTCAAAGTTACTTTTTAAAACTTGTGTTGAGTAGCACAATACAATGTATTTATTTAAAAAAAAATACTCTTGTTTATAGCAGAACAAAATTGCACCATTTAGTAAATGTGGCTATGTAATTATATATACTGTATTTATTCCAAACGGAACAATACCTCGTGTGCGATAAACATTTTTTGTCAAATCTTTTGTGAATATTCTTAGCTGTAGTCCTAGTATTAATAAAAAACAACTGAATTGATAAGCTGATGTTAATCTATAAAACTTATCTACTCTTTGCATTTACCATCACATCTACACTGTCTGGTAAGATTTGCTTTAACCCTTACAGCGCGGGGATCGACTTGCACGGGGATTGACGTCAGATTGTAGACGTCAGATCCTGACGTTTAAAGTTGATCCTTGTATTGCACTGAAAGAGGAAAAATATTTATAATGTCCGTATAAACATAAGTATTTAAATGAAGCAGAAAGAGCTATATAACTAATACTTTTGTGATGATTTTAAATTGAAAAACCTCATTTGGTTTCCATGGTTTATACGAAAATAATTCAGCTCTTTCCGCAACCACGACGCATGACATGACTGAGCAGCCTCGGGTAAGGTGTCCACGTGGGCCTCCACGACTCATTGACCAGGATCCACCCCCTAGTTTGCAGAAATATAGGCAACTTATAGTGTCTTTTAGTGTGGACTGAGCCCAGCAGTGACCAGCCTGGTATGCTGCGCTCTTTTTGTACACTATGTGATCAATAAGGACAGCCTCAGTATTTTCAATGTTTCGCGATCCTTGACTGAAGATAATTTGCATTGCCTCATTCATTTTCAATACATCACATGTCTTACTGTACATCAATATAACGTGCCGCTCAAGAACAGCTAGGTTAACCTCTGAGAGTATGTCTGGTTGCTCAGAAAGATGAAGGAACACTTCTGTAACATCAGGGAAACGCTCCCATGTCTCCCAAGCCGTATTTTTTACCTTGTCCAGTAATTTTGTGCTGACGCGGTATCACACCCAGTGAAGCTATGAAACATTAGAAGTAAAGATGATTTTAAACTGAAGAAGCAATGGTGAAGAGCAATGGCGTGGGCTGGAATAGTGGTAGTGCTTTCCAACTCCAGAGCTCCAGAGCTCTGCATTTCCCAGAGACAAGTAGTTGGCAATGACGAGAAAAACAACATTCTGTATCAATAGTTCTTATCATTAAGGGGCCACCATTCAATATCCAGGAGGGGGGGGGGTAAAGTTTTTGTCGCGGAGTAATTATTTATTTAACCCGGCTCGGCGGCGCTTTAAATTTTACAAAATTTTATCACATGTTTATCATGTTTATATAGAACTTAATTATAGAGCAAAAACTATTTATTTACCGCAAAATCCGTCCGAAATTTTACATTTCAAAAATACTCTAGCCGCCCCCACCCCCTGGAATTTGAATAGTGCCCACCTTATGTTATGGTAACCTTGCCTGGCTGCATCAGCCACATATTCAAACAGCTCAACTTTGTTTTCGTTTATCCTGAAGAAGCTTTGCCAGTTTTTAGTTTAGGTTTATGTTGACTTTCCACACAAACGTCTGTCGTTGACTTCCGCTCACTTGTAAATCAAGTATATACTTCCTTTCCGCTAATGTCCCTGCCTCCTTTTGGCTTGCACTGACCCAATGTTGGTTAAATGTTGTGCCATCATCTATGACACTCTTCCAACATTGAACCAACATTGTGTCAGGGTATCTAGTTGCCAGTGTTCCCTGCAAAAATGAGACCTTTAGCCAATGCTGTTTTACAGCTGAGCGATGGTCGTAGAAAATGGGTCAGCAGTTAGCTAGCATTGGTGAACGTTTTTCTTGTTAAGGCCTATATACTGGTATGCCAATGCTGGGCTGATGTCGGCCCAGTGTTGTAAACGGTGGGCCACCATCAGTCTAACATTGTGTCAGTTTGCTGATCAGCTGTGCCCGCAACCCAGCAAACACGAGGCATTGACCCAATGTGTTCTAATGCTGGCCCGCCGTCTACGACGTCGGCACAACATTAAAACAACATTGGGTCAATGCCTCGTGATAGCTTGGTGGGTGTTTATACCACCTTCTCCCACCCCTCTCTGCCTCACTTGACACAACTGTGTTATGTTACGCAATATAACAATTAGGTCTTGGCTAAGATTTTTTTTTTTGTATTAATAAAAATAGTGTTTTGGACTCGGCAGTAAAAGGCATTGCACATTGATATAATTTATACACTTGTGGTGTGAAATATGACCAAATAATGTAATTTATTGCAATGCCCGATCATGTGGTGGGTTAACCCTTCCATTACGACCATCTTACATGAAAAAGGGACAAAGTATGGTGAAATATACAGTTTTATTTATTAAGTTTATTTTGCCTGAGTTTGTGTCCTATTTAGGGGAAATATGGGTGCTGTGTGTGAGAAATGGTTGACATTTCTGTGCTCCAGTCCTTATGAATATGTCCAATATAACGTTTGGGATCCCTAGGTTAGGTAGGCCTACTTTCGTCTTTAAGAAGTGTTCAGATAAAATATATGTGCATGATTAAATAAAGTGATTAGACCGTAAAATGTTTTGATTGGAATAACAGTGGCCCAGCATTACATCAGCATTGGGCCAATGTATCGTGTTATCTGGTGTTTCTGGCGCCTGATGTAAAGAATACCCAGTGCCTGACTTATAAAGAATAGGCGTAACTGCGGGATTCCTACAAAAAAAAAATGGCCTGAATGATTCTATGGCTGTGCCACACTTTGAGCACACTTTGAAGCAACAAGTTAATTTTAGTTGGCCATAGGATTTTTCAAGATAAGTTCTAGGCCCTGCCTGCTGAATTAAAGGGACTGGCTCAGGCTAAAATCATAAAAAAAAACAGTGATTCTATTTTGGCTTATTAATATGACCATATGATGTAAACATGTCCATAGAATAGAACTGCAATATTCTTTTTATTTTTGTGCTGTGCATTTACCAGTTAGGCTAGATATAGAGACAAAATTCTCGTATTTCTTATTTTTGACATGGTAGTGCCGCCAATAGATGCCCATTACGGCCCACACTGTCAAATTGTGAGCTGTGTATCGCTGTATTAGTTTCAGTATTAATATTCAGCGTTGTTAGAACAGTGTCAAGGTTCGGCATCCCATGATCCAAAACATAGGCCTATATGCTTACCAATAAAATTTAAATGGAGTATGGCAGAAAACGAGCTACTGAGACCAAATGTAGTTGAAATGTTGCTGATTCCAACGAAATATTGGACTGTAACATGACTGTCACCTGTGTCTGGAGGACAGTGTCATCTCAATCATCTCACCATCCTCAGGAGGTTCTCCTGGCCCAGTTTAGCCTATATGTGCACAAAGGTGGCCTAAAGCCCGATTCATTTCATTTTTACCTCGCCACAAGGTAACCTCGCCACAGGTAATCTCTCCACAGATTTGGTAACCTCGCCACAGAAGGCTGAGTAACTTGCCACAGCTTTGGTAACCTCGCCACATGGGGCTAAGTAACCTCGCCACAACTTCGCCACACATGTTGTATCCGCATTTATCAATGTATTTTCAAAGGTTAATCTCTACCTTGAACGTGGTGTAGATGTCTATATAGACTTTTTTCTGTAAACATGATTTATTTTCAAAGGATTGCAAACAGCAATATTGCCACAAGTTGCTTTCCTACATACAGGCATACATACATACATACATGGTCATATATACACGTGATACATACAGAAAAATATTATTAATAATAGCAAATACATTATCAAACCGCAGAAAAAAAATACAGAGTATGATACAGAATATGATAAGTAAGAATGAGTTAATTAAAGATACAATGAAAAACAAAAACAAAATTATTACTATGATAATTTAGGTGGAAAAGCGTTTTGAACTACTTATGTAAGCTTGTAAAAGAGAAAATATATTAAAATTTGTATCTTCAGGAAAATTATCTGAACCGTATAACAAAATATTCAACAATGACTGTTTATTTTGCATTACAGCCGTAGGAAGTAATGCAATCAGACCCTCTATCAGTGCTTGTCTTTGGGCGGCAAATGCTGGGCAGAAAAAAATATAGTGTCTTACATCTTCTCTAGCATAGTTGCAAGAGTCACATGACATATTGCTAATAAATCCATATTGAAAGCGTTGACTGTTTAGAGCGCTCAGCCCCAATCTCAACCTACAGTGATGAACAGACGCACGAGAAATATAAAAACGGTACAAGTTAGGGTGAAACATGTCAACTTTTTTGTTCATATTAACAATGCAACTTTTAAAAATATAAAATGATGTTGCACCACGAATACCAACAGGCAAATTATTCCAGGCTTTAATAGATGAAGGTACGAATGAATTTCGGGTGCTTGAAAGTTTGGCATATATTACTGGTAAACTATTGTTAGTAGAGTTTCTGGTATTATACCTATTTTCAACTGCCGCTGGTAGAAGAGACTGTAGATATGGAGGACTGATCTGGTGTGTCATTTTAAACAGCTGTATAAGTTTGTGGTTTAGTCGCCTCGTTCTGAGAGATCGCCAGCCAAGTTCGGCTAGCAACCTATCAGAGCTAGTGTGGCGATATGCTCCAGTGCACACCAGAGCAGCCCTCCTCTGTACCTGTTCAATTGCTATTGAGTCTCGTACTGTACAATTGTCATAAATAATATCACAATATTCAATAATGGGTAGTACCATACTTTTATAAAGTGAACAAAGGGTACCACGGGGCAATTTTAATCTTACACGATTCAATAGAGCAATTCGCTTTGAAGCTTTACAAATACATTTTTCAATATGCTTGTTCCATTTAAAATTACTAGTAAACACAAGACCAAGGTGAGTATATTGATCAGTTCTTTCTATAGACGTGTTATGCAAATAAATAGGTGGATAATTAGGGTAATTATTCTTTCTAGTGATTATCATGTACCTGGTTTTGTTGGCATTAAAAGTTACTTTCCATAATACACTCCATCTTTCAATTTTTTCCAAATCTCTACAAATTTTACCGTTTGATTCTGCAGAGTCATCAAAACAATCAAGTAAAGATGTGTCGTCTGCAAATAAGTGTACATCACATTCTAGGTTAAGAACAAGATCATTTATATAAACAAGAAAAAACAGTGGCCCGAGAATTGACCCTTGGGGTACACCTGAATTTGTGTATAACCATTGCGAGGAACAACCATTCACTACAACCCGTTGGAATCTGTCACTTAAATAGCTTTCAATCCACTTTAAAGCATTACCCGTGATGCCCATTTGATTAAGTTTAAATAAGAGACCTTTATGCCATACTTTATCGAAGGCCTTGGAAACATCAAGAAAAACAATACATGCATCATGTTTATCATCTAAAGCATTTGCAATTTTCTGGGTGATGAATAAAAGCTGATTCACAGTGGAATCGGAGTGCTTAAATCCAGAATTTTTGTCTGTCAACAAATTATTGTCACCTAAATATTTGTATAGTTTCTTATAAACAACCTTCTCCATAACCTTGGATAAATTAGATAACAGTGACACAGGTCTATAGTTAGATACTAAATGACGATTTTCTTTTTTGAAAAGAGGTACAACACTTGCACCTTTCCAAGTAGCTGGAAATATACATTGCGTAAAAGACATATTAAAAAGACGAGATAATGGTTCACATAGGGACTGGGCACACTCTTTTAACACTTTGTTACTGATGAAATCAGCACCCACAGCTTTATTTGAATCTAAAATAGACAGCGCTGAAAAAACTTCTTCTGGAGTGGTACTGAAAAGGTCAAGTCTTGTGTCTGTTATAAAATTAAAAGCCGGTAGCGGATCAGCCACTGAATGCGCTGACATGTTACACTGCTCTGCAAAATAGGTGTTAAAACTCTTAGCCATTTCAGTGCTGTCGTCAATTAGTCTATCGCCACACATAATATTATGGATTCCATTAGACACTTTGTTACCATAAACCATTTTAGTTAATTTCCAATATGATTTCTGTGCATCAAGGTGACAACAGTGTTGTGATGGTGTACGTATATTTGATGGACTTAGACTATATGTGCTATTAAAATCAAAAGCAAAAAAAATTCTTAAGAAATGGACCAATATATAACAAATAATAATAGGCCTACAATTTTTTTTTGTACAGCAAATATTGTAGAAAATTTGTTCATTGTGACTAATAATAGTAATATATTAACCCTTAACCGCTAAATTTAATAATTTAAATTTTCACGCACTTGGAGTTGTGTCTTGACCCTTGACCCACAACTTTAAGTGAGAGAAAACAACTCGTATTTGTTTAATTTGTAATTTATGACTAAGCAATTTACAAATCTTGATGTTTTGACGATTTGGAACTTAGATATCATTATATGAGTTCGCTGTGATGTCACCTATATACATCACCAGGATTTCACGCTAAAATATCACATTCTGAGTTCATATTGTCGTCACTGTGATATCGACATCTTTACAAAATGATGTCACTCTGATATCTCGCAGTCACCGATTTGATATCACATTGATGTCACTGTGATGTCAAATTGTTGACTGGGCGAGTTTAAATTACACCAGCTGACAAAAGGAACATGATTTGTTTGAGATTATATAACTGTGCTCATGAGAAACACATTTATTTGTCAAAGTTTCTTCAAAGATTTTTAAAAGTCTTTGCTCTCATTTTTGATGTAAGTACAAGCTCACAAAGTGGCCCATACAACTTTTTTTATACCAATAGCACGGGAAGTATACACATTATAGAGCTAACTTTAGTATTTAAACGTAATGTTTTGTCTTATGCTAGAATCTTGAACCAAGTATATAAGAAACCACTCTACAACAAGGAGCCAATGTTGGTTAATGCTGGGACAGCGTGATAGACGATGGTCCAACATTGAACCTCCATTAATTCAACTTGGCTTGTTTTCTTAGATATAAGTGTTTCATTATTTACAATATTTATTTTTGTTTGTTTTTCTGTGAATTCCTACATATAATCGTTTTGTTAGCATTTTTCTGACCCTTATCCTGCTGCTCACGACTATTGTCATTTTTTATCTGTTTTATCGGATGCACGGAGCGAAAGTGAACTGTAAGAGTTAGCATAGATACGTGTTCGTAAGTTAATGTATGTCACATAGGCCCCTACAACAAAGTTATTGGAGGCGTGATTCATATGGAATATAGGCTTACATGCTGTTCAGGAAACTCCTGAGGATGCGAATCGGGTTGTCAAAAATGTGTAGCTACAGGCGATCATATATAGGAGTCATATATTGCAATAACCTTTTAGCGCAGGGACCGACTTTCGACGACAAATATGACATCTGTACACGTCAGACTTTGACGTCGAATAACGGTCCCTGCACTAAATGTTTAAAAAAAGTCTAATGACCTTGGACTCATAACGTACACATGTATTAAAATGAAGCGGAAAGCGCTAACTAATACATTTATGATGATTTCAAATTGAAAAAACCCTCTGGTCTCCATAGATCCTGGTGGTAGGCCTATATCAACTTTAAGATTATGAGTTCAGTCAGTTAGTGTGGTAAAATATGTGTGTTTTTGTTATTTTTAAGGCGGCTATCTTGGATTTTGACACAAGATTATTATAATTTGCAATCAAAATAGTTTGAACTGATTTTTTGGGTATGAAAATGTATGATTAGCCACTAAACTCAGCTTTCCAAGAAGATTAATAGTATCTATCAAAAATAGGACGACGGGACAGCGGGAAACGGTGAAGGGGAGGCCTTAATTAAAGGATGATAGAGTGGTGCTCAAGGGCGATAGAAATACCTTAAATTGCAACGAAGATTCGCTAAAGGACATTTAAACCTTTTCACGCCGGACTCCTGGGCACACTTGCATTCCCACCGCTGAATTCCTGTGGTGGGGGGGGGGGGGGAATGAAAAAAAAAATTGTAATGTCAGATTTGTCTGAAGACACCAGCAGGATCTTAGCGTATGAGCAAATAATAACATGGGAAGGAGTTGTGCTTTACTGGTGCATAATACCAAGGTCATTTCAAGGTCACATCAAGGTCTTTTCAAGGTCAAACTGGCAAAACATATTAAAAATATCCACTTGTTATCAACTTCAAGCTTGTCTGTGGTGCAGTCATTTACTAGAAAGGACTGATATTGACACATTCTTGGTCGGGTATCATTTCAACACACATTTTTAAGAAATCTAGGGCAGTGCTAATATTGGGAGGGGTAATACCCTCATGTTTGCCCTTATTGCACCCCCTTCCTCAGGGCTCAAATGAACAAGCAAAATTACTATAATGCAGCAGCGTGGAGCATCAGCTTTGGCTTCCATCGCAAAAGATTGATACATAATTGGGTATGAAGGTTGACATGGGTTGAGGTTGTAGTTTACTGCATTGATAAAAATGAAATGAATCGGGCTTTAGGCCACCTTTGTGCACATATAGGCTAAACTGGGCCAGGAGAACCTCCTGAGGATGGTGAGATGATTGAGATGACACTGTCCTCCAGACACAGGATTCGAAATTCGAGCCCTGGCGGTCTGAGGCCGAGCACGCTACCTCTCGGTCACGGAGGCTCCCCGCAATACTAACTTTCACACGTGGATGGGGAAGAAACAATTTTTGTTTCTTTCAAACCGCCGAGACCGGGAACTGAACCCCGGACTCTGGCCCCCGCCCTTTACTGCATTGATACGGCCCCAAAAAACCGTAAAGGTTATATCAAGGTCATGAGTAATTTCTGACACGTTTTTTCCTCATAAAAAAACAACTGATTAACAACTGATTTAAAAATCATTATATTTTAGGCTGATGAACCTAAAAATACAATACTGTAATAGTTCAGGAACACCATAGACTTAAGTGTATTTTGCTCGATAAGATGATTTCCGTTGCATGTTAATATTCATGAGGTTGAAAAAGATGTATTATGCTAGTGCTGATGCTGATCCCCGTATTTCTTATTTTTGACATGGTTGTCAAAAATTAGAAATCAGGAATTTCGTCTCTTTATCTAGCCTAACTGGTGAATGCGCAGCACAAAAAAAAAAATTGCATTCTAGTCTATGGACATGTTAACATCATATAGTCATATAAGGGAGCCAAAATAAAATCACCGATTTTTTTAATGATTTTAGCGTGGGCCTGTCCCTTTAAACAAAATAATGTGGGTATTCTTCACCGAGACACAACTTCAAGCGGATAAAAAAAAATAATAATTAAATGTAGCGCTTACATTGGATGATAAAGTCTCGTCTGTCAGTAATGGGGTACTAGTCGCAGTAGTAGCAGCAAAATCTATAGGTGAACTTTTCTTTAGTTAAAAAAAACAAAAAAACAGCAGCTTTTCTGAAGCGATTTAATAAGTAGTAAATTAATAACAGAAATAGAATACATGTTAGGAAACATTGTCCCATTGTTGGTTTAATGTTGGGTCAATGTATCAGACAATGGCCCAGCATTAACCCAACAATGGAATAGCTGCAGTTATCTGGGTAGTATATTAATAACACAATAAAATACATGTCATTACGATTTATCTTATCCAGGGAGAGACATACGTATTTCTTAAAATCAAATTAAGCATTCAGTAGAGCTAAAAGAAGCAACAGGTTTAACATCTGTTTATCATAACGGCTTGTTATGTCAGCTAATTCAATGATATGCATTTATTAAATTTTGCTATGTTCAACATCGAAAAAAGAAAACATCACTGAACGAGATACAGATAAATATTATGGAAATTATAGAAGAATGTGAATTGATCAAATTTAAAAAACTAGTCTGTATTTGACAGCGCAATGTAGTAAGGGTTTTCTTCTATAGTTTTAGCCCTACTTCTGTATCAAATTATACGTCAGAATCTAACATTTGTAGACGTCAGAAAGTTGATACCCTTTCAGTGTGGGGACCGTCATTATAAGTCAGAATCTGACGTCTGTAGACATCAGATTCTGACATCTGAAGTGGATCCCTGCAATGAAAGAGTAAACATATTTAAAATGGCCGTAGACATAACATAACATAGGTATTTAAATGAACCGGGAAGAGCTGGCTAAAACATCTTTGATGATTCAAAATTGAAAAAAATCTTTGGTCTCCATGGTTTAGACCAAAAATATTTCAGCGCTTTAAGGGTGTATAAAATAGCGCAATGTAAGGGTCTTCTTGCATAATTTGAGCCCTACCTCGGTATCAAATTGTGAGACTCAAATTTCTCAAGTTCAGTTCCAAATTAAACCTTGTCCAGCTGAATTGTTTGCGAGTATTTGTCATTTATTTAAATTTCCAGCTTCAAATGACGAAAAATAATCTCCAATATTGAATTATTTAACTGACTGACATCAACCACATGATATATTACAAAATTGTGAGATATCGGTGGTATGGGTAGAAATATACATTTACATTCAAGTGTTTAAAGCAGTATAAGGCCACAATATGATGATCACTCACAATAGATTAGCACAGTAGAAATTATTCAAAGAGTAATGCTGGTAATGTAACTGTAGCTAAATAACTGGTGCACGACTATTACCCCTTATTCCCAGCAGCACAAGGGTTAACCTTTGTCCTGCTGAGTCTCAGCCCTTATTCTGAGTTATTTTAGGAAAATTTTCACCCACTTGAAGTTGTGTCTCGCTGCCGCGACCCACAACTTCAAGTGGGTTAAAATTATTCATATTTGTTTAATTTGAGAGAAAACATCTGCAAATCTTGCTTTGTAAACACACTTTTCATTAATTTCCCAATGGTATTCAGGAAAAAAACACATTTGTCTTGATTAGCAGATAAAGGGTTAAAGTACTAATTGCATCTACAAACTTTGTTAATCTGTTTTATTAGCAAGTTAAATTACAGTGATTGGAAATGAAATGAGTGTTTGAACATCAAAATTAAATATTGAATGTTTCGTTTCAAATTGAACAAATATGAGTAATTTTCATGCGCTTGAAAGTCAACTTCAAGTGTGGGTCAAGGTGACGAGTCAGCTTCAAGTGGTTGAAAATTTAAATAAGATAATTTTGCGCTTTAAGGATTAAAATTGCCATCTAGTTCACAATTCATATCAAAAGTGCATAAGAATAACATCTCTAGAAAAGTGAAGTGCATGAGTTACCCACATCTTAGTAGTCTTCATTCACACATTGAATAAATAGTTCACATTATTTAGGACGAAGGCAAGGAAAGTGACATAGGATAATGACTGCTGATAAAAAGTTATATTATATATTATACCAAACACACAGCTAATATAAACAATACCAGACATTCACCGGAAAGATGGGAATGAATTTCAATGTATAAGAATACGGTGACTAAGAAGGAGTTTTAATCCACTAACGATCAGGCCATAAGTCATTTAATTTCCAAGAAAAATACAAATTGGAAATCATATTGGCAAAAGTTTGGAAAACCAAAGAGCTCTGATATTCATGTGCCAAAAGTTATCAATATTTGACTTACAAACCATAAGATACATTTAAGTCGCAGGCAAATATATCAATATTCAGCCTTTGTATGTTAACATTCACATGTAAGTTGGCAGTCCATTTTCCATATTAGTAAGTTGAGAGTAAAATATGTAAGTTTCAATTATAAAACGATCCTAACATAGGACGTTGACCCGATACTGTAACATAATCTAGACAGCATTGGGTGATTAACCTTTTGCTCAGATACATAATAACCCAGTCAGCGCTGGGATCAACTTTACTGACCTCTCTAGACATCAGATTCTGACATCTACAGTTGATCCCCCCACTGAAAGAACTAAATATTTATAATGGCAGTAGACCCATAACATATACAAATGAAGCGGAAATATCTAACTAAGACATTATGATGATTTCAAATTGAAAATAACCCTTTGATCTCCATGGCTACAGCCATTCTAAATATTTAACTCTTTCAGTGCGGGGATCGACGCTAGACGTCTACATCCGATGTATATAGACATCAGATTCTGATGTCTAAAGTTGGTCCCGGCACTGAAAGGGTTAACACAATTATAGAGACTACAATGTTGGGCCAGCGTCACAGACAGTGGCCCAACATTGAGCCAGCATGGGTGGGTGTATCATGTTTGCTGTGCTGTTAAAAAGATAAATACAAATAAGCATGTAACATGGCCAGCCATGTGTTAGAAAATATACATCAATCCTGATGATGTAATATAAACAATCAATTCATAGATATATAACATCAAATCTGCACTTTCAAAAATTAAATACAATAAAATTGAACGCTTTTCAATAGAAATAAAACATATATACCATATTTATTCTAATAATTGCCTGGGTGGTGTAATTAGAATACCCCTTGAGATTACAGGAGGGATGGGCGCTTATTATGGTAGTTATTATCATATAGTGTATATGATGGGGATCCTAATTATAGTGTACATGATGGGGGATTTTCCTTTCAAATCAGAAGGGGGGGGGTGGACGTTTAATAGCATAAATACAGTATATCTCATTCTCACTCGGCTTTTATCCCTTGTGCTGCTGAATCATCAGTATTTTTCATTCATTTGAAGCTGGATTTGTCAGCGCAATTTCCAGTTTCAAATGACAAAATATATTTAAATTCATGAAAAATAGACATCTGCAATATCAAATTATTGGATTAACTGAGCAATTTTTTTTTAGTAGGTCTACATTTATTTTATTAAGCCTTGACCTTGTGGTGCTGGGAGTTTATGATAAGTCTTTCAGCTAGTTTTAAACTGAATAGAAATGGAGTCAGTAGTAGATTCTAAACCCTACGACGCTGAGCCAGCATTAGCCAAGCATTGAGACAATGTATTGTGTTCGCTGGGAAACCTATGCAATAATTCAGTTTGGCAGATGTCTATTTTTCGTAAATAGATATGTTTTATCATTATTTTAAGTTGGATCTTGCGTCAGCAATTCCGGCTTCAAATGAATGAAAAAAAGAAACAAACAAGGGTTAACCCTTATCCTGCTAAGTTTATTTATTTAAATTTTCAACAGCTTGAAAACCGCATTTTACATTCCTGAAAACTGACTTAATTTTCCTACAACCAAGGGTTTCAGAAGCAAAATTTCCATGAAACTGGTTCACCAATACATGACAATTTTCTTTAATTTTTCACCCACTTCAAATCATTTTCGCCCATTAAGTCATTAAGCCTACACGTCAAGAATTGTGACAGCAATTCGCGGCTTGTAGTGGATGAAGATGACAATTTAAAGTCAGGCTTGAAAGGGTTAAATGATTTATACATGACCCCTGGCTGACCCCGGCTGATACAGCTTCAGCGGCTGCTCAACACCATCGGGATTGAACATTTCACAAAAATAAACATCTTAAGAGTTCAGAAAATAGATTCGCTTATCACAGAATGGTCAATTCTCAATTCTCATACATGATTTGTCACATATTACCTCTTTGACCATGAAGTATCACAATAATCATACCTAATTATTATTAGAACTTTTAACTCTGATGCTGCTGAATTGTTTCCTTCTATTTTTCATTCATTTGAAGCTGGAATAGCTAACGCAATTTCCAGTTTCAAATCACGAAGAATATTTTTATTTAAGAAAAATAGACATCTCCAAAATCTAATTATTTGATTAACTGAGCATCTACCACAAAATATGTTACAGACTTTAGTGGTACCTGATCAACCCTTTCAAGCCTGAATTTACCATAGTCACCTTCATCCACTACAAGCCACGAATTGCTGTCGCAATTCTCAACTTGTAGTGGATGAAGATGACTTGATGTGGTTTAAAAATTAAAGAAAATTGCAATGTATTGGTAAACCAGTTTCATGGAAATTTTCATTATAAAACCCCTAGTTGTAGGTAAATTACGTTTTCAGGAATGTAAAATAATGCTTTAATGCATCGTGAGGGCTTGAAGGGTCAACTCTAAAATTTGTTTGAAACCATATATATACGGTCTTAGCAGCACAAGGGTTAATATCTGCTTTTGAAGGTGAAGCGTGTATTCAATAACGGAGATTTCAAAAATATTGGAATCTATTTTGAGAAATCAGAATAATTTTCACTCACTTGAGGATAGTGTCAGCGAGACTAAAAATGTGGCTAAAAATTTAAATTAGCTAATTTACAGCTGATGACTTAGAACATATGAGGTGAATTTTTGCAGCTGAACCAACAGGATTAAAAAAATTCGAAACTCATAAAACAGATACAAAGAAATGCGAGTCAGAAGGTTAAAATTTGCTCAAACCATATGGCTCTAAAGTGCCATTGTTAAGTTAATGATATTCAGAACAACTAGAATGTGCATTATGTAAAAAATAAAACCGTGCGTGCCTCATTAGTTAAAGAACTAGAATAAGCTACTATCTTCATATCACTCGTGCGATCATACCAATGCATTCATAAAATGAGCAAGTGTCAATATTTAAAATAAAGTCAGTCAAGTTAACATATAAATCAACAAAAACAATGTTATCATATACATGTAACAGATTATGCATATGTGGTTTGATAAATTTTGATACTAAAAAAATTGGGGAAATAATTTGTCAATTTACAGGCATACTTGAGCAACTTCATTCAGAAACAGTTTTTGAAGTTGAATCAGCGAGACTCACAAATTTCAAACCTGAAATAAAACAAATACAAAATTAGATTTACTCAAACTGATAAGTTACAGTTGCAAAACAAGGCAGTTAAATTCTAAAATATGTCAAATTATGTAAAATTAAATGGTCTGATAATACTGAGAAAATGCAGACAAACAGGCTAAAAAGCCATAGTAGGCCTACTTGGTGCTTAAAACAACAATAAAATTGTTAGTAATTTATATGACAAATAAATAAAATCCTAGATTAACATATGTTATCTTAGACGACCAGTTTGTAAGTTAATATCACCCATCTCTGATTTAGGATCAGGAGAAAATGAGCTCCACGTGGATTTTTGACATGGTTTTATACCAGGACAGCCTATCGGTACAGAGTCCCCTATAAAACATGTGTCAGATACAGTCCATATGCCCTCGGCGAGGCTCATAACCCAGTCTGTGAGCTCTTGGCCTGTTCTCAGAGCGTTCTCTGCCGCCAATTTCATCTGCGCTTGTGTATCTGTAAGATGTAATACTTGTTTAAAACTATTGAAGTCTTTATCAGTGTAAAGCCCGTCTGGACCAGAATGTATTCTAGACACAAGGTTATCAGGTGTCTGTTCACCGTTATAAAATAAAAGAGGAGTCACTAGAAACTGTGTCTCTGCCACCAACTCCCACAGGTAGAAAAACCGCACAGTCCACATGCCGGGTCTTAGCGGCCTCGTGAAATCAGGCTTGTGGGTATTCACTGTCTCGTCTGCTTTTATTATCACATCGAAAGATGCTACTATTGTTAACGCAGGATCAAGATATACTATAGTTAATGTAAATTCTTGACCAATTGTCCACCGATGTAACAACACTATATCACTAAAAGGTCCTATCAAACCACCAAAGTTGCGGAATATTTCTTCTTTTGGATCAAATGATGTTCCAACCTGAAAAATAATGTGATACATAAATTAATGTCATACGTAATATAATATTTTGGACAGCATTTTTTCAATTCTACTATATATTCTGAGATTAGTCTCATAATTATGTTTGATTTCTTCTTATGATTTTTTGTAAATTGTAAAGCTAAACAAGGACTCTAGAAACATATCTACAGGTACATACACACATCAGGTCCTAACCCTTACAGTGCAGGGATAGACTTTAGTTGTCAGAATCTGACGTCTGTAGACGTCAGATTTTGACCACTAAAGTCTATCCCAGCAATTACTTCGGAGCTTTAAGGGTTAACCCTTACAACCCTGAAATATATTTGTATAAACTATGGAGAGCAAAGGGGTTTTTTTATATCTCAGTTGGCTCTTTCCGCTTCATTTCAATCCCTGTTATGGTTCTACCCCCATTATAAAATTTTACTCTTTCAGTGCGGTGATCAATTTTAGATGTCAGAGTCTGACGTCTGTAGACGTCAGATTATGACGTCTAAAGTCGGGTCCCCGGCATTAAAGGGTTAATAATTTATAGGTTGACATAATTAACTTGATCTTTAACTCAACTGCATTTTACTTGATTGCAAATGTGCAAAGAATATAACCCCTAACCGCCAAATTATTTATTCAGAATTTTCACCCACTTAAAGTTGTGTCTCGCTGACGCGATCCACAACTTCAAGTGAGTGAAATTTATTCAGATTTGACAAAATGGAGGTCGACTATTTTAAAATCTAGCTGATTGATGTCAGGTTTTATATTTTAACAAGTTCTAAAGCTAGTATTTAATGTGCAAAATTTTTTTTTTAAAACCTGAATTTAATCGGCACCGGCTGGTAAAGGGTTAAGACTCTCAGTGTAATTTAGATTTTTATCGGTATTTCAGATTACTAGTACTACTCACTTCAGCATCTTTTAATCTTGATGTTGGTCCAACACGTTTGATAATTTTAAATATTTTTTTAGCTTGTACAAATGTTTGTAAATTAGCGTGATATCCCTCGGCCACAGTACGGGCGTTATACGTGACAAGCAGACCCTGATATGCATCATTGTGGTTAAATGTGTGAACTTCATTAATTCTGGTCATCTCAAAGGCACAAATGTCAGTATATTTATTCTGCAACAAATATTTCACATACGGTCAAATAAAATAAATTCATTATTTAAAAAAAATCATATAATTAACACTAACAAAATTTAATTGCACGCAGCAGTTTGAATACTAATCGCACTTATAATCGTTTTTTAACATCCTAAAATATATTCCACACAAAATATTAATGAGCAAGATTTAAGACTGGCAATAGGAAGGGATTTTGCTGACAGTGACACTTATTGAAATTCTTTCAACCGAATAAAGTACAATTACGTCAATTTTCTAACCTTGAGTTGCTGCAGGCTTAGTTGTGTGAACACAGTATACATGGTGTAGTAAGCATCATCAACCTTGGCTTCCTCATCCAGATAATGATAATCATTTTGCCAGTAAGAATATAAACCTGGCAAATCTGAAACAAAAATCACTAATCCTTCAAGCACCCATGCCGCATATAGACAATACAAGACTTTCAAAAATCAAATAAATGTGTTTATAGGTTCTACCCTGGTATTAACACTTTACAAAGTATGCCTGCCCTCAGTTAACCATTACAATCAAGACAAAGATTTTTTTTTCAATTTGAAATCATCATAAATGTCTTAGTTAGCTCTTTCCATTTCACTTGAATACCTATGTTATGTTATACGGCCATTACAAATACTTTACTCTTATAATGCGGGGATCGATTTTGATGTCTGAAATCGATCCCCGTACTGTAATGGTTAAGGCTCATGTTGATATGTAGGCCTATAACTGCTTTAGAATGCAATAATATCAAATGCAAAATAAACAAGACTACATAAGTCCAGGAGCTCCCGCGACGAATTAGAATTTGATTTAAGCAATGTTGTATAGGGTTATTAATGTAGTCCTAGTCTAGGTCAAAAATCAAGACGCAAGACAACTAGGTCTAAGAAGCCCAGTCTAAGAGTAAGATAAGAACTAGACAGTCTGTCAGAGATTGCAAACCTCCATTGAAATTAATGATCCTAATCAGTATCCCAGTAATGGTCTACCTATCTGGCATGGTTTACCCGATATCAGGCCAATCGAGTTAACTAATAGCTGATTTACAGTCATTTTGAATTCGATATAAATTAGTTAAAAACTTAGGGTGCATCCTCCCCCGAAACCTCAAATTTTGTTTTATACTAATGGACTAACATCTAACACAGTTTGCAAAATATTGGGCATGTGAAAGTAAATAATGGCCGATAGGGGGCCATTTTGAATTTGATCGCGTCAGAATTTTTCAAGATGCATCCTCAGCTGAAAACTCACATTTCATTCTATAGTAATTGTCCAGCTATCTAGCACGGTTTACCAAATATCGGCCATGTGAAAGTGAATAATGGCCTAAAGGCGGCCATTTTGAATTTGATCAAGTCAAAATTTTCCAAGATGCATCCTCAGCTGAAATCTCACATTTCATTCTATAGTAATGGTCTAGCCATCTAGCACGGTTTACCAAATATCGCCCATGTGAAAGTGAATAATGGCCTAAAGGAGGCCATTTTGAATTTGATCAAGTCAAAATTTTTCAAGATGCATCCTCTCCTGAAATCTCACATTTTGTTTTATAGTAATGGTCTAGCCATCTAGTACGGTTACTAAAAACCGGCTATGTGAAAGTGAATAATGGCCGATAGGCGGCCATTTTGAATTTGATTGAGTCAATTTTTTCCAAGATCTGCATCCTCTCTTGTAATCTCACATTTTGTTTTATAGTAATGGTCCAGCTATCTAACACGGTTTACCAAATATCAGCAATGTGAAAGTAAATAGTGGCCGATAGGCGGCCATTTTGAATTCGATTGAGTCGAAAGTTTTTAAAAGGCATCCTCTCTCGAAACGTCACATTTTGTTTTATAGTAATGGTCCAGCTATCTAGCACGGTTTACCTGATATCAGGCCTATCGAGGTAAATAATGCTGATTGTCGGCCATTTTGAATTCGTAAGTTAAAAATTTTCAGGGTGCATCCTCCCCCGAAAACTCACACTTTGTTTTATAGTAATCAGGTAATGGTCTAGCCATCTAGCACGGTTTACCAAATATCAGCCATGTGAAAATGAATAATGGCCGAAAAGGCGGCCATTTTAAATTTGATCAAGTCAATTTTTTTCAAGATGCATCCTCATCTGAAATCTCACATTTCGTTTTACAGTAATGGTCTAGCCATCTAGCACGGTTGACCAAATAACGGCCATGTGAAAGTGAATAATGGCCGAAAAGCGGCCATTTTGAATTTTATCGAGTCGAATTTTTTCAAGATGCATCCTCCCCCGAAACCTCAAATTTTGTTTTATACTAATGGACTAACATCTAACACAGTTTGCAAAATATTGGGCATGTAAAAGTAAATAATGGCCGATAGGGGGCCATTTTGAATTTGATCGAGTCAGAATTTTTCAAGATGCATCCTCAGCTGAAAACTCACATTTCATTCTATAGTAATTGTCCAGCTATCTAGCACGGTTTACCAAATATCGGCCATGTGAAAGTGAATAATGGCCTAAAGGCGGCCATTTTGAATTTGATCAAGTCAAAATTTTCCAAGATGCATCCTCAGCTGAAATCTCACATTTCATTCTATAGTAATGGTCTAGCCATCTAGCACGGTTTACCAAATATCGCTTGAAAGTGAATAATGGCCTAAAGGAGGCCATTTTGAATTTGATCAAGTCAAAATTTTTCAAGATGCATCCTCTCCTGAAATCTCACATTTTGTTTTATAGTAATGGTCTAGCCATCTAGTACGGTTACTAAAAACCGGCTATGTGAAAGTGAATAATGGCCGATAGGCGGCCATTTTGAATTTGATTGAGTCAATTTTTTCCAAGATGCATCCTCTCTTGTAATCTCACATTTTGTTTTATAGTAATGGTCCAGCTATCTAACACGGTTTGCCAAATATCAGCAATGTGAAAGTAAATAGTGGCCGATAGGCGGCCATTTTGAATTCGATTGAGTCGAAAGTTCTTAAAAGGCATCCTCTCTCGAAACGTCACATTTTGTTTTATAGTAATGGTCTAGCTATCTAGCACGGTTTACCTGATATCAGGCCTATCGAGGTAAATAATGCTGATTGTCGGCCATTTTGAATTCGTAAGTTAAAAATTTTCAGGGTGCATCCTCCCCCGAAAACTCACACTTTGTTTTATAGTAATCAGGTAATGGTCTAGCCATCTAGCACGGTTTACCAAATATCAGCCATGTGAAAATGAATAATGGCCGAAAAGGCGGCCATTTTAAATTTGATCAAGTCAATTTTTTTCAAGATGCATCCTCATCTGAAATCTCACATTTCGTTTTACAGTAATGGTCTAGCCATCTAGCACGGTTGACCAAATAACGGCCATGTGAAAGTGAATAATGGCCGATAAGCGGCCATTTTGAATTTTATCGAGTCGAATTTTTTCAAAATGCATCCTCTCCTGAAATCACACATTTTGTTTTATAGTAATGGTCTAGCCATCTAGCACGGTTTACCAAATAACGGCCATGTGAAAGTGAATAATGGCCGATTGGCGGCCATTTTGAACTTTGACAAAAAGAATTTTTTCAAAATACATCCTCTCCTGAAGCCTTACAATTTGTTTTATAGTAATGGTGTAGATATCTTGAGCGGTTTTCATGATATTCCACAATATCAGGCCTGTCGAGGTGAATAATGGCTGATAGGCGGCCATTTTGAATTTTATCAACTTCAAATTTTTCAGGATGCATCCTCTCCTGAAACCTTACAATTTATTTGATATTAGTGGTGTAGCTATCTTGAGCGGTTTTCATGATATTCCGCAATATCAGGCCTGTCGAGGTGAATAATGGCCGATAGGCGGCCATTTTTAATTTTATCGACTTGAAATTTTTCAAGATGCATCCTCTCCTGAAACCTCACAATTTGTTTTATAGTAATGGTGTAGCAATCTTGAGCGGTTTTTATGATATTCCGCAAAATCTTTCAGTCGGATTTACCGATGTTATAAATTAGGTCAAAGTGCTGGGTCAACTTCAAGGTCAAGGTCCAAAAACCTGAAAAGGCACAACTAGGGACCTTAGAGAACATGTATGTGCAATATGACTGTCATCGGCCCAGTACTTTTCGAGATCTGCTCCGGAAACGAAGTGCGCGTCAAAACGGCTAAATAGGTCATAGTTCTGAACCAGAAGTAGGTCAAAGTTCAAATACCCCAAAAGGCACAACTAGACCCCCTAGGGGTGTTGTGTGTAAAATTTGAAGACAATCGGACAAGTACTTTCAGAGATATGCTCCGGAAACGAATTGTTTACGGACGGCCCAACGGCCCAACGGCCCAACGCCGTCACATCATCATTTTCTCCACTGCAACCTTGCGTATTGAATTCAGATTAAAAATATTTTAACCCGTCCATTAGCCACCTGGAAGTAACCCACATACCAAAAATTGTTATCCTAGCTTATTTTCTCACAAAGTTATAGGCAAAAGAAGAGGCCAAAAAAAAACGGAGGTAGAATCCATAGCTCCCTTCCCTCACCTACGGTGACGGCGGGAGCTAAAAATAGCCCAATCCAGACCCTTACCTTTCAAATTTATGTTTAATATATTAAAGCTGCCCTATTTACTACATAAATTTCATTGAAAAAATAATGTGTGGTGCCCAAAATGAAGAGGGAATTTAACCTGTTCGCGTTGAACACATGCATTTTATGACGCTGTACTGTAATGGTCTCCCTGAATCTCAGAGATTTCCGGGGCTTGTCACAAACGGGCTAAAGGTTAAATATGTTAACCCTTGTGCTGCTAGGACTAAAATATATACAGTTTCAAGCATGTGTTTAAACAAAGTAAAATGGCACTGAATGTTTCTGGAGGGAATGCTTGAGTGGAAAAACAGGTGAGAGTCTCCCCTAGAAAAAAAAATTCAGAATTTAAAATTGTAGTGCTAAGAATGGTCTATTTCAACTGAAATTACATCCCAATACCGAATATATTTTTCATTTTCTTTGCCGACAAGAGGGGGGAGGGGGTATCTCCCCTTTGGTGCTGAGTGGTGTGGTCTGAACTCCCCCCCCCCCCACTTGGCAGAATCCCTGACATTGATATTAATAGAAAGGTTGGTGATAGACGCTCAGTTCATCAAATAAATCAACTTTACATGAATAAAAATATTTTTCATCATGAAATAGAAAACCATTTTTTTTCCTGTGACTAACCTTCAGCTACATTTCCATATAAATATACATCCATTAGATTAATAATTTCCTGGTTGATTATGGCTTCAAACTTTCTGGCGAAGAATATGGTTCTTCCTTCAGTGCCCTACAAAAAATCATAAATACAAGCATTGGTACAACATTGGGTCAATGTTTGCTAGGTTATAAGTACCATCAAACCAGATAAATTTTGACATTTTAAGAAGTATATTAGTGTACATCAAACATTGACAGACATTATTTTAGGCAAATCTACCACATCATCTGAATTAACTTTTATGCAGGGCTAGAATATTGAGGGCACCATATTTATTCTGATAAATGCCCATATTCCCATAAACGCCCATTTCCTGATTTGAAAATAGAATCTGTAAGACCTAAAAAATACTCTAACAAGTGCTCTTCTCCCATGTAGCCTCAGCTGGTATACTATCCTAATTAACGCCCAGGGTGTTTATTAGAATAAATATGGTATGCCGGCCAACAGGACTGGCAAGTTAAGCCTGTAATGTACCCAACATGTGATTAACCCTTCCACCACACATGTATTTACGCTAATATCATTTATCTTGAAATGAATTGCTGAGCTGCAATTGCTACAATAAGGTGAATAAAAATTACTGCAGTCTATTTTTAAAAATAATTACATCCCACATTTGTTCAGTATAGCAGTGTAATTCTGCCCATTAGCTAATCAAATTTGTAATTGATTAGCAACATATTTATACATCAATGACAATGTTAAAGGATGTCTAGTAAGTTATAACTTGGCAGAGAAAACTGCTAATCAATAAATTTCCAACAAATTTGTCCCTGCATCCAAGTATAGTATATTAAATGAAATGCTTTATAGGGTTTAAAATGGTTAAAAGAAATTAGAAAGAAAAAAACTAGGATATCAAGTATTTTTCTTCTTCAAAATTGGAATTTACATAAATCACATAAAATGAAATTGATGACATAATATTTTGAAACAATAAAGGCTATGACAGTAGAATGTTCCCCTACCAGTAGTTTGTCCATATCAGAAGGCATGAAGTCATTGGGGGAGCATCCACACCAGTCTACGATATGCTTATATTGACATTTACAGCCCTGCTTACGTCTCCAGTTTGTCAAATGTAAGTTATTATTTACCACCGAGGTACAAAAACGAGTGTTATGAAGTACTGTGTGAAAAAATGACTGAAACAAAAGAGATAAAAAAAATTATTGAAAAACAAACCAAAGTGATAACACAGAAAAATAAATAATGACCTTCAAAATAGAAATTTCTAAAACAGTATGCCTTACAGTATTAGAAAAACTATATTACCAAATAAAAAAAATTAAAGAAGTTTTAATTATCTACAGAGAAAAATATTACAATTTAAATCAGCAATCTGAATTTTTAAATTCACTTTGAATCTTACTTTCAAAAATAGATATAAATAGATATGAAAATCATCTTATGAGGATCACAGAATATTAACCCTTTAAGTCCTCACGATGCATTAGCCCTTTCAAGCCCGAATTTACAATTGTCATCTTCATCCACTACAAGCCGTGAATTGTTGTCTCAATTCTCGACTTGTAGCGGATGGAGATGATTTGACGTAGTTTAAAAATTAAAGAAAATTACTATGTATTGGTAAACCAGTTTCATGGAAATTTTCATTCTAAAACCCTTAGTTGTATGAAAATTAGGTCTGTTTTCGGGGATGTAAAATGATGCGTTAATGCTTCGTGAGGGCTTAAAGGGTTAAGTCCTCACAATGCATTAAAGCATCATTTCGCATCCCGAAGAATGACTTAATTTTCTAAAATCTAGAGGGCTTTAGAACGAAAATATTCATAGAACTGTTTTATTAATAGCACTTTTTTTTATTTACCACCCACTTCAAGGCATCTTCATCTGCAAGTCGAGAATTGCGACAGCAATTCGCGGCTTGTAGTGGATAAAGAGTACAATGGTAAATTCAGGCTTGAAAGGGTTAACTAACAAATATATTTATGAACGTTTAAAATGATCAAAAATGATTAAATATCAAAAAAAGAAAGTATCATAGCCTGTATGTGAACACAATAATGTGACCTGATATTAGATTGATATTGCAAACTGTGGGCTATGCTGACCCAACATTATCCTGCTAAGTCAATTTATTTAAATTTTCACCCACTTTAAGTTGTGTCTCGCTACCGCAATCCACAACTTCAAGTGGTTGAAAATTACTCATATTTGTTTGATTTTGAGCACAAAAATATTTGCAAATCTTGATGTTTAGACACACATTCCCAATATCATTCATTCCTTTATCAAGTTTTAAATCAGATTAAAAAATTTACATCAATAGTCGTGATCAGCAGGATAAGGGTTAAACCAGTATCCCAGGAAACACGACACGTTGACCCAATGTTGGTTCAATGTTGGGCTGACGTCGTAGACGGTGGGCCAACATAAAACCAACATTGGTTCAACGTGTTGTGTTTGCTGGGATCAGGTCAATGTGTCACATCTAAAATTACCTCCGCTGGTAATAGAGAATATTTCCAGTATTCTCTGAGTCCAGTAACAATAGAATCATTGGTAAAAGAGAGATAATGAGAGAATTCTCTGTTGAGGGCGATCCAGTCACTGCCCCCATCTATACGGACTCCCTCGGGAATCACCCGATCCCCGAGTCTCCACATGTGAGTGTCACACTCGTGAAATAACTTATCCAGACCCTGCTTCCTGATAAACCTGGTCAACAATGGATAATAGTCAAATAAAAACTATTTTAAGTTATTTTTATACAACATAATAATTTTAAATTTTAAATTTAGTCAGATAATTCAATTTGAGTAATATCAACTGTTCCTCAATATAAAGTGAAAAAGAGTGAGCCCATTGAACGCCTGAACGTTGTTCACTGGTAGAAAAACATAAAAAAGGATGATGTAGAACGGCCCCATCCACATCAGCCTTTATTATGATTTTTTGCTGGTTCAGGGGTTCAATGGGCCAGCAGTGTCTCTATTCCAGCTAGTTCAAAAAGTTCATAAATATAAATATTTTCGTCATTTGAAGCTGGAAATTGTGTCATTCAGGTTTAAATGAATGAAAAATAGAAGCAAAGAGTTTAGAGCAGCATACAGTTATCACATTCATAAGATAAATTTTCACATAAAAATGTTGAACTAGAATAAATATACATTATAATTTCTCAATGAAAACTAAGACAAATTAAATGATTTACTTATGTTAACGTTTACTAAATAACACTAAACATTATTTAACTGGTGTAATATTATTTGTTAATATGATAGCATTTGTGATTATCTCCAATGAAAATCATAGCAAAGATTAAAATCTCTAGTATTATTTCAGAACCAGTCTTTGAAATAATTGCATATATAACACTTGTTTCTGCATACAGACCAATTTTATAAAAAAAACAGTTTTTAAATACTAGTTTTAACATAAGGCCACAATAATTTCATCTATAGTTCTTTATTAGCTGGAAAAAATCTTAACAAAATCATAAATAAACCAGTTTTGCATAAAAAGGCAATGTTCTGCAGGAAAATACCTTGGTGTATCACGACCGTGTGACTTTACGAAGTTGTTATCTTTATACTTGGTCAGGAAAGCAACTAGTTCATCAGTCGTTCTGTAAAAAAATTATGTCAAATTTATTATAAAATTCTATAGCAGATCACAGTATAATTAGTAGCTTTAGTTTATTAACTAAGTTTGTTAGAAATAACTATTTCCATAAAATTGAAATAAATATTATATGAACAGTTCTTTTATGCAACATGTGGAATATGATTAATAAAAAAACATATTTTTCGTTATTCAATTAGCTTTAAATGAAGGAAAAATAGAAAAAAATTCAGCAGCATAATGGCTAATTACCCAAGAATATTATCAGTGAATCAAATTTACCCGCATTTATGTGTAATTACTAACGCAGTGCAACCTGGTATGAGCGACAACACTAGCGACAGAGGAGAAGTGGTATTTTGCCTTGGGAGAAGGTTCATTTTTATGTCAGATGCCATTCTGGGGAATTGCCGATTAGCATCCAGTAGGAGTTTGGCTGCTTATAGCAGATATTCTACCGTATATCAAAATGTAAGCTTAGAACTTTCAAATTTAAGTGGTTTGTATTGTATTCTATGAAATTGCTGCCCCATGACACATATGTAAGAGGGTGAAGGGTTCTGCCATGTTCTGCCGCTCAGCTGAGCGTTCACATGTGAATGCTGGGAAGTAAGCGGCAGAACGTCGCGTCGTAGACCCATAACATAGGTATTCAAATAAATCAGTAGAACTAACTAAGATTTTTATGCGGATTTCAAATTTAAAAAAAAAATTGGTCTCTATGGTTCAAACAAATCATTCAGCGTTGTAAGGGTGAGCTACCTACTTGACAGGGAAGTCAGATTCACTGAGGTTGATGAAGATATCCCAGTTCCAGTCTGTCATCTCCACCAGCTCTTTAATACAGT
The DNA here is from genome assembly GCA_964017125.1 of Flabesymbios commensalis. Lineage (NCBI taxonomy): Eukaryota > Metazoa > Annelida > Polychaeta > Terebellida > Flabelligeridae > Flabesymbios > Flabesymbios commensalis. The sequence continues at coordinate 12,026,887 of OZ024904.1, forward strand.
TGAGCAGCATAGAGAGCAGACTCGCTCCGCCCCAGATGGTTGACAATCTGCGTTTGCTCATTCTCACGTTAGGGAATCTCATCGCCAGCTTAGACAGTTCACGATGCATGTATTCTTGGCGCTAAAATTTCCAAATTAAGCAAGAAAATAAATGTGATGACGTAGAATGCATTACCATGAATGGTTCAGGGGTGAGGGTAGTTTTTCAATATAGTGCTGAAATAATTTTACATGAACCAAGAAAAAAAATGTTTTCTCCTAATCATCAAAAATGGCTTATTAGCTCTTTCTGCTTCATTTGAATACCTATGTTAATGGTCTAAGGCCTTCATAAATATTTTACTCCTACAGAGTGGGGTTCGCCTTCAGTCAGATTCTGACATCAAAGACTGTCCCCACGCTAAAAGGGTACGACAATGCTAATTAATAAAACACGGAAAGTATACTAGAGTCGACATAGTCTCTAAGGGTTAGTATGCTACAGGGGATAACTTAACCCTTAAAGTGCTAAGCATGACTATATACCCGCTGTCAGATTAACTTGTATCGCATGTTTTTTGCTGATTTCTCAGTCAATTCTCAACCGATTTTCATGAAATTTTGCAAGGACTATTTTCAAGACAATACTGTGGCATTTTCATCGGAAAATGTTGTATAGCAGACCATCTAAAAATTTCAAGGTAGTCACCGCGTGACTCGAAAATAGTCCTTGCAAAATTTAATCAAAATTGGTTGAGAATTGACTGAGAAATCGTCGAAAAACATGCGATACAAGTTAATCTGAAAGCAGGTATAGTCCAACTATAGCCATTTTTAATTTTTTTATTAGCGAATCAAATCACTCATATTGGGAATTAATTTGGTGTTTAGGCATGTTAAGTGTTTAGACGTCAGAATCTGACGTGGTAGACGACAGATTCTGAAGTCTAAAGTCGGTCCCAGCACTGAAAAAGTAAAATATTTATAATGGCTGTAGATCCATCACATGAGTATTCAAATAAAGTGGAAAGAGGTAACTAAGACATTTATGATGATTTCAAAATGAAAAAACCTTTGGTTTCCATGGTTTATTCAAAAATAAAAAAAATAAGAGTTGTAAGTGCTAAGGGTTTGACAATACCAATAATTTTAAACAAACTATACCCAGTGCTACAATTTATTTGCAAACTTACAGCATCAACGTGGATGTAATAGTAATGGTTCGGATGATACAGTGTCTTGAATAGTCTGTGGACTTGTCGGACTGCTCGTCCGCTGACGGTCAGCGCATACACTACTCGTATCTTCTCCTCTTGCTCCAGCGCTTCCTCGTTAAGCACCAGCTCTGCTGGATTGTCACGTCTCTCTAAAATCAACAATACCAGAAATTACATCATTAATTCTTGTCCTGCTGAATTATTTCAATTTTATTTCTCGTCATTTGTAGCTGGAATTGCTAACGCAATTTCCAGCTCCAAATGACAAAAAATATTTCTATTTTTGAAAATATACATCTTCTAATTATTTGTTTAGCTCAGCATCTACCACAAACTATATTATCCTTTTCAGTGACGTATTATTTGTTCTAAAGTATGCTTAAAACCGCATATATACGGGCGCAGCAGGACAAGGGTTAACCCTTGTGCTGCTAAGTCAGTATATATATATGTTTCCAAGCGTGCTTCTGAAGTTCAAACCTAGTAAAATACTACTAAAAATGAATAATTTGTCGTATATAGATATAAACCTAAATTAATCAAATATTAACCCTTGTCCTGCTAGGCCCGGATATATAATGGGTTAAGGATGTTTTAGATCAATAAAAATATCACTTAATTTTGATGAAATAGTTTTTAGTAGATGCTTAGTTGATCCAATAATTTAATTTTAGACATGTCTATTTTTCATAAATAGTAATATTTTTCGTCATTTGAAGCTGGAAATTGCGTTAGCAATTCCAGCTTTAAATGACGAAAAATACAATTGAAGCAATTCAGCAGGACAAGGGTTAATATTTTGATAATGTTATTAAAATTAAAGGTTTTTAGACGATTTGCCAACTAAACTAGCAGATCTAAGATTAATTGAGCTTACCATTTACACCAGTATGAAAAAGCTCCACAGCTAAAAAACCACCACAAGTTTTCTCAGGGTCGCCGGGACATTTTGAGTTGCATGATGAATTTGATAATATTTTATGCGTAATACTTGACATGTCTGTATTACCGCACCAGCACTCATACCCATACTGTACACCTGCCAACTTATAACCTAAAAAAAATTTAGTTTAAAAATTAATCATACAAAAACATAATTACTAACAGATACACACTGTGAAATAAGAAATTATAGATCTAATCATTCACGAAATAATTAGAGCTCATTGAAGTGAAGCATAAAATTTCCACCCATTTAAGTTAGCTCTGTGTCTCTTAAATTTAACCTGTATATAATGGGCCTAGCAGGACTTAAATCGAAGTATTCACAAAATCAGACAGCTCATTAAAGTGAAACAAACAAATTTTGATTAATTTTCATAAATTTTTATATTATTTAACAATTTGAACCCTTACGATACATCAAAGCATCATTTATCATCTCTGAATATTGATATAATTTCCTAAAATCTAGGGGTCTTTTAACAAAAATTTTGATTGAACTGTTTTAATAATAGCATCATCTTTTTTTCATTTGTCACCCACTTCACGTCATCTTCATCCACTACAATTGCAACAGCAATTCGCGGCATGTAGTGGATGAATATGACAATGGTAAATTCAGGCTCGAAAGGGTTGAAATTATCTCTGTGTCACTTAACAGGGGATAATTTGTCTGGTGTAGCAGTGCAGTTTGCTACACATTTGGGGCCAAATGCTACACAATAATATGTTGGTGTAGCAGTTTTTGTCATGGAAAAAAGTACCTTGGCACATGCACGGCTGCACAACTGCTAGACAATTTTTCTGGAACGAATTATTCCCTGCTTAACCCTTGCAGCGCTGAAATATTTTGTATAAACCATGGAGACCAAAGGGTTTCTTTAATGTGCAATCATCATAAATATCTTTTTTATATTATAAATATCTTATTCATTTAAATACCTTTGTGATAGGTTCAAAGCCATTATAAATATTTTACTCTTTACAGAGATTGCCTTTAGACATCAAATAAGTCGATCCCCCGCTGCAAGGGTTGAACTTGATTATTATATTTTTTAAATAACTGTGACCCGGGCTTATTTGATTTGGTTTTTTAATCTAGCCCCTTTACTGCCCGGCACCCTGTTGAAGACCATGCTTTAATTAGGACACTTCTTCAACACATATTTGGATTGTCTCGACCCACAAACTTCAAGTGGGTAAAAATTACTCAAATGTGTACACAATTTAAATCAAAAGATATGCTAATCCAGCAAATTTAACCCTTAAAGCGCTGACAAATTTTGTATAAACCTTGGAGACAAAAGGATTTTTTTTCAATTTGAAATCATCATAAATGTCTTAGCTAGCTCTTTCTGATTCATTTGAATAAGTATGGTATGGGTCTACTACAATTATAAATATGTTTACTCTTACAGCGCGGGGATAGACTTTAGTCATCAAAATCTGACATCTACAGACGTTAGATTTTGCCGACTAAAGTCGATCCCCGCACTGTAAGGGTAATGGGCATAAATTTCTGCTTGAAGGACAAATCGAAAGGCTGGAAATGGCGATAGAGGTGATTGGCACTTCAAAGGTTATCATTACTGTACCATGTGTACTGGGTGTTAACACTTGTGCTGATGGAGATGTTATTATTTGGTTCAAGCATGTTTTAGATCAATAGAAATAGCAGTGCACTAAATTTAATAAAATAGGTTTTGGTAGATGCTTGGTTAATTCAATATTGGAGATGTCTATTTTTCGTAAATATTTTTCGTTACTAGAAGCTGGAATTTCCAACTTCAAATGCAAAAAATACAATAGAAACACTTCAGCAGCACAAGGGTTTCCCAGTTAAATAATAAAGAAACTCTATCGCCCTTGTCTTTATATCACACATAAAAATATTTAAAGTCAGAGAAAAGCTTAATTATTACCCTTAAGGTGCTGAATTTTTTTATGAAAACCTTGTAGGCCAAAGGTTTTTTTTCAATTTGAAATCATCATAAATGTCTTAGTTAGCTCTTTCCGATTCATTTGAATACCTATGTTATGGGTCTATGACCATTACAAATATTTTTACTCTTATAGTGTGGGGATCGACTTTAGTCATCAGAATCTGACATATCTACAGACGTCAGATTCTGACATCTAAAGTCGATCCCCACGCTGTCAGAGTTAAGTATGAATTCCGGTCAGTACAGGAGGTACTACGGATCAAATAATAATACCAGCAAAGATGTCAATTTAAAGTTGGAAAAAAGACAACAACGCAGCATTATATGCATTGTATTTATTCAGTTACATCACCATCATGAAGGTGTAACGCTACATACACTGCTGCACTGTGGCCTTCTTTCCTTTTTTAATTAACCATAAAAAAATTAGAAATAAAAAACATGAAATAATACATAAATGACCATAATTACCTCCACGATAGCATTGACTGATACATTTGTCAGGAGTATTCGTCTCCTTCAAATCAGCATGGCTGTCTACAAGCAGACGCTGTTCCCTGTCATCTCGATAACACCCAACTCTTGTCCCCATGATCTTATCTGAAAAAAAACGTTAAAAGAATAACCCTTTAAAAGCTATTAAAGCACAACTATAGTCATTTGTAATCTGTTATATTAGATAATAGTTTTTTGAAATGAGATTCTAAAAATCAAGATTTGCAAATTTTTGGGCCCAAATTGAAAAGATATTTTGACCTACTTGAAGTTGTGGGTTGCACTTAGTGAGAAACAACTTCAAGTGGGTCAAAATTCAATTTAAAAACTCAGCAAGTATATCTGTATATAGAAAAGACAGAAAACAAGCTGATCTTTGAAGTAGTTTCAACATATTTTGCTTATATTTATTTAATTAAATTTAAATTCAAAAGCCCTCATGTCATATGTTACAAAGTAAAGACAGAAACAAGCCAATACATTTACATGTCAAGGTATATTTAAACTTCTTGTTTGTATATATTCTTAATAAATTGGACTTCTGTTGTAAAAGGATTAAATAAAAATGTGTACAAAAACAAGAGAAACTACATTTTTTTGCGCAAATTATCTCAGCAATATTAAAAGTTTTATAAATCACAGACATAAACTTGATCCAAACCCTGTACAAAACGGCCCTTCCAAGTTTCCACTGGAGATTTTTACTGGGCATTTCATAATACCCAGGGCTAGACCCTAACGGGCAAGAACATTATAGGGGTGCATGCCCCCCAAATTTATCACTTGCCCGACTTGCCACTGACATGCGTTGTCTGTTGTGACAGTCGCTCAAATTGAAGCTATTGCCCAGGGGGCCACTGTCTGTAATTTTTTACTTGCCCCCACCTAAAATCGGTTGCCCGATACCATGACATTTTTATTCACCTTAGGGTGAGAATTGTTACCTTGATTCTCACCTTATTTAAATGAAAGGAAATCAGAAGAAATATCTAGTACTAAGTAGGTGGTAGAATGCCATTCAACCAAGTTGAAAAAGTCATACAAAAGCAAATAATTTTTACTGGTCTCACATGAATACATTACCTTTCAAAGGGCATGTGGATACAAGCTTTGTTGGAAATAGTTTGTTGGCTAAATTCTCACATGCGACATCAGCTAATGACTGTTTACACTGGGACGTTCTGGCACGTTCAATAGCTGATAAAGTCTCTTTGGCCTCCAGAAAGCATTTTGGTTGGAACTTGACAGGTATTTCATTTGGATGATTTTTACCTCTCTTGTTTTTATGCACAGCTACACCTATATCGTCCTTATTTTGCTGTCTACCTATGATGAGTTCTTTTTTACCCTTTTCTTTCAGTGACAGTGGCTGAACTGTATGATTATGATGTGAAACTTCACCCTGGAAATTAAGATACATAAACTTGTTATCAGTCAGATTGTGACAAATATTTTTTTATAATTTCATAAAATTTGGTTGATAGGCCTATTCTTTCACATTTAGACCTATCCACATGTAGACCCTATTGAAAAAATATTTTAACTGGCCATGATATGATGGGCATGCACATAGGCCTACACCTTGGGCTTGGTCATGTTGGTCAAGATAATCTACAAAAATTAATGCCAATAGTCCTTTAGAATCATAATCATGATAATGGTGACATGAAACAGATGAGGAAAGATGCAGTCAATAGCCTGAGCTAAAAGTAGTTTTCACTTTTGTTTTAGACTATATAATTAGAATTAGAGTCTACAATCAGAGTCTATGGTGTAAATTTGGTGGAAATTTTTTGTTGTGTACTTTTTTGTCCCTAATAGACAGACTGGTACCTTTGCTAAAACGGCGACCTATTTTGCATACAGGTTTGTTTGTTGTGGTCAGGTATATTTATATTGTAGTGATTTTCACTGTACATGTATGCAGTGAATATCAATGAGTTACACTCTGTGTGTCAGACCACAGTCAAATGTGATAACCCAGTCTGGCTCAACATTAAACAAACGTTTCGGGTTTGCTGGGCAGCTAGACAGATTAAACAATGCCCCAGCCGCAAATTGGTGGGAGGCCCCCTCTTGGTGGGAGGCCCTGGGCTAATGTTGACACACATTTATTTTACATTGAACCAATTCCTGCTTTTGTTATGTATTTTCAGCCTAACTATAGCTTCAATGAATAGGCCTATTATTCCATTTGAATTCATGCTAACTAGTCTATATTCATGATATTTATATTATTATTTTACTGTAGGCCTAGCCTACTTTCATCGTGTTGTGTTCATGTAAACCTATGTAGAATAATTATTATCCAACGTATATTATAATTCACTTCGTGTTTCATTGATATAGGAAAAGCCATTAGGGTCCTTACGACAATAGCACCACCTGGTGATTGGTTATAAACTAAGGAGCTGTCGATTTCTGCTCGACTGCCAGCTCATTCTGACCAGCCTCCAAATGTTGATTCAAGTAAAATTGATTTGCTAATATTACAATTTATTGTTACAATAATTATTTAAATATATATTTAAAGAAAGCCACGTTTGATTTGATTTGATTTGTTCGTGGCTCAACGCATTTGGCAGTAAAGCCACTATTGTGGCCCATCGGCATCGCACTTAAAACGGTTAACAAAAAAAAGAGGATTTTTCCAGCAGGTGCTTTTTTTCCGAACGCTCTTCTATTAGGGACAAGAGACTATTTTGTAAAATAGACCAATGGCATGTATATTAGGCCTATATTTCCTGTTTTATGATAATCACGTAGTCGTAGACGGTAGAGCTAGGGGTGTGACCATACCCCGAAAAAGACCGAAAAAGACTAGAAACCCCGAAAAAGACCTGAAAAAGACCGAAAAAGACTTTATTTTCAACCGAATTCTGTTTATATGTTACTATAATCCTATTTTATATATAAGTATGTTGGGCCAACGTTGTTGACGGTGTACCAACAGTAAAGCAACGCTGGGCCAATAGGATGACAACTCACCCGAGGCGGGAAAACACTCAGTAAGGCGATGTCATGTAGCTTTTGTCAAGTAGCCTACATAAGGGCCATTAGGCTAATTATTATTAAAAAAAAAACAGTTGTATAAATATGAAAGTCTCAAAATGTATTATGAGATAAAAATGTAGGCCTGCTGGTAGTGCATAACGAGAACTTGTGTTGGTCTTTTTTTATTATGTCGTGTCTTAATTATATATTTCGAACGGCGCTATAAAAATTAATCGTTCGAAAATATTCATCCATACCTAATAAAAAGGGGTATGTATAAATAAAACGATTGAAAAAATCATTCGTGTTAATGTGCCAGCACATATCTAGTTAACCCTTAAACCGCTAAACACGACTGTAGTCGTTTTCAATCCCTTTTAGTGGCCGATTAAATCGATGTTATTGGAACAAAACGAGTGTTTAAAATTTGCAAATGTTTAAAGCTTTAATGGTTAATAAGCATATAGCCTATATACAAAGTATACACTAGACTTACTCTGTATAAATCAGAGCACCTAAAAGAAGCCATTTGTGGCGACAGGACTCATTTCGCCTGCCCACCCCTGCATATCAACCAGTCACCTACAATTGAGTGTTGCATCAGCGAAGACCTCGGTACTACTCTCATTGACAAGGATGTGCTTCAGGAAGGCGTATCACACCACACCGTTGTGAAAGTGTTATGATCATAACACACAGAGCAATTCATCAGGGAGCTCATCGTGTCACTCACCATCTGCTGAGTGTTGCTTGATGTCCCCGGTATCCTGGTTTTGCTATCACACATTCTTTACAATTTTATAACTTTGTATTTGTTATTCTATTACGGTCTTCTGAATTAAAATACATTTCTTTATCTTGCATAATTAACACCGGCATTTATGGGCACTGTACTGCCCCCGGGGTACTGTCAGTAAGTGTTTCGTAAACTATCCTATTTACGAAAGCTATATAGGGCCTATATTATTCCGAATATTTAGGCCTACTAATTTAAAATATTTCGTTGTAATAATTGAACACATATATATGCGCTCATATAAATGTGTTCTTTTTAGAAGGCCTACAGCAAAAACGGGATAGTGAACCAATGTCTTTTTAATGTTGGGCCAGTGCGGAAGACAACGGAACAACATCGGCCAACATTGGTTCAATGTCGCAAGCTGAGAGGTCTAGGTTCGCACGTGAACAACTCAACACCTGTCACACATAGAGCTAGCTCTTTGTTAAAGTGATTTTATAATTTAGATGTTTAACGGCGCCTGTAGACGCTTGCAGTTTTAATAAACCCGTCGTATATATATTTTAGTGTATTTATATTATAAACTCTTACGGCAACACTAAATATAATTACATATAACATTTGATTCGGCCCACAGTCACGGTATTTAATGCGCCAGCCAGATCTATAGACAATGCAACTATTAATAGTAGGCCAGCTAGGTTATGGTTTATTTCATGTATTTAGCCATCAAAATACGCCGGATACATACCTAAGCATATACAGTAATATCAAATGGGATACAGTATCATATAATATAAAATTCGGTTGAAAAAAAGTCTTTTTCGGGTCTTTTTCGGGGTTTCTTGTCTTTTTCGGTCTTTTTCGGGGTATGGACGCACCGTAGAGCTATAGGTCATACGCCCAATATCGCGAACCACGTTTTTTGCCATTTAAAAAATATTTGGTGATTAAATTTTATTTTTTTCAACTTTATTCAACTTGCCAAGTTATCCGGCGCCTATTTCTGCCGTTTTTTCAGCAAAAAATACTTTACATCGTCTGATCCTTTCTTTGTCATGTATAATGACAGGTGCAAGTCATTCATCATTAGAGCGGTGGGCGATATTAAGTGAAATTCGCGAAAAACGTTATACATAACAAATAAAGGATCTCCCAAGTTAAAATATTTTTCAAACAAAAATTATACCTGGAGATCGCCGGACATGTTAGTGAGTTGAATAGAAGTAAAAAATAATAATTTCAGCTGGTAAATATTTTTTAAATGGCGAAAAACGTGGTTCGCGATATTGGGCGTAAGACCTATATTGCCGTAGTGGTGAAATAGTAATACTAATAATACTGTAATGTTAATACAGTCTTAGTCAAGAGGTTTTTTTTAGTTAATTATAGCTTATTTTAGTGTAATATCCTTGTCAACACAGCCAACGCTGTTGACAGTTTGGTTGATTGAACTTGTGGAACTGTGGAAGTCAACTTTCAAGTTTGTAAAGAGCAGACGACACTCACCAATTGATGTTTATTTTCCAGTTCCTTAAGTCGTCTTCTTAAAAGTTCATCATCTTGAGTCATAACATAAAAATTGTAAGCTAAAAAGCACTGCATGAAGAAGAATAACAAAGTGACACCGAAGAAAAAGCGATATCTGCGACAGAAACGTTTGCCAACCCCGACACCGGAGGCTGCCATTTTCGGCGGACCTGCCGTGTTTCTACCTCCGCTCGGTCTAAATGAAGAGCGTCAATGTTGACGTGGCTGCTGGACATTGAGTGATATTATTCCTCGAGTCGCCACTGCTAAATGCTGCTGGAATACAGTGGGATATGACATCTATCTTAAATGTGTCAGTAGTGTAAATGTTAGACATAATTAGACATGCCATATATCCAACCTTTCGAGCATTTTTAATCCTGTTATTAATTTCAGTTTGTGTTGCCAGTGGCAACTTGCCACGCACTCAAAAACAGTTGGCAGCAGGTCATCAGATTCAGATCACTGCCTCATCATGTCATCAGTGGTTATGTTAATGCGACTGTAGGGCCTAACGTTACTGCCCAAGATAATACGATTCACAAGAGTGATCAAGCATGAATAAATCAGTCAGTGTAATGATATTTTATACTCGCATGTAAGGCGAGAGCTCGTTGATTAATTGGTTCTCAAGACCATAGGCACCATAATGGAAAATCAATAAAAAAATAAAATTGAAATTTCGTCTTTTAACATAACATAACATAACATAACATAACATAACATAACATAACATAACATAACATAACATAACATAACATAACATAACATAACATAACATAACATAACATAACATAAAATAACATAACATAACATAACATAACATAACATGACATGACATGACATGACATGACATGACATGACATGACATGACATGACATGACATGACATGACATGACATGACATGACATGACATGACATGGCATGGCATGGCATGGCATGGCATGGCATGGCATGGCATGGCATGGCATGGCATGGCATGGCATGGCATGGCATGACACATGACATGATATCCAAATGAAGCCGAAAGAGCTATCTGACACGTATTTTATGAGGACTCTAAATAAATAAAAAAATTACCCTTGGGCTGCATGTTTATACATAAAAATTTCAGCGCTGTCAAGGGTTAAGGCGACACAATCAGACTAAAATCATCAAAAAATCGGTAATTTTATTTTGGCTTCTAAATGTGACCACATGATGTGAACATGTCCATGTTTACATCAGCCCAAATAAAATTACAGATTTTTTTGATGATATTAGCCTGATTGTAATATTGCAAGGTGGGTTATAGGCCTAGGTCCAGTTATCCCAGCATGCACGATACGTTGAGCAAAAGCCAATTAAACTAAGATTGTGCCAATGTCGTGTGTTTTAGGGTATACATGGCATAGTGCTACAATGACGTTTTATTGCAGTAGGCCTATAAACATAATTATTCTGGAAGTTAGTTCTAGGGGCCTAACACAATAATGTCAATGGATAGAGTGAATCCCCCACCCTCGATTCGTATAATGAGCTAAAACGTATACATAGGCACTACGTTGTATATAATAGGGCCTACATGTGTTTACATCTCGATTGAAGGACAATGAAATCAGTTCAAAGTGGCCACCAATTCGACCAAGATAAGGCTACATGATTTCAATCAATCAATCAATCAATCAATCAATCAATCAATCAATCAATCAATCAATCAATCAATCAATCAATCAATCAATCAATCAATCAATCAATCAATCAATCAATCAATCAATCAATCAATCAATCAATCAATCAATCAATCAATCAATCAATCAATCAATCAATCAATCAATCAATCAATCAATCAATCAATTAATCAATCAATCAATCAATCAATCAATCAATCAATCAATCAATCAATCAATCAATCAATCAATCAATCAATCAATTCAATCAATCAATCAATCAATCATTGAAGAAACTAATCAATAAATCAATCAATTAATAAATCAATCAATTAACCATTGTTTTATTCAATCAATCAGTCAATCATCCAACCAATCAGTTGATCAATCAAGAAAGCAATCAATCAATCAATCAACCAATCAATCAAATATTCAATCAATCAATCAATCAATCAATCAATCAATCAATTAATCAATCAATCAATCAATCAATCAATCAATCAATCATTGAAGAAACTAATCAATAAATCAATCAATTAATAAATCAATCAATTAACCATTGTTTTATTCAATCAATCAGTCAATCATTCAACCAATCAGTCAATCAATCAAGAAATCAATCAATCAATCAATCAACCAATCAATCAAATATTCAATCAATCAATCAATTAATCAATTAATTTCTTCCACAGTATTCAATTCCACAGCGTCATCCCATCAAACACGTACGGGGCATTCACCCAATGCTGTTTCAATGTTAGTCCACCGTTATCGACGTAGGTCCAACATTGAAACAGCATTGGTTGAATGTCCCGTGTTTGCTGGTATGTGCTGCATTAACCATCCCTTGAGGTTCGAACTTGTTCATATTCATCTTTGGTTTGCATTAAAGGGACTGGCCCAGGCTAAAATCATCAAAATATCGGTGATTTTATTTCGAGTTCTTAATATGACCATATGATGTAAGCATGTACATGGACTAGAACTGCAAATTTTTATAATTTTTGTGCTGCGCATTCACCAGTTAGGCTAGATATAGGGACGAAATTCCTGATTTGTAATTATTGACAACCATGTCAAAAATAAGAAATGCGGGAATTTCGTCTCTATATCTAGTCTAACTGGTAAGTGCGCAGCACAAAAATTATAAAAATTTGCAGTTCTAGTCTATGTACATGCTTACATCATATGGTCATATTAAGAACTCGAAATAAAATCACCGATTTTCTGATGATTTTAGCCTGGGCCAGTCCCTTTAAGCCTAGGCTTCTTGCACAACTGACATGCTTGAAACAAATGTAAAAGTTTGGTGGAAAGTATATGTAGATAGATGGTTCGACCCAAACCTTACATAGTAGACTAAATTAGCTACATGTATAGCTCCCGGAGGTATAGCTGCTATACGCAGAATGTCATTACTGCTATAGTCGGATTAGATGTTTAGCAGCTGTACCGTTATTCTCAAATAAAGACCAACTGTTTCTAATTATAGTGAACCACATGACCACGTGGGACGCAGCTTCTGAGCATTAAACAGCAGGGGATGTATATTATCAACACACGAACACTGGGCCGTAGTGACCCTTGTCGACCCAAGGATTCTCTTTACATAATATAGCCTGTTATGATCGCTAGGTCGCTACAAATGACCTCTTCATCTATACATCTCCACTTCATGATTTGTCATTGTCTATGTCGATTGTTTTTTCATTCATTTGAAGTTAGAAATTAATTGCGCTAGCAATGTCAGTTTCAAATGGATGGAAAAAAAGACTGATAATGATTGAAACATCACTCAATCTGTTAATATGATAACGTGATTGATGCTGTTCGTCGTCTGGAATTACTATATCGAACACCCAGCAACAATCCTCGAAACCATTTACAAGATATAGACCTGTAGGCCCCTACTTTTGCTAGCTAATACGATCGTACACCCCGGTCGTACACTCTCCTAAGATATATCGGCTGGTCTAGAATGACCACTCAACAATGACGAATTCCAACTACAATTGCTATTCGAATCAGAATCAACGTTGACACCGTATCGGCTTTTTTATTGTGTGTCGTATATTCATAAATATCGGGAAATGATATAATATTAGGGCGGCAATATTAATACTCGATACTCTTTCATCATGGGAAAGCTATGTGCTGTTCGGTCTGAGCCCCACGAAAAATGATGCCACTATAGAATATAATGTGTGACAAAATGTATGTTATTACGCTACTAGGTATAGGCGGATTATATGAGATGGTCAAGTATAACATCTAAAATAAAAGCTCAGAATTACCTCATTGTAATGGATTATATATTATTTTATGAATATTATTCAAAAGATGTCATACGGAACTTAAAGGGTTAACTTACATAAGTTAATGTGGGGTATGGCTAATAGTAAGTTAATTAACGATGATTTATTGAAATTAAATCACTTCACTATAAGGCTGCAAGCCTTGTCCACATCAATTGAGAATCTCATATATTGATAAGTTGCATGATGGCGTAGATGATTTTGAAAACTGGATTCATATTACAGAACTTTTGTTGTCAATATAAGCACTATTATTATATTATGAGCAATAACTATTGGAATAGACTGAATAACTTCAGTAATGGCTAACAATAGATACAAAAATTCAATATGTATTACAAAGTTCTGGGTGTTATATCCAATGTGGTGTTGATGTTACTAATGGATCATTTTGTGAAGTGTTTCCATTTGTTTGATTTTAGCTGACCATATGACTATCATCCATGATTAGCCCTTACAACGCTAAATTTTTATTGTATAAACCATAGAGAACAAAGGTTTTTTTTTAATTTGAAATCATCATAAATGCCTGATAATAGTTCATTTCAATACCTATACTATGGGTCTACGGCCATTATAATTATAATTCTGACGTCTAATGTCCATACCCGCGCTGTAACGTTAAAATATAGTTGAATAATGCTAATCTTAAAACAAATTTCAATAACGTAGATCCATATATCATCATCATTTATTTTAATATACTGACATGAAAGTCATATAATTTTGTAAGCACAACATATAAATTGAGTTAGTCGTACCCAGCCCATAATTTTAAGGGCTCATAAGTCAATTTAAACTAGGTATATATTAAACTAAATAGTGTGAGCGATATACCGAACACATGTCCTCAGCAGAAACGAGAAACCCAGCATCTACGACACTGATCCAGCACTCACCCGGCACCGGGAAGTGGTCTCGCGCCCGCAAGGAATAGCTGTCAGAAAAGTAAATTAACCTCTCCTATAACATATTATAAAATAAACAAGCACGAGCAATTAGCATCACCTACCCATAAAGTGACAGTATATATACAGATATTCGGGAATGGGAGTTCACATTAAGTATACATGTAAAAAGGAGTTCATACAACACACAACTCTTAATAAATATAACTTTGGTGATATAGATATCACAAAATTACAGTATTATTAACAATAACTGCGATATATATAAATATATTGGAAACTGTGGACGATTCATCGTCCAGTCCCCTCGCAACCAAAAGGTGTCAGTTCCCACTTCACCGGTGGCAACTAGCACCGCTTGATCCCGACGCGACAAGATAAAAGATATGATAACGAGTATTTAAACAAAGTGTTTTGTCTTTTGTTCCACGCCGTCCTCACAAAACGATACAATGACCTAGTGAGGTTATCAAAGGACATAATATATGTGAATTTGTCTTCTTCGGTTCTTAATAAAACCCCTGGCATACATTTTTCAGCATCATTGAACAAATTAATACGGAAATCATCATATAGAGTACAATTACAGATAAAATGTTGTTCATCTTCTATGGCACCAGAATTACATAGAGTGCACTTCCTCTCAGAGGTGTCGTTTCTTCTCAGGGCCTGATCTCAGGGCCTGATGTAGTTTTAAATTTAATATATGATCGTAGTTTTGGGAATGACTTCACTGATGTACTCCACTCTTCTTGAGCTAACTCCCACACTCGTTCTTTGGGTGACTTAAAATCAAACTGATCCTGGTTATAAAAATGAGTGCCCGAGTCCAGTTTTAAAAAGGTGCTACATATATCAGATGACCAATTATTTTGCCTGATTAGCCAGTCCCACTCAAAAATTGTCTTCGGTAATCGAAGAGTCCATATTAACAAGTCTATTCTACAGTCTTACTTTACATAAAATTCGTGTATATTTAGGCGAAAGCCAACCTATATCCCCTTCCATACCAGCTAATGGTGTACTCCTGGGTACAGAAAGAAAAAACCTTAGAGCCCGATTAAAAATGTTGTTACACCGTGGATATTTGCTTTCTTTCCATATGGCAGCACCATATTTATAAATATGAGTAACACAAGAATTAAACAACTTAGTGTACGTTTTACACCCAAAATTTCTTAAAGACCTGGATTTACTTATAACTGCTCCTAGAGCTCTACCAGCTGAGCTACACAATATGTGGCGTGACAGGCGTTAGGCGTAACCACTACACCAGGCCCCATGCTTTTTGCACTTTATTAGAACTCGAACTTCGGAAGGGGAGCCTGATACACTGAAGACAGTCAAGGATTTGACAAGTTATTATTCTATATCCTCAATTTCATTATATCAACCCGACCAACGCAATCGATGGTTTTATATACTGGGAAGTAGCTACCGTGACCGCGGTTGCCACGTCACCGGTTTGCGTGATCTGTTCGTATTATCTTAAGCTCAGCTACATCCAGCAATCAAAGTTTTATTTTTAACTTACACAAGGAAAATTATTGATGAGGAGTATACCGGTTTACATACATTGTCATGTAAATATAACATGTCAGGTCATGCTAAGACACGATATTCCCACCGCAAGCGATCACCTAATTATACATAAATACAATTATAGTAATGTAGTTTTTTTATGTATAGCCTAGCTAGGCCGCCTACCTACATAATCATTACAATAAAAACGGATATCTTTGAAATATACATAGGGTTCTGTATATATTTTGTATATTTTCTGCTTACCCAACAGAGCATACATATTTAGGGACATCGTTTAATTTTGAATGAAGATCTATTTAAAATAACGTTCTCCAAGGATCACATTTCACATTGCCTACATTTAATTATGAATCTAATTGATTTATATGTATGCCTTTATGTATACTCCAGCATATTCGCCTGGAACTAATTATATACAGGTTTAGTGCCGTGGTTAGATTACCTCCAACTGGCCCCCGGATAAGTGTGCCTAATTACCAAGGTCAATAACACCTATACACGTCAACAGCCACGCCCGAGCAACAACACAGTCAGAACCCTTCTAGTCCCGCGGCGTGTTCTACCCCTCGTAATCTTCTTGTGTGGTCCGCCTGATCATGTGTCTGGAGGGCAATGTCATCTCATTCACCTCACCATTCTCAGGAGGTTCTCCTGGCCCAGTTTAGCCTACATGTATACACAGGTGGCCTAAAACCTCATCCAATTCATTTGATTTACACCAATCTCTTTAGATTGCTTAAAAGTTTTATTTTCTTATCGTCATAGCTGTTAGATAACTGTTAAAATTCTTCATCGTCTTGTGGGCTTGGCCACAGTAACTGATAATCAGTTCGGGGAACACATCTTCAGCTGTCAAGTGAGTTGCGGTAGCATTGGAGCTAAGATGGAGAAACACTAGTCCCTCTCCTTTGACACTGCCAACAGATTACATAGACCTTAAGTTTTTGTGAGGTAGATGCGGGTCACAACAATAGAAAACTCTATTATTGTAAGTTTCTAATCACCTTTTTCTGGTCACTACGTAAGTTTTCAATTCCATCTAATTAATTTTGGTTTCATAATTTTTTTGGCATCGAAATAGATTTAATTAGTGTGAATTAAATGTCTTGTAGCCAAAGAAGCTGGTAAAAATATTTAGCGCTCGATGTTTTTCGGCAAACTCAGTGATTGCGTCAGTGATTGTGCATGTATTGGACAGGTTACGTAAATGTATGCCCCCTTTGCCTACTGCATAGGGGATGGGGGTATGTAGTAGAATACTGTCACTTGAAAGCTGGAAGACGGAAATTATAATCCCCATGGGCTTTTGCTTTAGCATTATGGAAGTCGGAAGTCAGACAGCGAAAGCTAGAAGAGTAGTAGGCCTATATAGGGTACCCTGAGGCCTCAAGTCAGTACATTCAAGTATAAGATTATCGGCGTATGGTTGGTTTAACATGTTTAATGTTGGCAGCATTGGTGTATGGTTGGTATAATGTTGGTACCGTCATACCGTCTGTACTTATTTTTATTATATTTCTGTGAATATGGTTCTTTTCAATTTCTCCGTGAATATTTAACCGATATCCTATCTATATAAATAAAATTTTACACAAAAACACCAGAAAAGATCACATACATATATGTCAAATAATAAATATATGTAATAATATGTAATATAATTAGCCGAGATACATTTTAATCCGAAATTAAATTATAACAAAAACTGCAAAAAACAAGAAGAAACTGATAAACTTGATACATTTACCTCCACTGGGCGTAACTTTTTCAGTCCCCTCCCCCTAGCGATGAAACAGCGGCCATGGTGTTGTCTATAACCACAAGGTGATCTGCATTTTTAGCTCTTGGTTCCTAGAGGGTCAATATGTAGGCTCACTAGGCCTACATATACAATTCCACAAGTCATGCTGGTGATGCTAGCAGTGGGCCTATCACGAACGAGGCAGCTACACATAATTCACCATTTCAAGCCTGAATTTACCATTGTCATCTTCATCCACTACAAGCCGCTCGACTTGTAGTGGATGAAGATGATTTGATGTAGTTTAAAAAAAAAAAAATTGCCATGTATTGGTAAACACTGGTAAACCAGTTTCATGGAAATTTGCGTTCTAAAACCCTTAGTTTTAGAAAAATTATGTATGTTTTCAGGGATGTAAAATGATGCTTTAATGAATCGTGAGGGCTTAAAGGGTTAATTGATGACCCGTTTATAGCACTGTGTAATTATGTCTCGTGTCACTACGTTTATGGCTTTATATTTGAACTCATACACTTCAAACCGAATTAATAATATATAGCTCTCTATCTGTATTTATATCTGTATAATACGTGGCAGTACGTAGGACTACTATTATGCTATCGCGCCACTGCAGTTGTCTATTGTAGTCCTGAATACAAGATTATCCCCTATTCAAGGCTACTCTCTGTCGCGTCGTAGTTTTACGAGCTCGTCCCCCGCTCTGGTATTCAGGATTCAAAGAAACAAAAAAATTTTTTTTCCTGTTCACTCATAGAGATTCATTATTATGGGGAGCCGCCGTGATCGAGAGGTAGCGTTCTCGGCCTCAGACCGCCAGGGCCCGAATTTCGAATCCTGTGACAGTGTCGGGAGAGCAGTGTCATCTCAATCATATCACCATCGTCAGAAGGTTCTCCTGTACCAGTTTAGCATAATATATGTACACAAAGGTGGCATAAAACCCCATTCATTCCATTTATGTTTGTATTTCTATCTGTATCTGTATAATACGTGGCAGTACGCACTATTGTGCTATCGCGCCACTGTCTAGTCCTGTATAGGCCTACAAGATTAATGGAGAGCCTCCGTGAGTGAGATGTAGTGTGCTCGATCTGAGACCGTCATGGCTTGAATTTTAGAATTTTGTGTCATTCATTCATTCATTCATTCATTCATTCATTCATTCATTCATTCATTCATTCATTCATTCATTCATTCATTCATTCATTCATTCATTTCTTCATTCATTCATTTATTCATTCATTCATTCATTCATTCATTCATTCATTCATTCATTCATTCATTCATTCATTCATTCATTCATTCATTCATTCATTCATTCATTCATTCATCCGTTCGTTCATTCATTCATTCATTCATTCATTCATTCATTCATTCATTCATTCATTCATTCATTCATTCATTCATTCATTCATTCATTCATTCATTCATTCATTCATTCATTCATTCATTCATTCATTCATTCATTCATTCATTCATTCATTCATTCATTACATCGCTTTAACACCATAGACCAGCGCACACCCTATAGGCCTACTATGAAAGTACTTAGACTACAACATATATAAAACTGTTGTGAGAAAACGTTCAAATATATTAAAGCTATAGGCTAATTAACTATAATTGAATGTAAGCGATATAATTGTATCTCAGAATATATATAGACCTACCCTTGTTGCCCACACTGTACCCCATTCTGAATTTAGTGGACAGGGTAGTCTATAGGCCTACACATCGTTTGGGAGCGCCAATGACATAGTCCAAACAATACCCTGGTATATAATCTAGTGAGGGTGTTATCTGAGATGGTACATCGGGAATTGCCTATTTATTATGCCGACATTCGGGCAATATTAAATAGGCGTAATCTGAAATTTTATTAGTAAATTAATCACCAGCTTTTGAACATGTTAAAGATGAAACGTGACATCAGACAACAATATTTCACAAAATCGTTGACCTCCATTTGTCAAATCTGAATTATTTTCACTCACTTCAAGTGGGTGAATATCCCAATGAAATGATTTGCGGATAAAGGGTTAAATATTGACCTTGGTTGGACGTTGACCATTCACATGTGGTTTCAATGTGTGGATGTACTTTAATCTAGGTGTAATGGTACTTAATAGGTCAGAAATAATCATATTTTGTGCATAGGCCATATAGGGCTAAATGGGGGGGGGGGAGGGGAATTAAAGTATTTTTTATTTTCAAAATACCGGGGGGTACATTGAAACTAATTTCAACGTACTTCCCCCTCCCCCGGTACGCTTAACCTAGTTTCAACGCCGGGGGGGTAATATGAAACTAGGGGGGGGGGCGGGGGGTAGTCTGAAACTAGGGGAGGTAACTTGAAACTGGTCTTTTTCTAGTTTCAGCGTACCGGTGGCTATGTTGAAACTGGTTTCAACGTACCCCCGGTAAGCTGAAACTAGTTTCAACATACCCCCCCCCCGGTAGGCCTATTCTGAAAGGGGGGTACGCTGAAACGGCTACACCGAGACCTGTCAGCTCCCAGTAAACAGAAAACATTTGCATAACATTTATACAACATCGGCTCAACGTCTTCCAAGTTGGTCCAACATTGTATAAATGTTATACAAATGTTTCGTATTTACTGGGTTTTTGACATATTTAGTATAGAAACATTTGTTAGGGCTGAAAACAAGGTCAACGCTCAACGTCGGATTATTTCCACCCGGTTGACTCCATTGTATGAAAATTGGGATCATGTGTTATAAATTATTCTACTGTTGACCAATCAGAGCGTGGCTCAACATGTCACATGACGAGATTAGCTAATCACCGCCTGTCATTCAATTGTTATTTAAATTAGGAGGTAGCCCATAATATTATTTCAAGCCAAAAATTATAGAATGGCCTCAGTGGTACAATACTAACGTTATGTAGAGCAGAAAGCCTTCCGTTGGCGGTCACGCACATGTTGGAGCCGACAGACTGACACTACCATGGAAATCTGTTCAAATACAAATAATATAATGAAAATGTCACCAACAATGTAAATCCGTTCACATATCGTGAACATATCACTAACAATGTAAATCCGTTTGACAACTCTTCTTCTGCCTTTTATGTAGAGCTGCATTGAGGCCTTCGACGAGTGCACCTCATACCAGATTTTATCTGTTGGCACCGCATACCGATTCTTGTCAGTGTTCAGGCAGAAAAGATCGTCTTCACCGAACGCTCCACTAGTTCCAGTATATGTACTTAATAAATCCCGCTAATTATTGAGCTCAGGGAAGTTAACATTATTCATGAAAATAACCGTTATATGGTGTGGTAATTTTTTGTGATTTGATGATTTTACGCGCTAATCAATGAAGATTAGGCCTATATTTCAACACTATTGGAAAACGACCTCTGATTTTGCCTGTATTTAAAAAGGAAAGCGGTAAGGCCACAGTTTTATTTGTACTTACCCTCTACCCACCAAGTTATATTACTTAACTTTTCACCATTTAAAGTTGTGTCTCGCTACCGCGACCCACAACTTCAAATGGGTGAAAATTACTCATATTTGTTTTATTTGAGACCAAAAATTTGCAAATATTGATGTTTAAACATAGATTTACTTCCCCAAAACTGTCATTTGATCAGCTAATAAAACAGATTAAAAACAACTGTAGTCGTGCTTAAACTTCGAAGGTAAAGGGTTTCATAGAATTTTACTAGGAATAAATTTTCTACCTCTAATTAAAATGGGGACGATAAAGCTCCATTTTTCTTTTTTCTTAAAACATAAACTCAGATTGCAACACGTTACCTAGTCAACAGACTGTAGCGTGTTGCCTGACTTCTATATGGGTTCATGTTCTTTATTATCCTTAGGCATAATGCCTTTGAGGACCAAGTGCAATACAATATAAAATAAGCGTACATGGCAGGGCATAACATACAAGGTGTATTCATTCTCCATCAACTGTTGTTTTGATAATACATGTTTTCAGTATATATATGTGATAGGTAATTATGTGAGATCATAGAGAGTGCTCAGCCAAAGATGTTGTGATTGATTTGACTTTGTAAACGTGGCAGGTACCAGGGCATGTGTGGTCTGACCTTTATATGGGTAACAGTAAATGTAAGTATATATATGTGATAGGTAATTAGTTGTGTGGGATCATAGAGAGAGCTCAGTCCCAGAGGTTGTGATTTGTCTTCGTAAACGTGGCAGTTCATAAAGACGAGTGGCCTCCGTAAACGCCAGACATTCAACCAAAACTCTATTAATATCAGGCCAGCGTCTACGACGCTGGCCCAATTTTAAAACAAAATTGGTCAAACATCTCGTGTGTACCGGTAGGGGGTACTTGAGTCCGATCAGCCAAACACGATAAGAAATACTTAACAGCCACTCTGCGTGAGTACTATAATCATCAACCCTCTCATTCCTGAGGCAGAGATATACATATTCCAAATGTGTCTCATATATACCAAAAACAATATGCTTTATGTAGATTTTCTGACTTTCAGTTAAGAAGATACAAAAAAAAAATCTTAAAATATCTTGGCAGAATCAGACGTCAGATTCTGACGTCTATGGTCGGTCCCCGCACTGAAAGGATTAAATAGAAAAAAATGAACATTACCATTTAAAAATACTTGAGCTGCGATTTGAAAAAAATTATAGGTGGTTAAAATAGTACGTAACCGTTTAAGTTCAAGAGACACTTTTGAACTTTTTCAAAATGCGTTTTCGCAACAATCATTCATAAAATGTGCAAGGACAGGTCTGAAATAAATTACAACATTAATAACATATATAACATATGTTTGCTACAAACGCCAAAATTCAGACCTGGCAAGCAAACATGTCTAGTTCTTCGGTCCGTTGCATCTTACAAGCTGTTACATGGTTATTAACCGTACAGATTAGACCTCCTCTCATCAATTGAAATCATATATTACTTAATCTTAGGCAATAACCATAAAACTTGACTGATTTTAATTGCGCATGATAATGGCTGTATACATGGTATACGCCCTATTCACACGAATCAATGTTTGACTGGGTGACGGCTGGTAGTTATATATAGTACTTGTATCGATCGTTCAGAACGCGGTAGGTCTGGGGTTCTAAACCCACAAGCTACAAATGACATTTAAAATATTTTCGTGACCATCTAAAATAGACACACATGTGATCTAAAAATGCTACCATGTTGTTAAGTAATTTGGAATTTTCACATGTATAGCGAAAAGGTGAAGATCAAATACCACACGCGGTGTTAAAAAGATAATTTATAATAAGCGTTTTACCTTTCATAGTATAATATGTGATCTTGTTCCAAGAACATAACACTACTCTTAAGAAGAGTGACTGAATATTTTTTTATGTCGCTTTGTGTACATTGTATCAATATCGCGACAGAAGGAAGCCCGAAGTCGGGACTGTAACATACTCTTATAGAATCGAAGGGTTCTTTTTTGTTATGAGATTGTAGGCATTATTTCAAATAGTAATTTTAGGCTTCCTCATTTCCCAATATTGCAACACAGAGCAAAAAGCGAAGCAAATCCTCCCTATTTAGCTTTGACTTTGAATAGGCTTAAATTACATTGATAATGTTTCACTGTTGTCACATGCGATATAGTCACCTACCGTACAGTGACCAAATTCGGTTATATCCCTGATTCAGTCATAGTGACTTTATTCTCCCTTCACAACCACGTCACACGGCGGATTTTGACGATGGAGTGCTCAAAAAATATATAAAAAGGTTTTTTTAAATATTTTTTCTTTAGATCACTGAATTATTCAATTATAATTTTTAGTCACTTGAAGTTGTGTCTCGCTACCGCGACACACAACTTCAAGTGACTGAAAATTTATGTTATTTGTGAAATTTAGGTCCCGATATAATATCAGTGTTTCAAGATTAAAGGCATTTTGTACTGTGAACGGTTCGTTCGTTATCAGTTGCTATACACTTGCTAATAAGAACACAGAATGTCTACTGCTGTTGAAATCAGTGCTCTAAGGGTTAATCTGTAGCTCATAAGTTCAACATACGTGATGAAAAGGTTACCTTACAGTAGCCAAAGTACGGCACATATCATAACATGTTTGTCGGCACAGTAACTCTCCTTAGTTGACTGAGCTTTTGACCCAGTAAATTACTAAATGCTTGGCCATCTGTATCTGTACATGTTGAGTTATGAGTGAACACTGCCAGTGCCAAGGATGAGTACGTCATTTAAATTATAGGATACCGTTAACCGCTAACCCTTGAAGCGCTGAAATATATTTATATAAACCGTGGAGACCAAAGGGTCTTTTTACATTTGAAATCAACATAAATGTCTTATAGTTGGCTCTTTCTGTATCATTTGAATACCTATGTTATGGGTCTACGGTCATTATACATTTTTAATTCTTTCAGTGCGGGAATCGACTTTAGACGTCAGCATCGTCAGCATCTGACGTCTTTAGACGTCAGATGCTGACGTCTAAAGTAGGTCCTGGGGCCCAATCCACTAAACATCTTAAAATTAAGATAATCTTAACTTTTTCTTATTTGCATTAGCAAAGTTAAGACCATCTTAACTTCCTCTGCTCCTAAAGGGTTAAAGCACTAATCACGTCTATAGCCACTTTTAGCCTTGTTATTTGACCTTCAAACAAGAAAAAATGAAGAAGAAATTAAAAGGAAAATTGTTAGATTGACATATTATTCTGCTTTTTAGTTTACTTTTTAAGCGATTGTGGCACGGTGTTAAAACCTCTGATATGATTTAGTAGTAGCTGTCAATAGGACACGAAATGTTACTACCACCATGGGCTCGAATTATTATAATTTAGCTGCTAATATATGTTTTCATATAAAATCAGTTCTTCCTCTACAGATTTGTCCGTAAATTGCTTAGCAAAACATAATTTGTGTCCTGTGATAAACAATTGTTCTGGGTACGGTTTGAAATGTCCCAATTTATTTGCTTCAAATAATGCATTAAAAAACAGTAAAATTTGTCATAATTCTTAGATTAAATGATCATATTTAGATTTAAAAGCTCCGTCAGCTTCTTCAATTTGTTTAGAATTAAAAAGTATTAAAATATTTCCAAGTTTGCATGGAGAAATATCATTTTTGTCTATTTAAAAAAAATACCCCATTGTCGAGCGAACCTTTTGAGAAAAGCTCATATACCACATAAAGTATACATTAGAGCCGGAAAGATATTTGGATGTATTATGTATAAGGAAATATTTTGTTGCGTTTAGTCGTTTAGGATGTTCAAGTCACAATCTAAGGATTGAAAGTGGAAGGCACAACAAAACTGAATTAGCTCAAAGAATATGTACTTTATGCAATTTATATATGCTATCGAAGACGAAATTCATTGTCTTATGAACTGTACAGCATATACGCATTTGTTTAACAAATGCATAGCTCCACATATCTCAGATCTTATATCTTTTTTTGAAAATTTTGTCGAATTCATACAAAGTGAGGAAACGAATCTGTATAAAAGACGTTGCATGTTATACAGTGTATATACAAAGCATTTATTCTCAGAAAGCAAAAGTTAAATGATATTTAACCATGACCATGATTACATTGAGATGTAGTTAATTGATGTACGATGGGCCTGAGGTCAAATATAAAAATAAAATATGTCCTTACCTTACCCTACCTAAAGTATTTTACCCACTTGAAGTTGTGGGTCGCGGTAGCGATACATAACTTCAAGTGTGTGAGCTATGCTCTTTAGGTTTAAAAATCATATAAGTGCTTAAAATGTATGGTGTAAATATTAACTTAAAATTTATGGTGTAAATATTAACTTAGATCTTTATTCTATGATATATCTCAACGTTTTAAAACATAAAACCAAAGTACATAATAATTAGGTAAATAATATGGGATTTAAAATTTTTCCTATAATTTTTACTCTGCTAAGCTCAGGCCTACTAGTCTCTATTTTCAGGCTTGTTAATCTCTACTACTAAATATGCTCTTTTCAATGTCCTTATTACCTGATTACTATGTCATGTAATACCATCATGTGGCTCACACACGAAAATATCTGCATGATTAAGACGCACCTTCCACACAAGACCTTGAACCAATGTTGGTTTAATGTTAGTCCAGCTTCGTAGGCGATGAGTCAACATTTAACCGCAATGGTTATGTTTATTGGGGACATCGAGTGCTGTATCACCAACCAAGGAGGTCCTTGTACCAACTGATGGCTAGCAATTCTGGGGTATTGTCAGCTTTGAATAAATAAAAGACGTAACATAATTATACCTTGTTATTATTAGTTACAGTCACTGCTTTCTTCGAGATCATAATATATACATATTTGATTAATTTATCGTCAAAAATCAATAACAAATAAACGATTGAAAGTCGCTTGGACTCAAAGGGTTGACATTGTATAATGAATGGACCATCTGACCTCCAAACAACCTTAACTGCCTTAACCTTTTCAAGCTTTAATTTACCATTGTCAACTTCATCCACTACAAGCCGTAAATTGCGCTCGCAATTCCCGTATTGAAGTGGATGAAGATGATTTATAATTAGGAAAAAAAAAAACTACCATGTATTGCTAATCCAGTTTCATCGGAATTCTCATTAAAAACCCCTTAGCTGTAGGAAAATTAAGTCTGTTTTCAGGGATGTAAAATGATGCATCGTGAGGACTTAAAGGGGTAATTAATACCAACATGTATCTGCTGCTTTTCACTCACCTTGAGATGTCAATCAGTTACCATTTCGTGGATAGGGCCTAGGCCTAATGGTGAAACGAATGGTCTCATTTAACAACATAGGGCCTACAAGGCCTATATGGAATCTCAGAACATCATTATCGTGTTCGCTCTTATCATAGAACAGGGTAAACGTCGTAACTTCTGATTACCAGCGTTTTTGTTTTGACCAGATACTACCAGTTAAAACCCTTTATGACTCGTTATCGCATAATGTGACACCCTTCTATGTCTGGTTTACACTTTCAGTGCGGGGACCGACTTATAAGTCAGAATCTGACGTCTGATGTCGATCCCCGCACTGAAAGAGTTAAATATTTATAATGGCCGTAGACCCATAACATATAGGTATTCAAATAAAGCGGAAAGAGCTAAATATAATGCCCCATTCACACCTGTCCGTCAAACCATCCGTCGTCCGCTTCAGTCATCAGTCGTCCGTTTCAGTCAAAATCGCTCTGATTGAAAATAAGAAATACCATTCACACCTAGTCCGTCATCCGTCGTCCGTCATCCATCGTCAGTCAAAATCGGTCCGGGAGCGATTTTAACGGACGACGGATGACGGATGCAGACCATTAATCATGGTAATGAGCTGTGGATAGGGAATTCCCCACAAATAATCCCTCTGTCAACCACTTTCCCGTACTGTACCTATTTAAAACTGTCGGTACACAGAAATATGTGTCCACAGTTCTGAAAAGACGGATAGGTGTGAATGGTAGTGACTGAAGCGGACGACTGATGACTGAGGACGGATGACGGACGACGGAACATAAATGACGGACAGGTGTGAATGAAGCATTTAAGACATTGAAATTGGTTTATGATGATTTCAAAGTGAAAGAAAACTGTTGGTCTAAATGGTTTATACAAACATATGTCAGCGCTGTAAGGTTTAGGCCTACACCAGGTCGTTTCCATATTCATATGTGAACTGTAGTCGCAATTCAAATCTGAGTAGGAATGATAAAATACAATATATCACATCAAAGCCAATTCATCTTTATCCACTACAAATCGAGAATTGCGACAACAAATCAAGGTTTGTAGTTGCTGAAGATTTCGAAGGTAAATTCAGGTTTGAAAGGGTTACATTGGAGCTTAAAAGGTCAGCGTCACAGCACACAGGCTATCAGCATTTTTTTCGATTAGATATGGATGCTTAACCCGTTGTGTTCTTCGGCTGCTTAGGAAAAATACAGCTTTTTATCACATTACATGTTTCACCGCCTATACGTTGTATATATTCTGCTCATATCAATTATCAAATCTTTCAGATGTGCCTCCAATGATATATAGGCCTAAGTGATTTACTAGTGATCCAATTTAATTTCTTCCACATTGCTCCTTTGTGTCCCAAAGAACTGAACTGTTTGGAATGTTGATCAAATATGAGCATGTGTAGGATATTGAGATAATAGAAAAAAATATCTGTTAATCGATTCGTATTAAATCTTAAAAAGAATTATAATCTCATTTTCAGACACTAAAGTATAGGCCTATGCAGAAATTTGAAACACAGTTTGTTTTTACTTCGCGTGATTTCTCACTAGATGTGGATCTATAAATGTTATACAATGACTTCAGTATGCAGGGGGTTAGCTCAGTCTCTATCATGACCACAGTGGAGGTCGTCACGTCATTGAGTTCAATTTTTATTCGAGCATCTGGTCTACAATCTATAGATAACAATAATAAACATGACGGAAACAGAGTCGTGTCATGTGTTTAAAACGTCAAACGTTTACCTTCGTTTTAATAATGCGTGCAGCTTTGCGGTATTTAACCCTTAAAGCACTGAAATATTCGTATATAAACTAAGAGACCAAAGGGTTTTCTTCAATTTGAAATCATCATAAATGTCTTCAACATTTAACCGCAATGGTTATGTTTATTGGGGACATCGAGTGCTGTATCACCAACCAAGGAAATTTGCACCAACTGGTGGCTAGCAATTCTGGGGTATTGTCATTTGAATACCTATGTTATGGGTCTTAACAAGGATACTACCCAGCAGGCACAAGACATTGAATCAATGTTGGTTTCGACGCTGGACCAACGCTAAGCCAGCAACGTCTTCTGTCTGCTGGGTAGTATCCTTGGTCTCACTTAGAAGGTTATCACTCATGACAGTATAATTATAGGCTTACTCAATTTCTCGACTAAGGGGGGCACCATTCATCTCCAGGGGGAGGGTTTTTTTGTCGAGGACAAATTATTATAGCGCTGAGCATAACCTAGTGACATATGAATGTCTGCATGAATGAATGAATGAATGAATGAATGAATAAATGAATGAATGAATGAATGAATGAATGAATGAATGAATGAATGAATGAATGAATGAATGAATGAATGAATGAATGAACGAATGAATGAATGAATGAATGAATGAATGAATGAATGAATGAATGAATGAATGAATGAATGAATGAATAAAAGAATGAATGAATGAATGAATGAATGAATGAATGAATGAATGAATGAATGAATGAATGAATGAATGAATGAATGAATGAATGAATAAAAAAATGAATGAATGAATGAATGAATTAATGAATTAATTTAATAATGAAAATAAATGTGAATGAAATAATGAAATAATGAAATAATGGGTGAATGCATGAAAATGAGTGTGAATTAATTAAATAATGAATGAGCGAATGCATGAATGACTACCCATCAAACACCCGGCGTTAAACAATGCTTTTGCTATGTTGGCCCAACGTTGTAGACAATGGTTCAACATTACAGCAAAATTAAATTTGGTCATTGATTCGTGTTTGCTGGGTATGGCTTTGTTGGTATTTTAATATTGTATTCTTTATTTGTAGAGTCTATCGCTATAAGTAAATCGCTTATAGTAGTCAGGGTGTCGTATATGTGAATTAATAAATGTGAATGAATGAATGAATGAATGAATAAATGAATAAATGAATAAATGAATGAATGAATGAATGAATGAATGAATGAATGAATGGATGAATGAATGAATGAATGAATGAATGAATAAATGAATGAATGAATGAATGAATGAATGAATGAATGAATGAATGAATGAATGAATGAATGAATGAATGAATAAAAGAATGAATGAATGAAAGAATGAATAAATGAATGAGTGAATGAATGAATGAATGAATGAGTGTATGAATGAATGAATGAATGAATGAATGAATGAATGAATGAATGAATGAATGAATGAATGAATGAATGAATGAATGAATGAATGAATGAATGAATGAATGAATAATTGAATGAATGAATGAATGAATGAATGAATGAATGAATGAGTGACTAGTCTATGGCTATATTGGTGTTTTTGTAGAGGCTATATTATAATCAGCGTAGCAGACGGTGGCTCAACATGCTCAACCTTCATCTAACATTGTATCTATACCGTGTTTGCGCGGAGCCATTTAATTTCAATTTTCAGTCACTTGAAGTTGTATCTCGCTACCGCGATACACAACTTAAAGTGACTGAAAATTTATGTGATTTGTAAAATTTAAAGCAAATATCAGTGTTTCAAAATTAATGAATATTTTAAAAACTGGTTATGATAGGTTATACATGTGCTAATAAAACCACAGAATGTCTATACTGTAGCCGACATCAGTGCTCTAGGGGTTAATATATTAAGCTACGTTCACAGGGAGGTGTATTAGCCCCTTACACCTCCCTGGTTCACATATGCATGCATATGAACACGGCAAAAATCACTCTTAAGCCCGGTACCCACGGTGAGATTATCTCATGAGATTTGTCTCAAAAGATAAGTTGGAAGGTGAATCTCACCGTGTGTACCGTGCTAACGACACAATTTCATGACCCCAAAAATGTCGTTCAGAAATTCTGCATGTTCAATTTCCCTGAGACAAGATCAAAGGCGCTGCTATCTTAATAGAATTCAGATGCCACATGGAGCACCCCACCTATACTATCACTATATGGTACATGATGCGTACTGTATATGTCCATATGTGACCTATTTATCCACTTGCTTTCAAGCTTTGTTCATTCGCAAAAAAATCCTGAATGACTCTGAGTTTTGCTTTTCAAGCTCTTTTTGTAACGCGTGGGAGGCACCGAGTTTACTCATATTTTTAATCCATTCTCGAGCCCAAATAGTTCGTCTTTTTGCGTCTCGTTTCTTTACAATCGTAGACAAGATGATGGTTGTGCATGCCTTTAATAGTGCGACCTTGCTGTGTGCCACCATTTTTTCATTTTTGAAAGTGTATAGAGTTTGGTCCAGAGTCTGGAAATACACAGAATGCACATGTCACAGCGAGTGTCGTAAAAGATAATCTTACCGTGTGTACAGACAATCTCATGCGAGATATTTTATACGATTAATTCAGAGAACATATTTTATGAGATAATCTCACCGTGTGTACCGGGCTTTACGTTTTATCGATGTGTGTGATAA
The DNA here is from genome assembly GCA_964017125.1 of Flabesymbios commensalis. Classification (NCBI taxonomy): domain Eukaryota; kingdom Metazoa; phylum Annelida; class Polychaeta; order Terebellida; family Flabelligeridae; genus Flabesymbios; species Flabesymbios commensalis. Next base: position 12,058,080 of record OZ024904.1, read on the forward strand.
CACGCCTTATGTTTGAAAAAATGAATACCAGTTCTGTCAGTTGTGATTGTTGATCACGTTTTTTTTAAATGTTTGTGTTGCAACTGCAGCTTATCATAATCATATTATAACGGGCTTGTGGAATTTGAAACCTGTCTAGCTTCTCTCCCAGGTGTACATTTACTATTTTATATTCCAGTGATATTAATACTTATAATACCGGTACTTATGTTACGTACCTTATGTATATACAGTAGTTTTATATTATTTGATGTCATCAAACTGTTATCAATATTGTATCTAGTACACTGAATAAACTGAATTGAATTGAATTGAATTCAATTGAATTCAATTAAATTGAATACACGAATACGAATATAAATTCCACCAAATAACGTAAGAAAACACTTGCTGTGTTCTTATCTTATTCGTATTTGATGTGAACGTAGACACTGCGTCACTTCACATCGCTATGTGACCCGGCTTTGCTACGTGTCACTTCCCGTCACAACACATCACTAACTAGGCCTACATGCATAATCAGATCATTTGCTATGTCCACACTGGACAGATAGCAAAGATTATGTGAACCAGCAACTACGACACATCCACCCGATGGCAGACCGATGTTGATCCCATGTCGTAGACGGCGGGCCAACATTGGCTTAACATCGAGTGAATGTGTCATAAAAATAACAATATCAAATATGACACATCCACCCGATGTTAGGCCAATGTTGGTCCGACGTCGGCGACCATGGGCCAGCATTTGTCTAACATCGGGTGAATGTGTCATAAATATGACAATATCAAATATGACACATCCACCCGATGTCAGACCGATGTTAGTCCGACGTTGTAGACCATGGGCCAACATTGCATTAACATTGGGTGGATGTGTCATGTTTACTGGACAGCCTCGTGGCTGATAACATGACAACTAAATACTGTTAGTATCCTTGTATACCCAGCTGACATATGACACTGAATCAATGTTGGCCTAAAGTTGGTCCACCGTCTACGACGCTGGACCAACGTTAAGCCAACATTGATTCAGTGTCTTGTGTCTGCTGGGTAGCGAGGATTAACCCTTACAAAGCTGAATTATTTTTGAAAAAACCGTGGGGACCAAACTTTTTTTTTCAATTTGTAATCATCATAAATGTCTTATTTAGCTCATTCCGCTTCATTTGAATACCTATGTTATGGGTTTACGGTCATATATTTTTTTACACTTCAGATTATGACGTCTAAATACGGTCCCCGCGCTGAAAGGGTTAACCCTGTACCATAAACGACATTCTGCACCACGAATATTTACGCAAAACTGCTCCGTATTCTACTTCTTACCCAGTGGGCGGGGGCACCGCTGCCTTTCACGCTAGAGTTCGGGGTTCGTTTCCCGGTCTCGGCGGTTTGAAATAAATCCCCATCCACTCGTAAAACTCAGTATTGTTGGGAGCTTCCGAGCGGGGAAGAAACATTTTGCTCTTTGAAACTTGGAAGCCAGAGCGGGTTTGAACCCGCGATTACCGACTGTCCAAGCAGGCAGCTTTCAGAGCGGGGAGTGCGGGGGCCCTAGGGTAGTGGTTAGCACCGCTGCCTTTCACGCCAGAGTTCGGGTTTCAAAGAAACAAAAAATGTTTCTTCCCCATCCACGTGTGAAAGTCAATATTGTGGGGAGCCTCCGTGACCGAGAGGTAGCGTGCTCGGCCTCAGACCGCCAGGGCTCGAATTTCGAATCCTGTGTCTGGAGGACAGTGTCATCTCAATCATCTCACCATCCTCAGGAGGTTCTCCTGGCCCAGTTTAGCCTATATGTGCACAAAGGTGGCCTAAAGCCCGATTCATTTCATTTCATTTCAGAGCGGGGACCGTCTTTATACGTCAGAATTTGACGTATGTAGACGTCAGATTCTGACGTATAAAGACGGTCCCCGCACTGAAAGGGTTAAAATATTTATAATGGCCGTAGACCCATATGCAAAGGAACCGGAAAGAACTAAGTTAGACATTTATGATGATTTCAAATTGATAAAACCCTGGCTTAACCTTTTCAAACCTGAGTTTACCATTGTCATCTTCATCCAGTACAAGCCGCGAATTGCTGTCGCAATTCTCGACTTGTAGTGGATAAAGATGATTTGATGTGGGTGGAAAATTAAAGAAAATTGCCATGTATTGGTAAACCAGTTGCATTGAAATTTTCATTCTAAAACCAATAGTTGTAGGAAAATTAAGTCTGTTTTCAGGTATGTAAAATGATGCTTTAATGCATCGTGGGGGGCTTAAAGGGTTAAGGGATATTGTGGAACACAATTGAGCCGGCATTGAGTCAACGCTTCCTGTTTGCCGCGGATTCGGTGATGTTTGGATGTATCTTTTCTTGGATGTACTGAGAGTGAGCCGTGGTTATCTGACCTAGACAGGATCAGATCTGTACCAGGTATCCTTGGATACGTCATTGCCATGACATTCCCCAGGATAGTAAGACCTGTATCACCAGGTATCTCTGGCAGGGGCTGATCCAGAGGGGTTTTATGGTATATTAGAATCCATCCAAATTGTAAATATAGATATGATGATGACCTTTTCGGGTTTTCATTTTTTATTAGCACATTAAGTACCACAATTTAAATATGTTAAAAGATAAAATGTGACATAAACCAGCAAGATTTGAAAAAAGTTGACCTAAATTTTGTCAAATTTGAATAATTTTCACTCACTTAAAGTTGTGGATCGCGTCAGCGAGACACAACTTCAAGTGGGTGAAAATTTAAATTAAATAATTTAGTTAAAGCATGGCCAAGCATGGAGACCAAAGGGTGTTTTCATTCAATTTGAAATCATCATAGATGATCTTAGTTAGCTCATCTTAGTTAGCTCTTTCCGCTTTATGGGAATCCTATGTTAGGGGTCTACGACCAAACCAAAGTTGCAAACCAGATTTAATATGCAATTAAAATAAAAAATATAGCTTTTGTACATGATCAGTTAAACAAATCATTTTTTTTTGGGATGTTTTTTTTTTATTATTATTTTTTTTCATTTTATTTATTTGAAGCTGGAAATTCCAGAATTCAGAATTTCAGCTTCAAATTAATGAAAAATAGAAACTAACAATTCAGCAAGACAAGGGTTAACCCTTTCAGTGCGAGGACCGTCTTTATACGTCAGAATCTGACGTCTGAAGACGTCAAATTCTTACGCCTAAAGATGATCCTCGCACTGAAAAAAAATCAAATATTTATAATGGCCGTAGACCCATAACAGAGGTATTCAAATGGATCGGAAAGAGCTAACTAGGACATTTATGATAATTTCAAATTGAAAAAATTGAACAATTTGGTCTCCATGATTTGTACACAAATATTTCAGCGTTGTGAGGATTAAAACATTAGTGAAGTACTAGCTCTAAATGCGTCCCTGAGATAGGGTGTTGCCATGGATTCTCTGGGATAGTTTAGGATCTGTTTCTCACACCTCTCCAGGATGCACTAAGTGATCCGTGCTTACGCTCTGAAGTACTATCACTCCAGATGTCTCAATAACATCTCACGTTAACCCTTGTACTCCTAGGTCCGTATTTATATACGGGTTCACACCACTTCCAAACAAATAAAATTCCAATGCAATTAGTAAGGTATTTTCTGCCAGATACCTTGTCAATAAAAAACATAAATTAAATAAAGGGATAGACAATTATAAGGCCTATTGTGCACATGCACGATCGGAGAGATTTTCTGTTGTTTATATTGGGAATCGATATGCAGAAAACTTTCATAGCAGACGACCGCATTGAATGGATATACATATTTCGGACCAAGTCTAATATTCTACCCCCGACTAATCGAAGAGTAGCTTAGCCTGTCACATGACAAAATCGACCAATCACCGCCGTCATTCACTTGTTATTTACATTAGGGGGTAGAGTACCATACTTAGGCCCCTTTTTCTCACACCCTGTGCAGTACAGTGTTTGACACCACGATGCGTACATGTATGTCGCTATCAGCCAATATCTCACTGGGTTTTTCGTTCCTACAACGACGACCAATGACAGCTCTCCTTAGCCTATATTTAGTTAATCGTGTGTGAAAAATAAAATTTATGTTGCTCATTTTTAGTGCGATGTGTAAAATGTAGCTCATGTCCAGCGAATAAAGATTCAAATCTTTTTGGCAGATGCTTGCATCATATCAGTGTTATTGATGTAGGCCTACACACGAGATTCACCCACTAATTATTGGAACCAGTCGTGTTTGGCATCATTTTGCATCTCTGAAGAATGACGTAATTTCACAAAACCTAGGGGTTTTCGAACACAAAAAATCGTGGAACTGTTTTAACAATAACGATATCGTTTTTTACCCCTCAGCCATTAAGGCTGTGAGATATATAGTGATCACCAGAGGCGGGCGAGCGGACAGGCGGTCGGGCGGGCGGGCGGGCGGGCGGGCGGTCGGTCAGAAATTCAGCTCTTACTAAAAAGTTACCTGATGAATTTTTTTGTTTATTTTTTACATACATGACCTATGTGCCTGGGCAATTCATCCCATATATTTTTTTTCTCACCAAGCCATAAGCGGCCATTTTCCAAGATGGCCACCTAAGAAGCTTGTGGGCACGATAACTTATGAACCGTTGGTTGGATTGCATTAAAATTTAGTATGGTTGTTCTCTAGGTATTTCTGATTATCTGATTAGCTGTTGGGATGAATCCATTGAAAACAAAATGGCTGCCGCAGCCCTTTAAAAAAAATTGACATGGTGGTAGTGGGGGCCATTTTTTCTCATTATTTCTTGATATTGATAGACAGAGCCTACGGCTGAGGGGTCCTGCCATCAATTGATGGCTATTTTTTCATTTGCCAGCCACTTCAAGTCATCTTCATCCACTATACAAGTCGAGAATTGTAGTGTAATAGGCCAAGAGTATTATATTTCGTACCTGAACAAATTCAAAACAAACTGAAAATTTCAGGAAATGTGCAGAAAACGATCCCCTACAACATACTAAAAGTCTCCAAGAATTCACCCTGAGCCTTTGATAAATTCAAGATGGCATCCAATATGAATTTGTTCCAGCTTTCACTCATACATACCCTAATTATATATGCTTGGCCTATAATTGTAGTGAATGAAGATGACAATGGTAAATTCAGGCAAGAGAATCCAGCTTCTTCAAATGTTTACGATGTTAAATGAGGTCAATAGTTCCATTCTTGAGAGATCCCAATGCTGAAACAATGATGGGCCAACATGCCGTAAACGTCGGCCAATCATTGTCCTGAGATGTTTCCTCCCAGCTAAAGGAAAGACATTGAAACAATGCTGTTTTAACGTTGGCCCAGCGCCGCAGTAAACCAACATTGTGTTTTTGGGATGTCGGTTGGTTTGTTCGGGTATCACCTGCGTTCACATCTAATCTACACCATATGTTATGTGTCTACAGCCATTATAAATATTTTACTCTTTCAGTGTGGGGATCGACTTTAGTCTCAGAATCTAACGTCCACAGACGTCATATTGTAACGTCTAACGTCGGTCCCTGCACTGCACTGTAAGCCAGACAATTTCACAATTTGCTACGTCTCAACAATATATGCAATATCATAAAAAATGATTTTGTCATAGAGGTGTTCCCATTATCCTCAATATTATAAAAAATGTAATTTGCCATTATACATCAATACATTATACGTCAAAAAGGATGTTAACAGGTTAATAGAAAATAAACTACTAATAAATAATCATTCGTTCATATAAATTGCCAACATATAGATTTATATCATGATTAAGGTGGCAAATTAATTATCTGTTTCGCTGGAAAAAGAGCAGACGAAAGAAAAATCATAGTCCTATTATTAAATATATCCAACCTCAAGCTGATCTTTATTAAAAAAAAGAAAATTAATTAGGATTTTTGTATATTTCCTTGGGTGCTATGTGTAGGTTAGCTTTCAGCGTGGGCAACGACAGGCAATGAGCCAGCGTTGGTTCAATGTTGAGCCTGCGTTGTGGACGGTGGACCAACATTGAGCTGACAATGGTTTTTGTGTCTGCTGGATTCTCTTTTTAAAATCACTGAATTTTGAAGCATGTGGAAATGTCAGCGGTTGATTTGATATCAAATATATCATATTGCACGCTATGACCTTGACAATGCAAAGAGCGATCTCAAACCAAAATACATTGCTGAGTATTTAAAATATCGCTGTATTTTTTATTTATTTCGATTACAACGACTGATAAATTTCAATTAAGTGTCTTTTTTCACCCACTTAAAGTTGTGGGTCGCCGTATAGCGAGAAATAACATTAAGCGGATAAAAATGTGAGAAGCGATGTAGTTCAGCTCTTCTCTAAAGATCTATTTATTTATAGCTTTGCACTCGCCGCCCACCTTTATGACGATCATATGACGCACTAGTAAAAAAACTCCCACTGCATAACATCCACTGCAGCAGTGAAGACTTTTTCTCAGAATTAAAACCAGCAAAACACGATTTGACACTTATTCGTTATTATCTTGGCTGATCTGTTGATGTCAATACTCATCATTGCTTAGACTTAAGAGATGTATCTAAAACAAATAAAGATGTTACGAAATATTCGTTGTTAAAATTAGGAAGTGAGCAAGGACTACCATTTGAAAAAAATA
>OZ024904.1:12072221-12107221 GCA_964017125.1 Flabesymbios commensalis
GCTTAGCGGCAGACCCGGCAGCACTGGCGTCACTCCTACTTATGCACCATGTTATGTTTAGCGGTAGACCCGGCAGCACTGGCGTCACTCCTACTTATGCACCATGTTATGCTTAGCGGTAGACCCGGCAGCACTGGCGTCACTCCTACTTATGCACCATGTTATGCTTAGCGGTAGACCGGCAGCACTGGCGTCACTCCTACTTATGCACCATGTTATGCTTAGCGGTAGACCCGGCAGCACTGGCGTCACTCCTACTTATGCACCATGTTATGCTTAGCGGTAGACCCGGCAGCACTGGCGTCACTCCTACTTATGCACCATGTTATGCTTAGCGGTAGACCCGGCAGCACTGGCGTCACTCCTACTTATGCACCCATGTTATGCTTAGAGGCAGACCCGGCAGCACTGGCGTCACTCCTACTTATGCACCATGTTATGCTTAGCGGCAGACCCGGCAGCACTGGCGTCACTCCTACTTATGCACCATGTTATGCTTAGCGGTAGACCCGGCAGCACTGGCGTCACTCCTACTTATGCACCATGTTATGCTTAGCGGTAGACCCGGCAGCACTGGCACCACTCTTACGTATGCACCATGGTATGTTCACGTCACATTGAAAAGACGATTACCTTGCGATCAACCCTTACAACGCTGAATTTGTTTTGTATAAACTATGGAGACCAGAAGGTTCTTTCAATTTGAAACCACCATAAATATATTACTTAGTTCTTTCAGTTTCATTTTTTGTTACCGGTCTCTGGCCATTATAATTTTTTTTACTTTTTCAGTAAATCGACTTTAGACGTCAGATGCTGTATAATAAAGGTATTATACAATGTAAGAAATGTACAGTATTCTATAAACATCACATCTGCAGATATGTGAACATAGCACACCTGGGAGAGATACTAAACAGGCTTCAATGCAATGCAGTGCAGTGCAGTGCAGCGCAGTGCAATGCAGTGCAGTGCGTACTTTCAGGTTGCAACACGTACCACAGTTGATTGTGGAACAACTTTTTTGAAGATTAATTCGTGTCATTGCGCACCGAGCATTGATAGGTAAGATATGCATATGGCACTGCTTTTTGGTCGATAAAGGCCCAGATCGGTACGCGTCGCCAGATACAGGCCGAGCCGAAGGCGAGTGCCTGTATCTGGCGACAAGTTTAACTGATAATTAAAATATAAGGCGAGTTCGTGTATCTGGCGACAAGTACCGATCTGAGCCTTTATCGACCAAAAAAAGCAGTGCCATATGCATTTTATCGTGCGACCACCGACATGTTTAACTGATAATTAAAATATTTAGACTACAATGCGTCAGTAAGCGTAAATAATTCGCAACCGCAGAACGAATTAATGACAAGTTTTGGTCGATACAGGAAGTTATCAATACATGTCTCGTGGTCGATAACACCTGTGGGAGTACGATAATTAGAAAATGTAGTAACACCAGGTAAAATCAATCTGAAATGCTTTATCAAGTATAACTACCACTTACCTGTTTGATCTGTCATGCAGTGCCAAAAAACAGTATGTGCTTACATTACAAGTGAGCAGATGCTGCCTTTAGGCTTTGTAGAACAGTATTCTTGCTTTTCAAATGTCAGTGTAACGACTGAACTTGACCCGATGACTTCTGTCCAGGTCACGTTTAATTAGGAAAATTATATTTATCTATCTATCTATTTTATACATCAACAGACGCTGCTGTCCAGAGCGCAATGGTTGGTTACTTTGTAAATCCAAATGATGCTGCAGACCAAGTGGTACCCTTGAGTACCAAATAAAAATGCACAATTTCGTCTACATGTAATTGTTTCTTTATTTTTCCACGGCTATGCCCCGCTACCAAAAAGTGTAAATTAAATTTAAAAGACGGGAAAAATCGAAGTTGATCCCGTTTCACCCCGAATTTCACTAGTTCCAGCCACATTCGTCAGCTGGCGCTGCATATAGCGGTGAGTGACTTGTTTGGCAAATCATAACCCTTATCCTGCTATTTTCATTCACTTGAAATTGTGTCTCGCTACCGCGACCCACAACATCAAGTGGATGAAAATTACTTATATTTGTTTATTTTGACTCCAAATATTTGCAAAACCTGATGTTTAAACACACATTTCGTTCCCAATATCGGTGAATTGATCATTTGATCCGCTGATTGCCTTCTAATGCAAAGGGCTAACACCACGTCATGTGAAAATAGCAGGGGCGGATCTAGAAGTTTGAACAAAGGGCGGAGGGGGGCTCGATAGAAAAAAATAATTTCGATTAATGATTTTTTAGTCTTCTCAGCTAATACATGGGGGCTTGACACTCAAAATTGACTAGGGTAGTGCCTCAAGTGGAAGCACTACCCTAGTCAATTTAGAGTTTCAAATACCGATTTTTTTAGCAATTTTGATTGTTGTTGAGGTAATTTGGTTTTGTAAAAAGGGGGGGGGCTGTCCGGAACTCCCGATACCCCCTCCCCCATGGGCCCGCAACTGAATACTGTCCGTCATTGAATTGATTCAAGAACTACGCTTGGATGAATTTAAGATTTTATCTCGATCTTTTAGCCATTTTGTTTCTAAATCAAAGAGGTCGAGCACGCTACCTAGCGGACACGGAGACTATCTCCAATACTGAACCTTTAAATCCAACAACGCTGACTATTTTTGCATGACCCATGGAGACCAAAGAGGCTTTTCAATTTGAAAGCATCATAAATGTCTTAGTTAGCTCTTTCCGCTTCATTTGAATACCTATGTTATGGGTTTACGGCAATTAGGAATATTTTAAATCGTTCAGCGCGGGGATCGACTTTATACGTCATAATCTGACGTCAACAGACGTCAGATTCTGACGTATAAAGACGATCCACGCGCTGGAAGGGTTAATAGTGGGCGAAGACATGCTTTAAAAAAACAGAATAACAGAGGGGGGGGGGGGTCGTGAACGTTAGCTTGACAGGCATCAACGTTTAACCCTTAAAGCGCTGAAATATCTGTATATACGCTATAGAGAAGAAAGGGTTTTTTCAATTTGAAATCATCATAAATGTCTTAGTTAGCTCTTTCTGCTTCATTTGAAGGCCTATATTATGGGTTCACCACCATTATACATTTTTAAAATTCTTTCAGTGCGGGGATGGACTCTAGACATCAGAATCTGACGTCTATAGACCTACACCAAATATTGTGTAACAACTGACCAGAATGATTATTTCAGTCTATCTACACAAGAACATGATATGACTAATCATTGAATGTGAAGGTATGGAAATGCCATCCAAGTATATAAACCTAGATCTCCGGAAGTGTAATTACTTGAAGACTACTTGACCTTTATACATCGGATCCAGAGGTCACCACACCCTGACTATACAGCCTGAAAGACGATCTCATTTCTAATAAGAATAGTTCCCTGACATTACTCCGCTGATTTAGTTTGGAAACAAGAAACCTTTTATCTGCAGCTACTTTAACATTTATCATATGGCACAGACAAATAACGCGATTGCTTTGAGACCAAAGGTTTTGAAAAGTCATAAATGTCTCAATTAGATCTTACCGATTCATTTGAATACCTAATAAAAATATGTTATCGGTCATTAGAAATATTTTAATTATTTCAGTACGGCGATCGTATTTAGACGTCAGAATCTGACGTCTACAGACGTCAGATTCTGACATATAAAGACGGTCCCCGCGCTGAAAAAGTTACCATCTATCCTATGACGGAGACAAATGATGTGATTGCTTTGACTGTGTGGATTAATTTTCCAAAAGGGCCTAGTATTTTAAACCACGCGAAGTTGTTTGTCGCTGTGGCGACGCACGCACAACTTCACGTGGGTTGAAATAACCAAAATGTGTCATGTCTGATCTTGATTTTGTCTTTAAATGTCAAAATTTATATATTTCAATTTGTTTTGGGTGATCTCGCAGTCAATTCTGAACAAATTTTAATGAAGATTTTGCAAGCACTATTTTCTAGTCATAAGGTAACTACCCTGGAAATTTCGCGAAATGTTAGTATTTCAGAAGTTAGACCATTTATTCTTACATGAAGTTAATCATGTCAATGGATTTACTGGGGATGATATTTACTATACGTGTGATAGAGACTAAGTTTTAATTTCTACAATATTCTTCAATGACATGTTTATGGTAGTGGCCACAACACTAGAAAATGGTGCTTTTTCTAAATTTCATGAACATTGTTTGAGGATTGACTGAGAAATCAACCAGAATTATTCACCTTATTTATCCCAATGTAATTTCCGGTATAAAGTTGACCGTGGACATTATGGCTCCGATGATATGGTGGTCTCCATAGAGAAAATATATATATATATATAAATAGACATATACACGCGTAAACAAAGATCAAGAAATAAAAAGCATAAAGAAACAGACTGAATTAATATCTAATATCTTCAAGAATTAAATTTAAAATGGCCGCGGGATAATATTATACAACAGATGGGCGGGGCGTTCCGATTTTAAACTTCAAATTCCATCCTTCCGATTCAATACTTCAGATTTCGCTCTTCATCATTCAGAATTCATACCGAATTGAAGTTCAGCCTGACTCGATTATCTCTAAAGAATCTGAAGTCTGAATTATGAAATAATTATAAAGCTTTCGTAGAATTAAAATATGGCAGATATGTTCCTCTAATCACTGATTCCATACACTCTTAGAACAAAATGTTCTTGTGTTTTTTGGTTGTATATCAACCCTTTCAAGCCTGAATTCACCATTGAGGTCTTCACCCACCACAAGCCGCGGATTGCTGTCGCAATTCTCGACCTGTAGTGGATGAATATGACTTGATGTAGGTGAAAAAAATAAAGAAAATTGGCATGTAATGGTAAAGCTGTTTCATGGAAATTTTCCTTCCAAAAACCTTAGTTGTATGACAATCACGTTTTTTCAAGGATGTAAAATGATGCTCTAATGCATCGTGAGGGCTTAAAGGGTTAATACAGAGAAAGGTTACACATACATACCAGGTATGTATGTGTAACCTTTCCCTATATTGCTGTATTTCAAAGAACCATCATTAGCATTTCTAAGAGTCTAAACTGGTATGGTAACAGCAGGTCAGGGAGCTGGCTATTATATTACTTGTCATTCAATAAATTGAAATTACGACGTCCCTCCATAAACCCATCAAACTAATTTTAGAATTTTTTTACACGTCAAATAGTCTAGCTTTTGAAATATTCAATATACTTTTGCGAAATTTTTACCACTGAGCCTCCGTGACCGAGAGGTAGCGTGCTCGGCCTCAGACCGTCAGGACTCGAATTTAGAATTATCTGTCTGGAGGGCAGTGTCATCTCATTCATCTCACCATACTCAGGAGGTTATCCTGGCCCAGTTTAGCATATGCATGTACAAAGGTGGCCTAAAACCCCATTCATTTCATTTCATTTACCAACCTTAATAATCCTAAAAGTCTCTAAAATATATTTTTTTTTTTACAACTGTTACTTGAACTCTTAACCCGTACAGTGCGGGGATCGACTTTAGATGTCAGAATCTGACGTCTACATGACGTCAGATTCTGACGTTTAAAGTTGATCCCCGCACTGTAAGAGTAAAATATTTATATGACCGTAGACACATAACATAGGTATTCAAATGAAGCGAAAATAGCTAACTAAGACATTCATGATGATTTAAAATTGAAAAAAAAACCTTTGGCCTCTATGGTTTATATAAAAATATCTCAGCGCTTTAAGGGTTAACAGTGGTGGGTTCAGAGGGTCCTGACCCCTTGACCCCCAGTGTCCTGACACCCACCCCCTCTTTCTAAAACTGAATTGCGCAACATCAATCAAAATTGCCAAACTATCAGTATATTTGACACTCAAGATGTACTAGGGTAGTGTAACTATCGGCATATTTTACACTCAATGTGTACTAGGGTAGAGTAACTATCGGTATATTTGACACTCAAGATGTACTAGGGTAGTGTAACTATTGGCATATTTGACACTCAAGATGTACTAGGGTGGTGTAACTGTCGGTATATTTGACACTCAAGATGTACTAGGGTAGTGTAACTATCAGTATATTTGACACTCAAGATGCACTAGGGTGGTGTAACTGTCGGTATATTTGACACTCAAGATGTACTAGGGTGGTGTAACTATTGGCATATTTGACACTCAAGATGTACTAGGGTAGTGTAACTATCGGTATATTGGACACTCAAGATGTACTAGGGTAGTTTAACTATCGGTATAATTGACACTCAAGATGTACTAGGGTAGTGTAACTATCGGTATATTTGACACTCAAGATGTACTAGGGTAGTGTAACTATCGGTATATTTGACACTCAAGATGTACTAGGGTAGTGTAACTATCGGTATATTTGACACTCAAGATGTACTAGGGTAGTGTAACTATCGGTATGTTTGACACCCAAGATGTACTAGGGTAGTATAACTATTGGCATATTTGACACTCATGATGTACTAGGGTAGTGTAACTATCAGTATATTTGACGCTCAAGATGCACTAGGGTGGTGTAACTGTCGGTATATTTGACACTCAACATGTATTAGGGTAGTGTAACTATCGGTATATTTGACACGCAAGATGTACTAGGGTAGTGTAATTATCAGTGTATTTGACACTCAAGATGTACTAGGGTAGTGTAACTATTGGCATATTTGACACTCAAGATGTACTAGGGTAGTGTAACTATCGGTATATTGGACACTCAAGATGTACTAGGGTAGTTTAACTATCGGTATAATTGACACTCAAGATGTACTAGGGTAGTGTAACTATCGGTATATTTGACACTCAAGATGTACTAGGGTAGTGTAACTATCGGTATATTTGACACTCAAGATGTACTAGGGTAGTGTAACTATCGGTATATTTGACACTCAAGATGTACTAGGGTAGTGTAACTATCGGTATGTTTGACACCCAAGATGTACTAGGGTAGTATAACTATTGGCATATTTGACACTCATGATGTACTAGGGTAGTGTAACTATCAGTATATTTGACGCTCAAGATGCACTAGGGTGGTGTAACTGTCGGTATATTTGACACTCAACATGTATTAGGGTAGTGTAACTATCGGTATATTTGACAAGCAAGATGTACTAGGGTAGTGTAATTATCAGTGTATTTGACACTCAAGATGTACTAGGGTAGAGTAACTATCGGTATATTGGACACTCAAGATGTACTAGGGTAGTTTAACTACCGGTATAATTGACACTCAAGATGTACTAGGGTAGTGTAACTATCAGTATATTTGACACTCAAGATGTATTAGGGTGGTGTAACTATCGGTATATTTTACACTCAAGGTGTACTAGGGTAGTGTAACTATCGGTATATTGGACACTCAAGATGTACTAGGGTAGTGTAACTATCGGTATATTTGACACCCAAGATGTACTAGGGTAGTGTAACTATCAGTGTATTTGACACTCAAGATGCACTAGAGTAGTGTAACTATCGGTATATTTTACACTCAAGGTGTACTAGGGTAGTGTAACTATCGATATATTGGACACTCAAGATGTACTAGGGTAGTGTAACTATCAGTATATTTGACACTCAAGATGTACTAGGTAGTGTAACTATCGGTATATTTGACACTCAAGATGTATTAGGGTAGTGTAACTATCGGTATATTTGACACTCAAGATGTATTAGGGTAGTGTAACTATCGGTATATTTGACACTCAAGATGTATTAGGGTAGTGTAACTATCGGTATATTTGACACTCAAGGTGTACTAGGGTAGTGTAACTATCGGTATATTTGACACTCAAGATGTACTAGGGTAGTGTAACTATCGGTATATTTGACACTCAAGATGTATTAGGGTAGTGTAACTATCGGTATATTAGACACTCAAGGTGTACTAGGGTAGTGTAACTATCGGTATATTTGACACTCAAGATGTATCAGGGTAGTGTAACTATCGGTATATTTGACACTCAAGGTGTACTAGGGTGGTGTAACTATCGGTATATTGGACACTCAGGATGTACTAGGGTAGTGTAACTATCGGTATATTTGACACTCAAGATGTACTAAGTAGTGTAACTATCGGTATATTTGACACTCAAGATGTACTAGGGTAGTGTAACTATCGGTATATTTGACACTCAAGATGTATTAGGGTAGTGTAACTATCGGTATATTTGACACTCAAGGTGTACTGGGGTAGTGTAAATTTAGTGTCAAGCCCCCGGTAAAATATTGAATATTTCCATTTACCTCGGGATGGGAAATTCAACATAAAAGCCCTCGACCCACAACTACGACCCTTGACCCTAGACCTACAACCCTCGACCCACAAGGCCACAACAATAACCCCTTCGACCATAGACCTACAGCCCCTGTCAACCCCGACCTTAATAATAATACCTTTCAAAAGGGGTTGTTGTCTAAAAACCGTGAGAGATAGATCTAGAATACCATCGACCGAAATGAAAATCTCGAACAAGCGAGGAAGTTAATAATGATTAGCTAAGAAATTATAAGCAGCCGAAAATAGGCTGAATAGGATCAATCGCGAGGAGGGGGGCGTCAAGCGAAATGTCAACGATTTTAATCACAAGAGAAGATATGCAAACGGTGTTCATTAGAGTGAGATATGGGAAAATTCATTGGACATATAGGCTGTATTTTCCCATATCGCACGAAAAATGAACATGTTTGTATTTTCTCACATGATCATGTCACATAATGATATAACTGCCATATATTGTAGTTCAACTATAGCTAGAGTGCGATATGTATATACGTATCATAGTGAAAATCACTGCACAGAGTGTGAGAGTGACGCAGACAGCTCTGCGAGTTAATGCTATTATGCTGTGAACTTCCCTAAAAGTCATCGCTAAGTCATCCTAAATATAAAATTATCGTAAGCCTGCAGGGTGCCTGCTCATAGCATAAACAGTAAGAGCATGGAGATAGTAACCTTTACTATCTCCATAGTAAGAGTAAGTCTTTGCCTTTAACTAGACTGTAAATGCAACAAACAGTAACTTTTTACTTTTTAAGTAAGTAGTTACTGCTATTTGCCTTTGTATTGCAAAATGCACGAGGAAAAGACAAACAACAGTAACTACTTATTTTTTTTATTATGTCAGTTATTGCAAAGGCAAACAGAAGTAACTGCTTACTTTTCAAGTGGGCAGTTACTGCTGTTTGTCTTTGTATTGCAGAATACAAGAGGCAAAAGCAAAATCAGTCACGTGTTACTTTTGTTATTACATCCGTTACTGCTGTTTTCCTGTAAATGACAGTACACCTGTCAGTACACCCGACACGTGGCACACATCTGTCAGGAGGCCCTGTCATACATGGATCCTGTTACATGGACACCCGGATCATATAGATTAACCCTTTGAGCCCAAGTCCCGGTTTATTCAGCAGTTTAATTGTCCTACAAACCAGAAAACTTCAAGGAGTAATGAGCACTAAAATGCTAGATTGGCATAATCATGTTTTGATTCAAATTCCACATTTGTATTTTTCACCCACTTGACGTTATGAGTCGCGGTAGCGAGACACAGCTTCTTTTTAACTAAAAAATGGTCATAATAAGGAGGTTCTGAGATTCAATTTGAGATATTATGTTTGGTTATTTGATACAATCAGGACGTCTTTATTCACATGCACCTATTCAGTGGCGGTTCTAGAGGGGGTGATCAAGGGGTCCACTCAAAATGTTTTCCGTTAGAGCCTCGAGCCCGAGTATATGAGCTGAAGAGACCAAACAAGCACTACTATACAACTGAATTCAAAAATCTTGCGCGAGGCTAACCAAATTCAACTTGGACACCCCCTCTTTTTAAACCATGTATCCGCCCCTGCCATTCACATCTCAAGGTGAATGTAAATAATTTTTCACCATTTATCCGCTAAGTTATCGTTTTGAAAATGTTCACCCACTTGAATTTGTGTCTCGCTGCTTCAAGTGGGTGAAAATTACTCGTATTTGTTTAATTTGTGACCAAGAAATTGCAATTGTTGATGTTGAAGCACACATTTTATTCCAGATAACAATGATTTAATCTGTTAATAAAATGGATAAAAACAATTATAGTCGTGCTTGGTGCTTAAAGGGTTTATGGCTGGGTGCTAGGAGAGAAAATGTTGTCCAAAACCTGACAAACAGATGTCTATATTATTCGCAACTGCTGGGACATTCAACCCTTTAAATACAAGGTTATCTTGATCAATGCTACACTTTGAACATAAATAATTAAAAAATATCGCATCACAAAGAAATGAGCCTGGGCTCGGCTGCTGCATTGAAATTGTTTTTTCTTATACGATTAAGTAACTTATCTCTTTAAGCTCGTGGACCGACTATAGACATCAGAATCTGACGTCCGTAGACGTCAGATTCTGATGTCTAAAGTCGGTCCTCGCACTGAAAGAATAAACATTTATCATGGCCGTAGACCCATAACATGGGTATTCAAATGAAGCGAAAAGAGATAACTAAGACATCTATGATGATTTTAAATTGAAAAAAATCCTTTGGTCTCCATGGTTTATATAAAATATTTCAGCGCTTTAAGGGTTAAATTCTGTTTGAATTAAAATTGCAACAATATATAACCTAATACCAGTCACCACCGAAAAGATGACTCACTCACGACGCCACTAAAAACAGGACAACTACATACAGAGTGTGAGATTGATTATGTATAGGATAAAGCCCGAGGAGCTCTACATTCTTAGCTGTGAAAAAGGTCAAGGCCGAAGGCCGAGACATTTTTCACAGCTAAGAATGTAGAGCTCCGAGGGTTATAACTGACTTGAAACACATCCGTACATAATGAGGATCCGTCATAATCAACAGCTCGGTCACACCTGCCTGATTATAGCACCATAGGCCTACCATGATAATTGGTCTGTACTTTATCAACAATAACTCTCCATTCCCGGCTTAGAATGTAGTGATCGGACAAAGAAAATAATGTAGTGGTGTGTTTTAACGGTAGTTAAAAATATGTGATTATTTATTGAGGGAGTCTTGGAAAATGCAAGACCGTCTTTGTCTAAACACGTCAATTTTACTGTTTTTACTGGTTGATTATATAAATAATATTGATCACGTATAATATCCCAGTCACACATAGAAGACGCACAGCCAACCCATTGAAATTAAAAATCAGACCAATGTGTCATCGTGCGTCATAAAGAAGTGGCGGAGTTGTGAAACGAATGAGCAGCAAGTTGTAAATGGTTCACACATTTTTTTACACAAGTTCAAGTTCTTTATTATCCTTAGGTATCATGCCTTTGAGGACCAAAAACAAAACAATTTGACATCTAAAACATATACGCATAGCTTTACGCACAAAGTAAGTGAGATCACATGCGTTTGGTCATCATACCTTGTAAGCCGGGCATATATTTACAGTTTACCCTGAGATGAATTAGCGTCGACAAGTCAAATCCACATAATGCACCTAAACAAAAGATGCAGGTAGAATTAGGTGCGTTGAAAAAGTTTGTGACATTTATTGACATTTTGTTACATGTGACAGCACCGGGACAATTAGATACACAGTGTGACATTAATAATAAGTAGATAAAAATATGTGATTACACAACGGTGTCTAATAACTGGCAAAAATATCTGCACTTGAAGAAAATAAAATTGAAATTTGTTCTTGGAGAATGTAGTTTTTTATTAAGCAGATTAAACCACGTTGTCTCGAACAACGGGTGAGGTCTCTGTTGTAAGTGGGTGTGTCGAATGCCTATTAGTCGGAGATAGCGGGTTCGCCTCCCCGCTCTGGTATCCATGTTTTAACTCTTACAGCGCGGGGACCGTATTTAAAGACGTCATAATTTGACGTCGAAACACGGTCACCACACCTGCACACTGAAAGAATAAAACATATTATAATGGTCGTAGACCGATAACATAGGTATTCAAATGAAGCGGAAAGAGCTGGCTAAGACATTTATGATGATTTTAAATTGAGGAAAACCCCTTTTGTTCCCATGATTTACATTAGATATAGGGGTTGAAGTATATTCAGTCAATAATTCATTGTCCTTGAATTTATAATAATAATAATATTAATAAAAATAATTCATATATAGCGCTAAAATCCACATAATGTGCTCAGTGCGCTTCACAAGTCTTTACAATTAAAATAATTGTATGAATTATTAAAAACTAATTAAAATAACTGTTCATAAGGAGACAGCCGATAACTAAGTAATATAAATGTCAGTCTCTGAAATATAAGTTATAAACGTTTTGAAAAAGATGAGTTTTAAGGTGTTTTTTAAAAGTCTCCAGCGTTGTTGCATTCTTCAAAGGACAAGGCGATTTGTTCCACAATCGAGGTCCACAGATGGAAAAAGCTCTGGTGCCATATGCACCACGAGCACGCGGCACCTCTAGATTATTACAAGATTTGGATCTCAACACCCTAGAGGAATTATAATCACCACCACAGCAGCTGTTTTGATATTACGCCCATAACGACGTGTAATAACCCCTACAGCGCTGAAATACTTCTGTATATAAACAATGGAGACCGAACTTTTTTTTAAAATTTGAAATCATCAGAAATGTCTTAGTTAGCTCCTTCCGCTTCTTTTGAATAACTATGTTATGGATCTACGGCCATTATAAATATTTTACTTCTTTCAGTGCGGGGACTGTTTTTATACGTCAGAATCTGACGTCTGTGGACGGAAGATCATGATGTATAAAGGCGGTCCCCGCGCTGAAAGGCTGAAATTACCCCCGGAAATCCACGGCTGTCATATAGATCACGTATCTAGAATGACGCCCATCACAGAATTTATGAGACGTTCACCCGATGCTGGGCTTATGTTGGGTCAACGTCGCAGACGGTGGGCCAGCATTATCCCACCATTGTGCTGGCAATGTGTGATTAGATCCAGGCTGCAGCTATTCAGATACTTTCGAGTACTGTTTAACGGATTACTTTTTTCGCGAACAACACACATTGTAAGGGAACCCTATGCGCAAATGTTTTTTCTCAAATTAAACAAATATTATAAATTTTCGCCCACTTGAAGTTGTGGGTCGCGGTAGCGAGACATAGCTTCAAATGGGTGAAATATTAATTTATTTAATTTAGAGGTTTATAAGGTAAATGATTACTTTTCATCAAACAACACACATAATAACAGCACCAGAATACATACAGTAAGGTTCACAGAGCAAACAAAAGTACAAATCTGAACTTCAGTTTAACCCTAAATATGTGGCATCGCATTTAGCCGTTGATTTTGTGAACAGCTTTTTACATGTAAAATATAGACTGTGATCGACCAAAAAGTACTGGAGCAGTCCTTGATAAAACACCAGCGGTCATTCAATCATGTTTAAACACATATGTCTTAGCATATACATTCATATATATAGTATGATCAGTTGCTATAAGACTATACAATATATAAAAATATAGCTAAGATGATGTATTGGTGGTCATATGTGCATGTATTATGGTCGCTGGTCTAAATTCCGCCGACAATGGTTTATTTGAGATCAAAATTGCTCACATATAAACGATCTGTGGCGATATTTATACCTTGCAACTCTGAATTATTTTGTTTAAACCATGATGGAGACTTAGGCCTAAGTGTTTCTTTCAATTTGAAACCATGAAAAATGTCTTTGTCAGCTCTTTCCGCTTCATTTGAATACCTATGTTATGGGTCTACGACCATTATAAATATTTTCATACTTTCAGCGCGGGGACCGTCTTTAAACGTCAGAATCTGACGTCTGTGGACGTCAGATTCTGACGGTATAAAGACGCTGAAATGTTTGTATATAAACAAAGAAAACAATGCGGGGTTTTCAATTTAAAATCATTATAACTGTCTTTTTTACTCTTCATGCAGTGCGGGAAAGGCGTTTACAGAGGCAGATTATGACGTCTAAAGCTGAAGTCGATCCTCGTGCTGTAAGGGTTAAATGGCTAATAAGGGGCTCAAATTGTATGAGAAGGCCTTTTGTTAATCTATTTAGTAGGCTTTATATACACAAATATATACAGTAATCGTACAAATATGCAATTTTAATGAAATCGTGTACATTACGATGTCAAATAGATGTCACCAGCACCCTTACTATATTTGACATCCAGGATACAATTTTATATACACTTAAATTCAAGTTAGAGTGTAAAAGATAATTTTAATAATTATACATACATGTAATTATTATATTAAATTGATGTTTCCCGCGCCAAAACCAAAGATAAAACAGCTACATATGATTATAAATAGTAGTAAAAAAGATACTCTGGAAAGCGTAGAAACCTTTAACACACCGTTTGACCAGACACAGACTTTTACCATTATTATCGCAAACTATTTGTACACCGTCTGCTTATGAATTGTTTGTTTCTATTTTTTGTTCATTTGAAGCTGGAATTGCTAACGCAATTCCAGCTTCAAATGACGAAAACTATAACTATTTATAAAAAAATGATCATCTGCAAAATATAATTTATTTCATTAACCGAGCATCTATCACAAACTATTTTTAGCCTGGCTTTTTATTTGGTTTCTAGTTTGTTTGAAACTGCATATATACGGTACCAACGGCATAAAGGATAACCTCAGTGCCGGGATCGACTTAAGACGTTAGAATCTGACGTCTAAAGTCGACCACCGCTCTGAAAGAGTAAGCTATTTATAATGGCCGTAGACCCTCAACATACATGTAGGTATTCAAATGAAGTGGAAAGAGCTAACTAGGACATTTATGGTGGTTTCAAATTGAAAAGACCCCTTGCGGCCTTGGTCTGTATGGTTAGTATAAAAAAAATTCAACGCTTTAAGGTTTAAAATACTGATATTCACCACATACCGCATACATGTCCATTTATTGCCTGCTACTGACCCTTTACGTACCGCTCCTGTGTGTGACTATGAGATACAGCCCCCCCCCCTATATATTGGTAGTAATTATGGTTAGAAGGCTTAATATCTGGCAGCAAGCCAAACAATATGGATACAGAGGCCATCATTTATCCTGGAAAATGAAGTTCCGCCGCGTGGTCTGACAAGTTAATAACACGTCAGCCAGTTTTACTGCTCAGTACACAAACTTGGTGACAGCTGGGTGCATTTCAATGTCATGATAGCTTCCCAGCCGGCGGGAGACATTGTACCGATGCTGGTATAATGCTGGTTCAGCATCGTAGATGCAGAACCAGCATTAAAACAGCATTAGTTCAACATCTTGTCAAATAAATAGAATAAAATAATATTCACAGCAAACAAAATTAAAACTGCATGCTATTCAAAACACTGTGTGTGTGCAAAATTACTTAATGCCAATTTCAAATCCAAAACGATGGACACAGCTGAAGCTGACACAAGCAATGTTATTTATGACAAAACCGGATCTCACACTGCAAAGCTAAAAACAATATGACTAGGCAATATGAATATATCCATATATCAATACGTGTAATCATTATTCCTATGATTAATATGTTACTAACTCTTCGTGTCCTGCATGATCATGTTTGTGTAGTCTTCCATATTCTAGTAGGTTTGATGCAACTGTGATGAAACAAGTGTGAAAAATTATATTATATGTAGGCCTAATACTAGCCATCAAAGCGCTAGATTAAAAATGTGATTTTTCACCCACTTGAAGTTGTGTCTCGCTATCGCGATCCACAACTTCAAGTTGGTGAACAGTGATGATATTTGTTTAATTTGAGACCCAACATTTGCAAATCTTTATGTTAAAACACCAGTTTCATCGCCAATATCGATGATTTGATTGACTAATAAAACAGATTAGAAACGACTGCTAACCTGCTAAGTGCTTACCGTTGTAATGGGGAATAGTGTTTTTTTCTGGTCGTTACGATTTATTACACCTGTTTATGGGGTGTATTACTCTGCAAATCCAATCACACATTATGGGGGAGCTGGGTTAAATTATTGGGCCAAAGGCCACACGTCACTGAGAACATGAAGCAGACAGCCGCCTTGAAAACACGAGACTTTCACCCAATGCTGGGTCAATTCTAGGCCACCGTCCTCGACGTCGGCCCATAAATAAACCAAAACTGGGAGGCATGATGTGAGGCACACTAGGAAGTAACTCCTTGTATTTAGACATGCATCTTTACAGACCACCCACCTGAACCTGACAAAAACTTTACACACAAAAACTTTTTTTTATATTCCGTCGCTCCATCGTTAATACTGTGTCTGGAGGTGCTATAGACAGATGGTCGAGCATGGCTGGAAGCAAGATGAAATTATTCATCAACACTTTGAGCGCTCATATCAATCATTATCCTTTAACACCTTAACCGTCGGTGCCGCATATATTTGGCTTTTCATTTGGCACATTAAATACCACATTTTAAACATATTAAAGATAAAATGTGACATCAACCAGCAAGATTTGAAAAGAGTTGACCTCCATTTTGTCAAATCTGAATAATTTGCATTCACACAACTTCAAGTGAGCGAAAATTCGAATTGAGTAATTTGGCGGTTGAAAGGTTAAAACATATCTTAGCATTTAACCCTTGTGCTGCTAAGCCCGTATTTATTGTTTCTAGCAAATTCGAAACCAAACAAATTATTATTAATTTTTTTTATAAAATCAAATTAAAATATTCAAAATAATAAAAAATGACCGATAAAATTTAATAACGTGCTTACTTTGATGATCAAACAATTCATTTCATTTATTTATTTATTGTTTCTAGCAAATTCGAAACCAAACAAATTATAAATAAAAATTTTTATAAAATCAAATTAAAATATTCAAAATAATAAAAAATGACCGATAAAATTTAATAACGTGCTTACTTTGATGATCAAACAATTCATTTCAGAACATAAAATTAATTTAAAATTGATAAAAATACGTTTTGTGAAAGCTGAGAATTACGCTCGCATTTTCAGCTTAAAATGACGAAAAATATTTTCTGTCATTTTATCAGAACCAGCTTTTGAGGCTGAAATAGATCTTCAATCAGCGGGATGTTACATCAAAATATAAATAAAGTTGGATTATACTATTTGTCACTTTAAAAATCATTGTTAAATCATGTATTCATCTATTTTATCTGTTCGTCGAAAACAAACAAGGTGGTACATCAATCACTAATTTTATCAGCTTCAGCTAAGCCATCTAAAAATGTCACGGTTGAAAGGCGGATCCGCGGGTCAAAGGTCACAGATGGAAGTGGATCCCCTGGTTATGTTTTCAAACACTGTCTGTAGGACTGCTGACAATATGCCTGCAACGGCCACATTACTGTCCTATAATAGTTCCATGAAAAATAAAGTTCAGGTAGGGGTCCATGTGTTAGACTTATCATTGGTACACAGGTTACTCAATAGCTTTGGATTTACATTAACCTTTGACTGCTATATTTTGTATCAGATTAAAATAAAATTGGATTATACAATTCGTCACTTTTCTTGTTAAATCATGTAGCCTATTCACCAGTTTTCCTTTCCGTCGAAGAACAAACAAAAAACAAGATGGTACCTCTATCACTAATTTTATCAGATTCAGCTAAATCCTCTACAAATACCACGATTTACCCGCGGGTCAAAGGTCATAGATAAAAGTGAATCCCCAGGTTATGTTTTCAAACACTGTCTGTTGGACTGCTGACGTTATGGGTGCCACGGTCACATTACTGTCCGCTAATAATTCAATAAATAATAAAGTTTAGGTACCCGGATAGATGCCTATGTTTTATATGTGTCTTATTATTAGCACACGGATTTCTCAATAGCTTATTAATTTGGATTTACATTAACCTTTGACTGCTATATGTTGTATTAGATTTAAATAAAATACCACGGTTTATCCGCAGTTCAAAGGTCATAGATAAAAGTGGATCTCCAGGCTATGTTTTCGAATACCGTCTGTAGGAATGCTGAGGTTATGGGTGCCACGGTCACATTACTGTCCACTGATAATTTAATAAATAATAAAGTTTGTGTAGATGCCAATTTGTTACATGTGTCGTATTATTAGCACACGGATTTCTCAATAGCTTATTAATTTGTATTTACATTAACCTTTGACTGCTATAGTGTATTAGATTTAAATGTCATGGTCCATCGCGCAAGGCTATTATTGTGCATAGCAACATTCTGCAAATAGACAGAGCTTCATTATGACAGCTTCCTCAGGGCCTAACTGTAGATTGTCTCTGTTATATACAAGAAGTTCAACCCTTTGAGCCCGTCGTCCCATTTATGTTTCCCTTCAAGCCCCCTCGTCGCACTTATGTTAATCATTGTAATAATTATTGTCTATTGTAAGCTCCTCGTCGCACTTATGTTGACCCTTTCAGTTCCCCATATGCATATATTCTTTAATTTAAGAATTTATACCTGGGTATTTTCTCAGTTCATACCAATTCACATCTCGAATTGAATGAAAATTGGAATAAATACCTGGGTGCCGAGAGGTTAAATGATAAAGTTTATTTTTATATTAGCAAATTGATGTGTTATAATGCCTTATCTCACAAAAACTGGTACTTGATATGATAAAAATATTAAAGTCATCCTTAGCGATTAAAGGGTTAACATGCCCCACAGAGTATACATTATAATGTTTGGATTACACAGATAGATATGGTAGAGCGAGACGTGTGCTGTTATCTTTATCTATATGGTATAATGCTTGCCTTTATGATCTTAATAACTCGATAAACATAATGATGAATGGCTACACGAAACATACAGCTGGGCACACGACGTTATTGTGACGTTGAAGCAACGTCAGTGACGTTGCTTCAACGTCGCAATAACGTCGTGTGCCTTTTAACCATTACAACGCTGTAATATTTTCATATAAACCATGGAGACCAGAGGGTTATTTTCAATTTGAAACCATCATATATATCTTAGTTAGCTTTTTCTGCTTCATTTAAATACCTATGTTAGGGTTTACGGCCATATGGCCACATTTTTACTCTTACAGTGTGGGGAGCGATTTTAGACGTCAGAATCTGACGCTTATAGACGTCAGACTCTGACGTCTAAAGTCGGTCCCCGCGCTGGAAGGGTTAAATAGTCAATATAAATAGAATAACACATGTACAATTTTTCAAGTAAGTGTTTGTGATCAGCAGAAAATTAGCAATCATAAGAAAATACAAAACACAATTTAGATCACGAATAATTGTGAATCTATTTATTTCTGTCCGTTATATTCTATATTACAGCGACAACTGCTTAATTATGACTTGCACGTCGCATGTCTAAGTGTAGTTTATAAGGTTATTACACCCTATAATATAGATTTACATAGCGCACTTTATTAATATGTGACCGGCTGTAGTGTATCACAATAGGCTTTGATATGACAGGTAATATGAAGTAAGTAATTATCTTTAAGTCCCCGAATTCGCAAGTTGTATTTGTACTAACATTAAAGCAGGTGTGTCGTTTTGCTTCACTGAACCACAGTATTTACATAACAGCAGACCTCACACCTGTGGACGTTGACGCGCATGTTTACTCATGGGATCATGGCCATACCACTTTAAGTGGTATCTCTCTACCCCGCTCCACAACATTTAGTGCTAAATTTGATGTCCAATATAAGATTAAGAAATAGGAATGTGCGTCAGTGGCACCTCAAGAGTTTAACCCTTTAACCGCCGGTGCCGCATATAATCAGGTTTTCATTTTTTATTAGCACATTAAGTACCACATGTATTTTAAATATGTTAAAGATAAAATGTGACATCAACCAGCAAGATTTGAAAAGAGTTGACCTCCATTTTGTCAAATCTGAATAATTTCCACTCATTTGAAGTTGTGGATCGCGTCAGCGAGACACAACTTCAAGTGGGTGAAAATTCAAATTGAATAATTTGGCGGTTAAAGGGTTAACACACTGAATCTGCTACCCGCTCACTCGTAAAGATTTATTATGGAGAGCCTTCGTGGCCGAGAGATAGCGTGCTCGGCCTCAGACCGCCAGGAACCAAATTTTGAATCCTGTGTCTCGAGGGCAGTGTCATCTCATTCATCTCACCATCCTAATGAGGTTATCATGACCCAGTTTAGCCTATATATGTAAACACAGGTGGCCTAAAATCCCATTATACCAATATACCTCAGCTGGAAACTGACTTAACTTCTTAGAACCCATGTGACCACATGAATGTACCACATGACATAAGTCGATGAACACAATAATTATGGTATATTTATGACATGTATGATGTACTGAGATTTTCATTAGAGATTTTATAACTGGGTATCTTATAAACCAGAGCTTTTTCGTTCACGTTGAGATGTGAAGTGCCTCAGAGCTCCATCTTCCCTAACAAGTTATCTTACCCATTTGCCCGCAGGGCGATATCTTGCTGTATCGAGCCTAGCTTTCAACTATTTAAATAGCGATACACCTTGAATGTTGCGCGCGTTGCGTCTCAATCAGACAGCGCTTGACAGCTGCCTGAGGGCAAAGCTCGCTTGTTTCCGTTGATATGATAGATATAAAAAAGCTCGGAATCTCATGCTGATGTCAGTTTGTAACGAACTCCCTGATGGCGGCTAATATATGATTACTGGCCGCCATGAGGGAGTTCGGTACACCTCACTGTCCAAAATGTGAGATTCCCAACTTGTCTATATAATACATCTAGCAACGGAAACAGGTAGCTATGCTGAGAGCTGAAAAAAAGGTTAATTCTTCGTCACCCTTAAATAAATCTGAAACATCCAATGAGGTTTGAATCTCAGACACACACCCAAAATACCCACATAGACCGATATATAGTACTCGATATGGCCAGGCTTATGATGTAGCACTCGCGTGAGACTGGCCACGGGAAGATGCAGAGCTCATGCTCCACTGCTTTCTGTATTTACCCTGATGCTGTTGAATTGTTGTTATTATTTTTCATTCATTTGAAGTTGGAATTGATGACACAAATTCCAGCTTCAAATGACGAGAAATATTTCTCTTTGTGAAAAATAAACATCTTTAAAATTAAATTATTTGTTTAAGTGTCCATATTTCTATATTGAACATTTTATTTGTAATAAAACTGATCCGTAATAAGAGACCCTGTGTGCGATACAGAGGCTGTAATCATTGCCATTCGTAAAGCTTGGCCCCCCAAAAAGCTAAAAACTCCCGATCTCAGCGTGCGCGAGCTAACAGCATAACAAACACATATTTTGCTATGCTGTCCAGCTCTGATACTAAACCATGTGATTGTGTAGAACTCGGATTATGTTGAAACTGCATTGCAAACGTATGTAGTCTATCGGTCATTATCTCCACATTAAAGTTTGACAGTCTTCTAACCTACAATAGAAAATCATCTCGCACTAGCACTAGCTGCTGGGCGGGGGCCCTATGGTAGTGGTTAGCACCGCTGCCTTTCACGCTACAGTTCAGGGTTCGTTTCCCGGTCTCGGCAGTTTGAAAGAAACAAAAATGTTTCTTCCCCATCCCCTCGTGAAACTCAGTATTGTGGGGAGCCTCTGTGACCGAGAAGTAGCGTGCTCGGCCTCAGACCTCCAGTGTCTGGAGAGCAGTGTCATCTCACCATCCTCAGGAGGTTCTCCTGGCCAAATTTAGCCTGCATGTGCACAAAAGTGGCCTAAAGCCCGATTCATTTCATTTTCATTTCGCACTAGCTGCTATATCCTTTAGGACAGATATGTTTGTTGTTGTCTAAGACTCATATAACCGGTCCATGTGTTTACCCAATGCCGTTTTAATTTTCAATAAAACAACATTGGTTGAAGGTCTCGTGTTTGATGGGGGTGCATGTGCACTGGAGGCATCAGACTAAAACGACACGGATGGCGCAGACACAACGTCTACATCCATCAGGAGAGTTTTTTCTTGAAAAAGTGGTTGCGTTAAATCTAGACGGCTTAGTTAGATTGGCGAAAACACCTGTCTCGAGGGATATACAAGTGAAAATGTCTGGCTTTCCTACACAACATCCTCTTTGATATTCATGCTGTTTTCCATAATATTTTTGCTTTTCCAATGATTCATTTTAAAATAGTGTCAAATATTCTAAGTTATATTCCCAAATTCTGGGTTTCTATCGTGCTGGCTCACGTCAATGTCTAAGAAACAATTCATATACGTGGCTCTACCATTCGGCTGTGGGTCATGTACATGTATGTAGGGCCTACATAATTTATAATGTGCATTTGTTTCAATATTGTGGGGCGTTCTCGGCCTCAGACCGCCAAGGTTCGAATTTCGAGTCCTGTGTCTGGAGGGCAGCGTCATCTCACTCATCTCACCATCTTCAGGAGTTTAGGAGGCTCTCCTGGCCCAGATTAGCCTATATGTGCACAATGGTGGCATACAACCCCATTTATTTCAATTTATAATTTAATTTGTGTGAAATATCCCAATCGTTACAAAAACGATAAAATTGATGCAAATGCATCATGTTGATGTGTTAATAATATCAATTTCCTGATTTCCAATGATGAGTATCAAATTGCACGATTTTTCAAGTATGGAAAAGGTAATTCTAAATTAGGGCCTACATGACTTTCCATAATATGTGCATGCTATTCATCATTCACTCATTCATTCCTTCATTTATTCAACCCTTCATTTATTCTTTAATTTATTTATTCATTCATTCATTCATTCATTCATTCATTCATTCACTCATTCATTCATTCATTCATTCATTCATTCATTCATTCATTCATTCATTCGATCGTTCGATCGTTCGTTCGTTTGTTCGTTTGTTCGTTTATTTATTCATTTTATATTTCATTCAGTAATTCAGACATTAATTTCCTATCTTCTGATATATGCCTCCAACTTGAAGTTTTAAGTTAAACGTATCTAGCAAGGACATCAATAAATACAGAGTTTTCGTAAAATGAAAGCTCTTTTTATCGGACACAAAATAGATTATTAATCTTAGGCGAATCCCAAGCTATGTAATTCGTGGTTTGTTCGGATCTCGATTTGTTTGTAACAGTCTCTTTTAGCAATGAAATCTTGAGGGTAGTTCAAACCAAAAATTAATCCGAAAGAAATATAAATTTATATAGCAGATTCTATGTCTATCAAGAAAATCTTGTATTTTAAATACGTTTCAATAGTTCTTTTATATGATAGATATAGTTTTGCATTGTTTTTGAATATATTCAACCATGTGTCAGTGGTTTTTTAGATTATGACTTCGATTGACATCGCCTACATCGATCCGGTCGCAGTCACGTGGCTAAGTCCACTTCAAATTCTTATATTATCGCTCACGCTGAATTCGTGTTTTTATTAACTATCATTAATAGTATTATCCGTACGCGCTGTTAATCAAATGTCAAAGTTACTTGAGTCTAGATTGTGTCTAGACTCGGCTCTAATTGTTACTCTAACTGTTAGTAGACTCAGACTATACTATAGACTAGTATAGACTATGGCCATAGGCTCCTGGCCTAGCCGCCCTAGGCCAGGGCTAGGACTAGACTTTGGTCTAATTCATTTTAATTCTAATAGTCTAATTCTAGACATTGCACATTACAACATTGTGGCTGTCTACAAAAACGTATATAGGCCTAGTCTAATCGCTTTTCGTTTCATTTCATGAAATCAAAAAATTTGCGCTGCTTAACCTCATTTTCATGGAATTAAAATATATGATGTAGACTATACCACGATTCACATTCACCGTGGTGGATGAATTTCGCCGATTACTCCGTCAATTCTCAATCAATTTTCATGAAATTTCACACACACTATTTTCCATTCATGTCGTGACTACCCTGAAAGTTTCGCGGAGTTTTGATAAGTATTTTAAAAGTTAGACCATTTGACATGTAGTAAATAAATAAAAATGTTGCCCTCTATAAAGCCATTAGCTTCGTCTCAGAATTTTATTACATGTCAAATGGTCTAACTTCTACAATACTCATCAAAACTTCGCGAAATTCTCAGGGTAGTTACGACATGAATGGAAAATAGTGTGTGTGAAATTTCATGAAAATTGGTTGAGAATTGACTGAGAAATCCGCGAAATTCAATAATCCTGGTTGATGAATTCAATGTGAATCTGACTATAGTCTACCATAAGACTGGTTGAATCGTCATTATTAGTGTAATAGTCGGCAGCACTTCCAGTCACTAGTGACATATTTTTGGAGTGACAAATTCATAATACAAAATTCATCTGGATTAAATTTGGTTTGGACTGTTCTTTCATGATTTTAATAAAATGTAGTCTAAAAAATATACAATCTTAGAAATTTAAGCGCTAGTGTTAACTTTAAATTAAGTTAAAAGCACAATGACCATATAATTTTGATTTAATTTAAGTCAATGAGAGTGGTGATAGTTCACCAGTTTTAAATTTGATTTAAAATAGCAAGATTTGATGAACTTTTTGAGGAGATAACCAATTGCACATAAAAATTATGACCCTTATCTTTGTCTCATTGACATTGTTGGCTTTCCATGTGGTCTAGTCAGTCTCTAAACCTTACATTATCGTTCACTCATTCTTTGTTTCAATCGTGAATTTCCGTTGTTATTAAATTATCAAATTTAACAAATTGAGCATAAAACAAGAATTCTCATAATGCAGAGTAACACTGATCGGTTTCTCATTTATTAAACATTTGCGGAATAACATAATGAAAAAATCATTTGCATTTTTGCATCCCATTTTGGGTTTGGATGATGCTTCCATAACTTTTAATATGTCAAGGGGGATGGAAAATAGTTTCATCTTTGTTATATAAAAATTTTGGTTTCATTCAGGTGAAAAAGTACTATGTTAACTTGTTGTGATTCGCTGAGTAAAAATTTGAGATGGCGTTCACTTTAGACAATATTAATTTTATAAATCGACGATAATTGTGTCAGAGAATTTGTTTAACAAGGATTGATTAACTCTTGAGGCGATAACCACTTGAGCTGCTTTTATGCTAGTTTGTGGTTGACTCACTGATTCCTTTCAGGAAATGTTTTTCCTGTGGGCCATTCTTTGGCATTGCCACTGCGGCCTTATGGGGTTTCAGATAGGTCTTGTTGTCAGGAACATATGTTTTTGGCCTTTTTCCTCGTTGGGAGTTTCATCTTTGTTACTTAAATTTTTTGGGTACATTTTATTGTGTGATTTGCAGGGTCAACTTTATAAATTATCTTGATAAGAAGATTGATTCTTGTTGTGATTCGCTGAGTAAACATTTGAGATGGTGTTCACTTTAATGCAATAGACAATATTAATTTTATAAATCAATGATAATTGTCTCAGAGAATTTGTTTA
Source organism: Flabesymbios commensalis (assembly GCA_964017125.1). Classification (NCBI taxonomy): domain Eukaryota; kingdom Metazoa; phylum Annelida; class Polychaeta; order Terebellida; family Flabelligeridae; genus Flabesymbios; species Flabesymbios commensalis. The sequence continues at coordinate 12,097,522 of OZ024904.1, forward strand.
ACAAAGATTGATTAACTCTGGAGGCGATAACCATTTTGGCTGCTTTTATGCATTTATGCCAATTTGTGGTTGACTCACTGATTCCTTTCAGGAACTGTTTTTCCTGTGGGCCATTCTTTGGCATTGCCACTGCGGCCTTATGGGGTTTCAGATAGGTCTTGTTGTCAGGAACATATGTTTTTGGCCTTTTTCCTCATTTTTTGGTGTTTCATCTTTGTTACTTAAATTTTTTGGGTACATTTTATCGTGTGATTTGTAGGGCAAAAATTTCCAAATAATATAAATAAATAAGAGGAGCAATTGTTGTTTCTAGGATTTGATTTAGCAAGAATTGATAAACTCTGGAGGCGATAATCACATTGGCTGATGCCAATTTGTGGTGGACCCACTGATTCCTCTTTGATTGGAGTTTTCTTTTTTTTGTTACTTTTGGTCAATGAAGCATACATACCAGCCACTCTTAATCTCAAATTAAAAGATACAATATTAGTGCTCATAAGGATATTTAAAAATAATTCATGTTAGGAAGTTAAGATTTAACGTTCTCATTAGTAATAATTTAAATTAATGATAAGAGATATAGTTGATAATTTCTTGATTTCATTTTATATAATTAATGCAATTATGCCAATTTGTGATGACTCTGGAATAATCCCAGGGGCTGGTTTTCCTGTAGGCCATTCTCTGGCTTTGCCAAAGTGACCTTAGGTTTCAAGTGGATCCTACGAAATTATGTTTTGGGTCACCTTTAATTTCCAAATAATATAAATAAATACGAGGAGCAATTGTTGTTTCTAGGATTTGATTTAGCAAGAATTGATAAACTCCGGAGGCGATAATCACATTGGCTGATGCCAATTTGTGGTGGACCCACTGATTCCTCTTTGATTGGAGTTTTCTTTTTTTTGTTACTTTTGGTCAATGAAGCATACATACCAGCCACTCTCAATCTCAAATTAAAATATACAATATTAGTGCTCATAAGGATATTTAAAAATAATTCATGTTAGGAAGTTAAGATTTAACGTTCTCATTAGTAATAATTTAAATTAATGAGAAGAGATATAGTTGATAATTTCTTGATTTCATTTTATATAATTAATGCAATTATGCCAATTTGTGATGACTCTGGAATAATCCCAGGGGCTGGTTTTCCTGTAGGCCATTCTCTGGCTTTGCCAAAGTGACCTTAGGTTTCAAGTGGATCCTACGAAATTATGTTTTGGGTCACCTTTTTCTTTCTAAGTTTTCTTCTTTGTTGTTTGTTTTGTAAAGCTTAGTGATCCAGCTGCTTGAAATTAAATAATAATAACAAAAAAAAAAAACAAAAAAAAACAAAAAAAAAAATGGCCACAAGAATTAAATCTTTCATCATTCTTACTTAGATATATATATATATAATAAATAATGTGTAAATTAAAATAATTCGGAAGAGAATCCAAGTGTAGGAGTGTAAGGTAAAAGCAATATAATTATTCAATTAAACTACTGCAAGAACATATTATTAGTCAATAAATACAAGGTCAGTTACAACAAGACTTGGCCAGTTGTTACAGGCCGCAGTAATTATTGCATGCCTTATACGCCAACTACATGATGCTCTCTGTCTAGCTTGATTAATCTAGCATCAGGACCTGCGCCAGCTGCTGAAATCAGTGCTAGTAATGATAGACAGGATGCATCCGGACTTGCGCCAGATGCAATGAACTTCATGAAGAACCAAACATATGATTATTCATTTGTTAGTTCGGCAGGACTTGCGCCAGCTGTTCTAACTATAGCAAACATGATGGGGAGTGATTTGCCAACTGGATTTGCGCCAGCTGCTGAAATCAGTGCTAGCAAGGATGGGCAGGATGCAATAAACTTTGTGAAGAACCAAACATATGATTTTTCATTTGTTAGTTCGGCAGGACTTGCGCCAGCTGTTCTAACAATGGAAAACAGGATGGGGAGTGATTTGCCAACCCGATTTCGGCCAGCCGGTTTTTTGATACAATATCCACAAGCTCATTCTTACAGGTGGAATTAGTTTATTCTAGCATCAGGATTTGCACCAGCTGCTGAAATCAGTGCTAGCAAGTATGGGCAGGATGCATCCGGACTTGCGCCAGATGCAATAAACTTTGTGAAGAACCAAACATATGATTTTCCATTTGTTAGTTCGGCAGGACTTGCGCCAGCTGTTCTAACAATGGAAAACATGATGGGGAGTGATTTGCCAACCCGATTTCGGCCAGTCGGTTTTTGATACAATATCCACAAGCTCATTCTTACAGGTGGAATTACTTTAAATGTGAATGATTTATGTCCTTTTTCTTCTCCCGTAGAAGAGAAGAAAAAGCTAAAATTTTACTTTTTCGTCAATAACTGCGTGAGTAAGAAATTATAATTATTATTATTATTATTATTATTATTTTTTTTTTTAGAATTCTTTAGATCTTGCTTTTGAATGTATATGTAAACACCATTTTTAGTGAATACAGCAATACTCAAGATGTGGACCATTTCCTCATGTTCCTAATTTGCTTCAAATCCTTCTAAATCTATGTTTTGTGGTCTTCTTATGTTTTCAAAGTGTGTCTGCAATACCTAGGTCAGCTCAAAATGAGGTCTGTATACTTCTGTTGTCAGATTTTACACTTACAGAAAATAAAATTCCACTGACATATAAATCCAGCCAGTCAAAACACTACTCAGACTTGCTTCAGGAATTATAAATACAATAGATGTTATGATAATGTGTCCCTTATTATCTACATTTGGAAATTTCAATTATTCGGTTATCTATTCATTACATGTAAATTTCAAGTTTCACTTCTGTAGACATCCTAATTTCAATTTAAAAACTAAATTTCAGACTATATAGCACTTCACTATTTAGAATTAGTGTTGTTTCTGATGCCGCAAGTAATGGTGGATTAGACAGATGAGAGGTTGGAATTCATATGTGCTCTTACGATGCATTCGTAAGTTTGTGTTGTGGGGGTCAGACACTTTGTGTCTGTGTGCCGTTTTCATACCCTCCTCAACAACAGATAATCTTGTTTAATAATGTTATTGATAGATTTTGTCAATATTATGTAATTTGTATGTAATGATACAAGAGTCAATGTTCATTAATATATTAATGTGAACAATTAGTAGATTGTTATTGATAGGTTTGGTTTTGTGTGAACAATTACTAGATTGTTATTGATAGTTTGGTTGATATTATCTAATTTGTTTGTAATGATACAAGAGTCAAAGTTCACATTTAAATAGTAGATTAGATCAATCAGAGACATGTATAAATATTCATAGTAGATTAGATCAATCAGAGACATGTATAAATAGTCCTAGTAGATTTGATCAATTTGAGACATGTATAAATATTCATAGTAGATTAGATCAATTAGAGACATGTATAAATATTCACTGGTTAATCCTGTTAACTGACTGTCAAGTAAATTTATACCTATTTTGGTCTTAGGGCTTCACTCTGTTACAACCACGTTTACATTAACAACATTTGAAGTGAAGCCCTTTTTATTTGTAGTCGTTTAATTTGATGTTTATTTTTAATAAACAAATTTTCCCCATTTTATGTGTCTGTTTTTTGTACGATAAATACAGAGTTTTCGTAAAATGAAAGCTCTTTTTATCGGACACAAAATAGATTATTAATCTTAGGCGAATCCCAAGCTATGTAATTCGTGGTTTGTTCGGATCTCGATTTGTTTGTAACAGTCTCTTTTAGCAATGAAATCTTGAGGGTAGTTCAAACCAAAAATTAATCCGAAAGAAATATAAATTTATATAGCAGATTCTATGTCTATCAAGAAAATCCCACCTCCTCCCTCTTCCATCCGCTGCAAGTTTTTTGTTCATTTTTCTTCTGACCGTTTTCATACCCTCCTCAACAACAGATAATCTTGTTTAATAATGTTATTGATAGATTTTGTCAATATTATGTAATTTGTATGTAATGATACAAGAGTCAATGTTCATTAATATATTAATGTGAACAATTAGTAGATTGTTATTGATAGGTTTGGTTTTGTGTGAACAATTACTAGATTGTTATTGATAGTTTGGTTGATATTATCTAATTTGTTTGTAATGATACAAGAGTCAAAGTTCACATTTAAATAGTAGATTAGATCAATCAGAGACATGTATAAATATTCATAGTAGATTAGATCAATCAGAGACATGTATAAATAGTCCTAGTAGATTTGATCAATTTGAGACATGTATAAATATTCATAGTAGATTAGATCAATTAGAGACATGTATAAATATTCACTGGTTAATCCTGTTAACTGACTGTCAAGTAAATTTATACCTATTTTGGTCTTAGGGCTTCACTCTGTTACAACCACGTTTACATTAACAACATTTGAAGTGAAGCCCTTTTTATTTGTAGTCGTTTAATTTGATGTTTATTTTTAATAAACAAATTTTCCCCATTTTATGTGTCTGTTTTGTGTACGATAAATTGCATGTACTATGGAGAAGCGTATCTAAATTGTGTATTAGTTTCGGCTGGGCTAAATCAGACAAATCAAGAAATAGTCAATAACAGTGCATTAACAGTACCGGTACTGAGTGGATTATATATTATTGGTGGCTTCGAAATAGCCAATAATCCTGCTAAACTACTCAAATACGGTTATTTAAGATCTGACGGGCTATTGATTCCACAGATTAATAATATTATGCTGTAGATGAAACCATACGATAATAAAACTATTGGACTGAGTCGAATAAATCCATAAGCATTCAAAAAGAGATAATAGTCCCACTTCACAAGGTCAATAAACCACACCGGATTTGATTGATTTTTTAAATGATAATACAACGTTGACCCTATGTTGGCCCAGCGTGGCAGACGTTGTCAACCACTGCATAAATGCTGCGCAAACGTTTGTTTATTCGTGAAGTGCTCTGGCAAATGTTTAGCCTGCAGCTATACCAAGATCAGACAGGGATCTGAAAAACAGAATGCGGATAACATCTGTTCAATGTATTTATTCCCGATCAGGGTCAGTGGTGACCTAGATGTGATGTATTTGATTGGTCGAGATAGCCATCTCGACCAATCAAATACATCACATCTAGGTCAAACAATGGCATAGTTATAGCCTTGGGTGATCTAGTTCTTCGACCTAAAACTGACAGAGATGATGACGATGACCAACGACCTGTTCTCAATATTAAACCCTTTGAACGCTAAGCACGACTATGGTCGTTTTTAACCCTTTAATCGCCGGTCCCGAATATATTCGGATTTTCATGTTGTTATTACCACATTAAGTACCACCTTTTCATAATGTTAAAGATAAAATGTGACATCAAACAGCAAGATTTGAATAGAAATGACTTCCATTTTGTGAAATCAGAATCATTTTCACTCACTTGAAATTGTGGATCGCTGACGCGAGCCACAATTTCAAGTGAGTGAAAATTTCCATTAAATAATTTGACGCACGGCATTTCATATATCAGGGTGTTAAATTGCAGCTGCGACTTCTTTGTTTTGTTGTGACGATTTCACCACTTGGACCAAGATTTAATTTATAATAGGGTATGCATTTAAACAAATCTAATTAACTGTTCACTAAAATCCATATTTTTAATATCATATGGTACACGTGGCCATAAATAATGGACAATGCCAAATGTTCGCTGCAAATAAATAATTAAAAACTACTTTTTCATGCTTAGGTCCAGTCTGTTGATGTACAATGTACAATCTATAAAGATAGAAGGTTTCATTTGGCTTCGTCTTTGCTGATAGCACGTATTTGACTGTAAATCACATTTACCAATATTGAAACACATATTGACAGCCGAATAGTACAATCATGTTCAGTCTAGTAAGCTTAAATTTATTTTTAAAATAGCAGTTGACGGTTAAGTAAGCTGTAAAAACAAGGCCTAAAATAACACAAGTGATCTAATCACACGTCTGTTTGAGATAATACAAATAGTATCTATATAACATAATGTCAAAAACATCATTTGATGATTTTACTGGCGTCGTTCATGCCGCTACATTAGCCACTGTATATGCACAGTTTTTCAATTTTGGTCATTTGTGAATGGAAAAAGGAAGACACTTCTTGCATAGTTTGGCACTGCAACACGAAAACTGAAGCTATAGTTAGAAGGTTAGACTTATATGTATTTGCATCGTTCAATTCGCTGGTGTGTTATTAAAATTATAAATATATATACATACAACCAATGTTTATATCATTTTCAATAGATCTCTGTACTTTCCGTAATAAAATACAAAAGAATAATTCATACATAATAACTTACACTAATTTCTACCATGCCATGCGAAACCGCTGTAAGTTCCGTAATAAAACAAAATAATAATGCACACATGGTAACTTACATTTTCTGATTGAACGACAATCTCATAAAGGTCTTCTTGTTGAGAGAGCCAATATTTTTTTTCATATCCCATTTGAATGAAAGTTTTCAACATTTTGATGACATCATCTGGATTAGAATCTGGTTCACAGTCAAAATTAACGATTCCATCAAACATTTCATAGATCCGATAAAAATTGTTCATCAATGTGGCATCATGTGTTTTCCTAAATAATTCTATTATGGTCTCCAGGTGTGGCATGAGTATGAAAGAAGCCTCGTCATAAGTTTCGCACTAGGAAACGAAGATAAAAGATTAAACATATTTGTATTCCCATCATTCATATAGCCAGTATTTTTTACATTGCATACAGATCACGAATATAGACTTGAATCACTTTACACACGACCTCTTATTTAAAATAGAAATCAACATAAATACTACATTTAAATTACCTCTGCAGCAATATGGAGGATATCAAGAAGCCTTGTAAAATCTGTCTCCAGCTCTGAATATTTTTTTTTGTAAAGTTCAACTTTCCCCAAAATTTCTCTAATCATATCCTGTGGATCGAATGTTTTTTTCTCTGGTGTATAATAAACTATCCCCATTAGACATGTCACCAAATCTTTCTCTGCAATATTTGCATGGGCTTGTTCTATTATGCGCTTAGCTCTTTCGGGTTTATATAATTTCCTAATCTGATATTCAATGCCACTTATCAACATGCTTCCAAAGAAGGCAACTACACCTATCGCCCGCGCAATGTGCGGGGCGGCTTCTAGAATCAGCGCTGGTATGACGACTTGCGACATCTGGAATGAGTTATGGAATGAATTATATATTTTTGGTTCTATTTTAATTTAATTAAAATGTAAATATGCATTTGCCATACTCTTGGTAAGGCGTGAATCAGGCGTATGGTTTTGCAGAATATGAATTTTTCCATAAGTGCATAATCTGCCACGCTAAGCCAGGATCAAAATAACGTTGATTGAACGGCGTGTGTTCACTGTAAGCATTGCGGTTATTTACAATTTAAAGGTTTATTGAAATTTAAATGCCCATCGGCCATATGCTGATGAAAAATGAGAAGTTTATCCATAAACGACATGACGATAATCTGCCTAACCATGATATACATATTTGTATTAGTACATGTTCAGCTCTTCTGGTAATATAGATATAGATTACGGATATACTATGCCCCTAATAGCGAATCAACTTAACAAAATGAGCTTACTGCCCTTTTCGAGTGGCGGGTCACATATGTTTATCATTTCATCACTCAATCAACTATGCAAATACTTGGTTTTATTAATTTAGCTTCAATAAGTATACAATGACACAAATCGAACTGAAACTGATATGATAAGTTTTGAAATCCATGTGCTCATTTTATATGAGCATAATTTACAGACAGATCAACAAAGGACGGACGGACGGACGGGCGCACAGACAGACGGACGGATGGACAGACAGAGAGACAGTCATGTGTAATGTATTACAAATATTCTACTTGGCAACTGACCTTGATCTCAATAAAACCCTAAAACCGTGACCACAAATTGATGGTATGATAATGGTTTTATCTTCTGAAATTCACACTGGGTACAACTGCTTCCATAACTTGTACAAACTACAGCGCCAAATATAAACTTGCTGTGTCTTTATAGGCCTACAATCTAGAGGTCTGCTCTTGACTATACCCTGTGATGTCGCTAATATTCAGGTAATGACTAATTCACGTAGTTAATTTCACCGTGTGGGCTTAAAAACAAGTTTATTCTGTATTCTGCTCAAGGATATACGCAAGTCATATACATAGCAAATATTTTCATTTATAGCAGATAAGATAAATATAGAGAGCAGGTCATCAGTCACTTCAACCCCGGACCTTACCTTCTTCACGTTATCATACTTTGTCTATACTTCTACTGAGGGAAGGAAACTTTTAAGTCCTCGTCATTTAAAAAGAGAAATGGACTATGTAGACTTTTGTTTTCTACCAAACAAATGCTACCATGGCATACCTAGTTCTTGTAGCAAATTATTGATGAATTTTCAAACGGAAATCTCATAATTTACGTTCTTTAAAGGGACTGGCCCAGGCTAAAATCATCAAAAAATCGGTGATTTTATTTTGGCTTCTTAATATGACCATATGATGTAAACATGTCCATAGACTAGAACTGCAATTTTGTTTTAATTTTTCTGCCACGCATTCACCAGTTAGACTAGATATAGAGACGAAATTCCCGTATTGCTAATTTTTGACATGGTTGTCAATAATTAGAAATCGGGAATTTCGTCTCTATATCTAGCCTAACTGGTGAATGCGCAGCACAAAAATTCAAAAACTTTTGCAGTTGTAGTCCATGGACATGTGTACATCATATGGTCATATTAAAAGAAGCCAAAATAAAATCACCGATTTTTTATGATTTTAGCCTGGGCCAGTCCCTTTAATAATCAATTTACGAGCTCGATTCTGACAGAAACACTATTTCCAACATAATGAAACATGTCGTGAATAATACACTGCAGCTTACTATTATATTGAGAAGTTACTGCCTTTTGGGTTTACACGATAGAATAGTGGCGCTGAATAGCCCCTATGTTGAGCGTGCGGGCGTGAACAGTAGGCATAGTATGTTGAGATTGCTGCTTTCACGATTTCAGTGAGTTACCGACCTTGCATAGAAAACCAATGAGCATGCTGACCCTATCCCATCCAGCTGTGCTTGTACGTACAGATCAATCACTATATTACCCTATTTACCAGGGATGATGTTTTCAGTCGTGATTGTCACTGAAAATATGCTTCATATTTCTCACACTCTGTCATTAATAAACGAATATCGGTATCAGCCTATATCACACTCTGTGATGTGGTTTTCACTATGATAAGTATATCAGTATTAATTAGCCTATATCATACTCTGTGCTATGGTTTTCACTATGATACGTATATCAGTATCAGCCTAGATCACACTCTGTGTTGTGGATTCACCATGATACGTATATCAGTATCAATCTATATCACACTCTGTGCTCTGTTTTTCGCTATGATACATATATCAGTATCAGCCTATATCACACTCTGTGATGTGCTTTTCACTATATTACGTATATCAGTATCAGCCTATATCAGACTATGTGCTGTGCTTTTCACTATATTACGTATATCAGTATCAGCCTATATCACACTGTCGATCACTTACTGTTTGTTTTGTTGTTTACCTGGCTAGATTCAGCATTGAAAATACAGTAGGCTTTTACATGTTATTCATTGGAGAAGAAAGCGTTGTACTTTGCGCACTGAAATGACAC